>JACJUM010003174.1:15016239-15110433 GCA_020976665.1 Heortia vitessoides | reverse complement strand
GGGAGGAATAAGGAAACGTTTAACTGTTTACGGGGCCTGTTTATACCTGAGTGGGCTAAATAAGGTCGAGTTTAGATTGATCAAGCGGTTATTTATGGTCGCCATAGAGCTGCTATAGAGGTTTTATTCATTGAAAAATGTTATGATGTTAATTAGAAAAAAAACAACTTTTAGGTTTTTATTCAATAAGATGAAGGAGTGGCTATTCCTTGCTCACCAATGAGGATCAATGAAAATAATAATTTTGATTGTCACCAGTAGTGGCTTACAAGACATACTTCCCTATCTACTAGCTTGGTTATAACTAGTGACGAATGGAAATAACAAAGTATAAATAAATTACCGTAAGGTATTGGCCAAGTAGAATAGTACCTCCCACTGCACCAGGGGTCGTAAGAGGTGAGTAAGGTACCAGAACCAATAGACATCCATCCAAAACAGTGCAGTTCAAATGCACAGGGTAGGGATGGATAGCACTATTCCCGTCACAACAGCTTCGCTCAGCAATTGCCAACACGCTTGTCCAGCGCGTTAATTATAGGCAAAAAACCTCGTTTCTTGGAGAGGCCTATGTCCAGCAGTGGACTTTTAGTGGCTGGTATGATGATGATGATAATAAATAAATACAATACTTAAGAATTTCGAGGTGTCTATTAAGGTCTAGGTAGCACTACGGTCATGCAGCTTCCCGATAGGACTAGGATGCAGGTTAAATTCCTGACAAAAGCTTGGGATCAGGTGATTTTTTTCTAGTAAATATTGTCTATGGACATGGAGTTAATAATATTCATAGGGTAATTGCTATATATGACATTTACTTCTACTTCCTTCAATCTGGTGTCTTTCGAGTCTTAACACTGCCAGTGGGTCCCTTATTTTGCCTTGTTAATAAATTTTGTAATTCTACCAACATACATTCGTTTAATAAGGACCCTGAATACAATTATGTTGTTTTTAACATGCATGCCAAGAAATACGAGATAGATTTGACTTATAATTCATATTAATAATACACTCATTTGCAAAAAAGGGGCACCTAAGCCATTTCAAATTTTACTATTGGTTTGTTTGATAATTATAGGTAGTTTTACTTTAATAATTTTATAAACTAATAAGCAAATAATCGTTTTCATCAGTATTGTCATAAAATGTTGATAAAATTTATGGGTTTTTAATGCTAAAGTACATTAGTAGTGTATGCTCGCTAGTAGTGCATATGCTCGTGAAGTAAAAGTTAACAATGATTTTTGTTTGTTTTTTCCTAAAAAAAAAGTAAAAGCAGATAAATGTTTAGTATCGAGTGTGATCCAAGCTGAAATTACAGTTTGAATTCGTCTGGGTATGCTAGCTAGGATATCCCAGATACTTGCTTGCGCAATACGTTTCCAATCCGCGGTAATCACATTCTTCAGCTCTCTGATGGTCTGCGGAGCCGGTTGTACTGATCTCACGCATCGTTTCAGAACGTTCCAGACATGCTCTATAGGATTGAGGTCGGGACTTCAAGCTGGCCAATCCAAACGACGAATGCCGACCTCTTGCACATACGCTTCTACATCGCCAGACCGGTGGGCGAACGTTGTCGTCCATAAAAATTGAATCTTCGCTTAAAGTGGCCAATGTGAAGAATTAGAACTTTCGTTATGTATCGATGTCCAGTCAGTGAGCCGTTTTCAATGAAGACTAACTCTGTACGATCCATTGAATTTATTCCTGCCCAAAACACAATAGACCCCCTCCCTTAAGGTGTGATTTCTTCAAAACAAGCCTCTGCAAAGCGTTCTCTTCATCTTCGTAGCACTCGCCAACGTTGATTTTCACCGAACAGAGGTATCTTGGCTGCATCGGAAAACAATACCCTATTCCTGTCTTCTTGAGTCCATGACTCACAATTTTAAGCAAACCTAAGCCTGGCAACTCTGTACTCACGGAGTAACTTCTTTAGACGGAACCGGTGTTTTGATACCGCTGCCAGGTCTTTTGAACCATCGAGCTACTCGAACTTACCCTCTGAGCCATGAAGCAGCAAAAAAATTTTAGTAGCTTTTACCACATTATACCACATCTCTAACATTATAGAGACAGCTAAACAACAATAAATGAAGCTTAGACAATAAAAAAAAATGACTAAAAGTTATGAAAACCGATATTATCTTTTGGAACTTCGCACCAAAAATGTAGAATAAAAAGTAGATTTCTGTAAAAACTAAAATTGGAATTTAGAACGTACTGTTTTAAACACCACGGCAAAACAGGCCAATAACATGTACAAACGATTGAAATCGTTTTGGTACCATATTTTTTTAAAGAAGAATTAAAATCAAAACCGCCAATTTTTTTGCAAATGAGTATATAAAACACAGTTTAACATAAACTCTTCAATACAATAATAGTATGAATGCCGTCATCATACAGATCTTATATAGTTTTGAGGTTTTGAAACGCGATCCACTAGAAAAAATCTGTAAAAAATATTGGACTTGATTTTTTCCATTAATGCCGTATGTTCCGAACGATCCAGCCGTATGTTCTACTGACAATATCATGTGTGAGTCATCTAAGATATGGCAGATAAGCTAATATACAAAGTAATCAGAAGCATCAACGGGTAAAGTGACAACAATGAGGAAACGCTCACCAGGCACGAGTGGGCTTGCACAAAACATGGTTATATTAATCAGCCCTTATTGATGATAGCTATCGTTTTCCTCAGTATCTGGTTTAGTCTGGTTAGCAACAACAGATTCAAACACGTTCATAATTTTATATCCATTACTTTTTTTCAAATGTTAACAAAGAAATCTGTAGGTTGAAGCAGTAACCTAATATTTACACAGCTGAGTTGTGCACCATTTGATGCTATTCTCAACTGTGAACAAAGCTTGTTGATAGATCTGGACTGTATTATTCTATAGTTAAAGAAATTATTACAGTAGACCAAATATAGAGGTCGTCTGCATTGGTACCTTTCTCTCAACTATTTCTGCCGCCAAACATCAGTGTTAAATTGCTTGTATTTTGGTTTAAAGGGTGAGAGAGAGAGAGAGAGACAGAGAAATTACTGGGTAATGTAAACATATCAACTTCAAATCACAAGGTTGACAACGCGCTAGTGATATATTTGTAAGAATACGAGCCTATAAGCTGCTGCGACGCTTACTATCACGCGGACCGTATGCCTGTTTATCGAATAAGTTTAATACAAAAAAGCAGATGGTTAAATTATGTACCGGTCATTAACATTACTTATATAAAGTACGAGTATTCATACGAAAACTTATATCTTATTAATACTATTTTTGTATTATAGATTGTCTATACGCTGAGTTTAGCAGCAAACTGCTTTATATGTTGATCTAGTTTAGCTTGGAAATTCTTGTCGCTTGACAAAATTTTAATAAATTTAATAAAAAAACAATTATCTGATTTACTGTCTAAGAAATTTTGTGATGTAAAGCAATTCATTCTTTTGAAAGCATAAAAATATATTGAAGTAAACTCATTTTTTATAGACGCGTGTAAAAAGAAAACATATTTGATTAATTTATCTTATCTATAACCCTAAAAGTAAGAGTAAGAGAATCACATAAATTTTATTATATTTTTAAGGGTTCTTTCAACTCCCCTGGGAAGCCCGACTCTTAAGAAGATAATGGATTTATTGCAAACGGTACATTTTAATGTAAAATATTTTAGAACACAACATTTTTTTCAGAATGGCTCATTAAAATAAAAACAACGTTTCTCAATAAACTTTTAGATAATTAATAAAGTAAAACTAACATTTTAAAAGTATATCTTTTACTTGGATTAGGGTTTTTAAATTAAATTACATCACATGAAATCTTATATGTTAAACTAAATGAGATAAGTAGCTACAACCATTTGTGTTACGAACCTGAAAACACAGTATATACAAATATAATTATCACCATCATATCTGCCATAGGACGTCCACTGCTGGACATAGGCCTCCCCAAGTAATCTCCAATAGAACTAGTTGTATGCTACCTGTGTTCAGCGAAATCCGGCGGTGTTAATCAAATCATAGTAGGTGGTCTCTATTGCAGAACCTTAAGACTCCATCGGTTATCGGTTCAACATATCAAACGCCCTGCCCACTGCCACTTCAACTTACTAATACAACGTGCTATATTACTAACTAACTTTGGTTTTGTTTTCATCTTTTTATTCCTGATTCGCAAAGAGACTCAAGGCCTTTTCCATAGCACGTTAAGCTATTTTCATTTGGCTTAGATGACCAATGGAAAGACACCTCGTTTCGCTGCTATAGGTCGTCGCTATACAAATATACTACTTTAATATATATATATAATACCTAGGCACAAAAAAAAACAATCCCACAACCATGGCGCACAAGATAAAGACATTACCGAAAATTTCAAGACAAACATGTTTATGTTATATGAGACGAGCTTTGCATTTGTGTCTGTTAGCATTGACTTCCACTTGTTCCATCTTATCGTCACTCCTGTTTTTCGGGATGTAGCATATTTTGAACTTTAGGGTTGCAACTTTGTCGATGCTGAATATTATTAAAATCGAATCCCTGGTTTAACCGGGAAGGCGTAATAAACAGAACGCGCAACAGAATTAATAGGGTATTTTCATTTATCAGTTTCTTTTCAATAATAAATATAACGTTACAAAATTCAATATATAATATTCATTGTTATACATTTTCGTATAAATAATATTGTTATTTAGTATAAATACTATCCAACTGCGGTGCACTAGAGCTATCTTAATAATACCTTTAAATCGGTAATTTTATGAAAATTCTTGTCTCATCCACACTTTTTATTTTCATTAAATATCCACTTTCTATATTAGCTAAATATAATACTTGAAATAATAAAAAAAAATAAGTGAAAGTTTCTGTTTTATCTCTTCCACGCCAAATGTACTAATGATTGCTGTAATATAGTTTAAACATCAGAAAAACACGTTCGTAATTTATTTGTTATCAAAAGCCACTCGTTACTTTTCAAGATTAAGAAACAAAATCTTACAATATATTAATCAGACGAAGTTTCACACTTAGTTAATAACCATCGGTAAATTCACTACAACGACTTTTAACAAATTGATAAAATACTTACTTATCATTGTTCCATAGCACATATTTATACGGATATTTTTTAAAATAAACACCTCTATACATAATGTCTTGCACACTAGTTGTAAGCAGCAACAAAATAACTACTAAAAATAGCTTTAGAAGATTCCACAATACACTCCACAAACCGATTTGAGGAACCGATCAGTATTACAATTGGATTGAGAAATGTTCAAGTCTGAAGGCTCTTAATTAGTTCTCGTGCTACAATTGTTTACAAGTCCGTCTTTTATTCAATATAACTTGAGTTTATACCAAATTACTATTTTACAATTCAACTTGTAATTTATTTTGGAGTTGTGCATTGTATCACAAGGCTGTGTCGCTCGATGTGTTCCCACAGTACTATTCTTTAGGTCTCAACGCCAGATACTACGAGTGGTTGTTATAAACTCGTTGATTGCTAAGCAACGTAACCTTACTGTGTGTTTCATAGTTCATAAGAATTTCAACCATTTTAAAACTAAGCTTTAATTGTACGTAAGAAATATTTTTGATATCTTTATTACAAATAAATGATGCCCAGTGATTAAAATTTGAGTGTCGTTTCCTTAAATGTTTCGGTTTACTTTGTAGCATACATTGTAACTTCTTTACTTCTCCAAATATACCATCGGTTATGTGTACCGGTTTCAATTGTCACATTTTTTTAGTTCTTTTCGGGTCTTAACGGCATGCAATCATAACATGCACGCTATTTATATTAAATCTAGTTTACAGAAATAGATATTTTATATCCTTAACAATAATTTTATTAAGATATTTGAAGTATGACATTTAAATATTTCTCTTGACATATCTGAATACAAGAATATATAACTATGAATATTATATATTGAATTTTGTAACGTTATATTTAATATTGAAAAGAAACTGATAAATGAAAATACCCTATTAATTCTGTTGCGCGTGGAATAAACTTGACTATTTGGAAATGAAAGTATATATTAGAGGTGTACATAAAATAAAACTACAGAAATACCTAATAATAATTTTCAAAGTCAGCATTTCTACATTCTAAAATTTCCAAAAATACCTTTCCCAAAGCGTATTTAGTAATTAACTTGAAATGTGTTTATTAATATCTGTTATTCGTAACACGATATTATTAAACAAGTAACAGTATGAGCCTTGAGGTACCGGTAGAGTAAAATAATACTTCCACCCTAATCAGGTATCGTAAGTGGTAACTTAAGTACCAGCACCGCTCCAAAGGCAAAGTTGCGAAAAATGCTCTCTGCAATTAGCAACAAGCTTACCTAGCGTAGAAATTATGGGCAAAATTTACCCTTTCTTGGGGAGGTCTAGGTGATGTGATGAACTGTATGAAGTGTACATAGATTGTAACTAGCTATTGCTAATCCGCATCCAGCGAATATCGCGAAATACGTTCGACATCCTCACTCGAGATACGATTCGTAATTGCGGATGCAACTTCGTGGCCATCACGTGGCATATTAAGGCCTATTAAGGCTCTCTAGATCTTTAGGTAGATGTTTCAAGTCTAATCCTAAATTGAGATTTTGAAACTACCACCTGAATTGAACAAAAAAAGCGTGCAATAGGTACATTAATCGTAATCCAATCAATATCCGATTCGTCACCTTTTAATCCGACAATTAGTAACTGTAAAAATCAAAGAATAATTAAATAATGCCGTGAGGAACCGGCAGAGTAGAATAGTTTCTTTCACTGCAACGGGTGTCGTGAGGCGACTAAGGTACCAGACCCGACAGATGGCGGTATATCTATCCGGAATAGTGCAGCTCAAATGTACAGGGCGGGGGCAGCAGAATCCCCGTCGCGCAAGCTGCGCTCTTGGATTGCTAACACGCTTGCCCAGCGCCGCAATTATGGGCAAAATACCTCCTTTCATGGAGAGGCCTATATCCAGTAGTGGGCTTTAAATGGCTGGTATGATGTATCGCCTGATATATTTGATAATCCGACACCGCCCTATAAAAGGTTTGTTGTTTTAAATTCTCGGTAATCCGATAAACTATTTATTTGTACTGTATAAGTTGAATTATCTATCATCATTATTATAACCGTAAGACGTCCACTAATTGCCTCCACTAGGACCATTTATTTGGTGGTCAGTGATTTTTGACCACAGCAAAATATTTGCAGGCTACTAATAAATGAAAACACATTTAGAAAAACGGTTTATCAAGTGAAGGTATAAACACAGTAAATGATAGTATATAATGTGATTGCATTCGTGCTAGAGGTAAGTTCCACTGTACGAGTATTGTGGTAATAAAAAGGTACTATAAACCGCCACCATAAAGAGGATTCTAGATACCTCCTTTATGTAACATTAGGTATTAAATATCTTCCGATTGTAGATACTGAGAATGAACATCAGGCATTACGTTTAGATTTCTGAACATACACAAACATTCATGAAGTCGATTCTCAGTGTTTCTGATGCTATCGTTTTTTCAATCAGACCTAGTTAGTAATTTCAATCTTATGTCAAGTCCATAAAACTTAAATTATGATGGATTAAAGACTGGTAAAGCCGTGAGATACCGGCAAGGTAGAATAGTCCGCCTCCGCTGTACCAGAAGTCGGAAGAGGCGACTGAGGTACCAGAACCGACAGATGGCGAAACTTCCATCTGAATCAGTGCAGATCAAATGCACAGGGCGGGGATGGGCTATAGCTTCCGTCGCGAAAGTTACGCTCTGCAATTCCAACATGCTTGCTCAGCTCAGCAAAATTTTTCCTTTCTTGGGAAGGCCTCCGTCCAGCAGTGGACTTACAATGGCTGTAATGATATGTTAAATTCTATAAACTGGATAAAAAAATGAACCACCTATTCTATACAAAGTTTAACATCCACACCGCGAGAATTCGACTTCGTCATACTCGATCCATGCGTGTAGATCAGGTGATATTGCCTGAGATCCCATTTACATATTCATCGATTTTACAGATTGCTTCGAAATTACTAAAGCGGGCATACACATCTGCAAAACGTATTTAGATTCGCAAAATTAATCCACCTTACTTATTGTATTATAAACAATGGTGTTATTATTATTACAATGTCACTCGACTAATAAACGTTCATAGTTTCAGATTTATTTCTTGAAGAAATATTTGAGATAATATTCTAATATATCAGCCATTAAAAGTCCACTTTCGCGACGGGGATGTGCAGCGCGTCCCCGGCCTGTGCATGTGAGCTACACTGCTTTAATTCCATTCATCCATTCTGCATTCCATCATTCATTCATCCATTCATTCATCCATTCATCCATTCCAATAGGCTAAGATAGATAGAAGCAAATTTACTAAAAATATCAACTTGTACTTTTTTTAGTAATTTTTTTTAATATATAATTAGGTATATATATTAAAAAATAGATCAGAACTTATATAATTCTGATCTATTTTTTAATATAAAACCGTGTAAAACCTCTCATAGTAATTAACCAATATTGATTTGCCAAGTGCATTATTAACTTATTTTATACTGGCAAGGCACCACTGATTTACCCGCAGAGTTCCCGTAACCTTAAAAATTTAAGAATAAAATATAACTTATATAACTTGACGAAAATGCTACAAGTAATTTTTATTTTTATTAATTGAGTAGTTTTTGAATGTATTTGTTACTAATGCACAATAATATTATTCGTGCCTTGTAACATTCTTTTGTAGATGTTTATACTTTGATGTTATGAAATAGAAACCAATGTTAGTCGGTGAAGATATAGCTTTCTAATTATGAAAGAAATATTTAAATTAGTCGAATACATTTTTAGTTTAATTGTATCTATCAAACAGACAATAAAATATTAACTCTTTATACTATTAATATAGATAACTATTATGCATTTCTGAATTATCTAGTTTATAATAATTATACTGAGACTTAACTAATACAAAAGATTGATATGATGACGAGAATAGAGAAAGAAACATTGAAATGATTAGGACATATAGGAAATATAAATAAATGTAGAATGACTGAACAGTTATATATAGCAAGTGAATGGAATAGTTAGTATGAGACGATCTAGGCGAACTTACCATAACCAGGTAGAAGAGATATTAAAGAAGGGCCAGGTCAGAAGTACCAAGAATAATCTAATGTATATGAAAAGACTTATAAGAGTAAAGGAAGCGATAGAGGTAGGCCAAGATCGTAGTACATGGAGATCAATTATCACATATAGACTATGGATCTCCACTTGTTACGATCTTATGTGTGTAGTTAAAATTGTTAAGCTAGGATTTAGAAGAAGCATATATTGTGAAGTATATAGGAATTGATAGTAAAATAATTCACAGAGTTGTATTCAGAGATTCATAGACAAAAAGTGAGAAAAATCTTATATAATTGCACGTATGAAATATCTATATATTTGTTCGGAATTTCAATATAATGTTTATCTGTCTGTTTGCTTGATCTATATAATTTAAAATAAATAATAAATTATAATTATAAATTATAAATGATAAAATTGAATTAATTGTTTGTTCAGAAAAAAATACTTTAGATTTAATTATAACCTAAAAGTAATGACATCCGGTTAGGCAGCCATTATACCATTGAAAAACATAAAAGGATTTAATAAAATTTAGATTCAAAGTCTATTTGCATTTCACACGGCGCGGATACCTCATCAATCTAGCGAGGCAGGGTTGCATGCAAATTACATTGGTTAATCACCGTACAATGAACGTGCAAGCGTAAAACGGATCGCACGTACCTGGGTGCTACGTGTGAAAAGGAACGTGTATCGAGCATTCACTAGCCGACAATGGCCGACGCTTCGATGCTCCAGGCTTTTGTGTTGACCTGTTCGATAGAGTTAACTACAATGCGTTTTTATTAGAACGGAATGTTTCGCTTATTTTTAATAGCGCTCGTTTCGCTTAATTACCAAAATACTTTTTAACGGCTTTGTTTGACGATTCGGTTACCTTTCGGCGACCATCCTCAAGATTGTTCGCTCAAGAATGACCTCATTAACTAACTTAAAATAGCCCATCGAACTATAAAGAGGGCAATGCTCGGAGTCTCTTTGTGTGAAAAGACAGAAAGAAAGTTATCTTAGGTAGATAACCTTAGTCTCCAGCGGATTAGCTAGTTGAATGGCAGACGTCACGGAACTTAGCACGCAGAACCGACCGCCGATGGACGTTCACTAACATGGTCTGCTGCCCATCCCCACCCTATGCATTTGAGCTATACTGTCTCGGATGGATATACCGCCATCTGTCTATTCTGGTACCTTAGTCGCCTCTTACGACACCTGGTAAAGAGGGAGGTACTATTCTACTATCTACATTCTACACTAATATTATAAAGAGGGAAGATTTGTATTTTTGTATGTGACGAATAAACTCAAAAAGTACTAAACCGATTTTATTAATTTTTATTTCATTAGAAAGCTACAATATCACTGAGTAACATAGGCTAGTAGTATTTAGTAGTAGATTATAATAGAAATCTTTAGAAATTCCTATTAAACCCAAACGAAGGTGTAACAAAAATTTCCATAAAATGTCTTATCTCTTAACCTAACTGAAAGATAAGTAACTTAAAGCACTTTTGTTACGGACATTAGACAACGGAGGAATAACAAATATAATAATTATTTAATATCCAGACACAGAATTAATTCAAATAAATGAATATTTGTCCTGGGTGACGATCGAACCGACGACCCCTGGCGTACTAGATAGGATCAATACCATCTGCGCCAATGGGCCCGTCATTAAAACCTCCGTTAAGGTAATAGAGAATCTGTTGTTGCTCTAACAGTATAGTATAGTATAGTAAACGAAGAAGTTAAGGTACCATTAGACCTAGAACAGGTAACAAGTAAGAAACCGTTGACTTTATCGATTAGCACTTATCTGGTCTAGCCGGCTGTCTAGCCATATCCAAAACGAATACGAATCCAAACCTTTCAAGCGTAGTAAACATTTATTGCTATACATATATTTTTCTCAATACAAACACATATGGGTGTAGTGCAGACGTTTATTTTTCTATACTAATATTATAAAGAAGAAAGATTTAATTATCTGTTTTTCTGTTACAGCTCAACTTAAAATGTACCTACTTGACCGTAACCGAGTGATATTCTAGAAAAAATAAGAAACCGCATATTAAAATAGTACTATGTCCACAGGATTTGTATTTTTGTACGTTTTGTAACTAATAAACTCAGAAACGTCTGGACAGATTTTAAATATCTTTTATAAATAGACAATTATATTTTCACCATTTTTTTTGTGACATATCGTCGCATAAGTTCTAACACCGCGTATGTGTTAACACAATGTTGACACTTTGTACAATTGGAAAAACTTTGCTCACGTTTCATAAAATTATTCTAAAACTAATTGCTAGTGCATTTCGTTGGTGCAAAATAGATTTCGTTAAAACAATACACGGTATAAAACGTTTACAGCAGCGTTAGAAATGTAATATCGTGTTATTATTGAGCTTAATTATTAAGTTGCTAACTTTGACATACGCGGTGTTAGAACTTGTGCGACGATATGTAACATATTGTAACCACATATTGTCACGAGAGGGTAATTTAATCATATAAAAAAAAATTGTCGTGACGTAACGGCGGAGTAGAAAAAAACGAATAGTGGTATATCCATCCGAAACAGTAAAGTTTAAATTCTACAGGGTAGGTATGGGCAGCAGTGTCTTCGTCGCGAAGTTGTGCTTTGCAATTGCCACTACGCCTGCCCAGCGCGGCAATTAAGGGCTGTTTGCCCGTAATATTATTTATTTATTTAATTGCCCTTATTAATATTTCTATATTTACTTAAAGTAGGAATAATAAATAATATATGACTTCATAATCATTTGCGCTCAAAAAAATACTGCATCGATGATTTACAATAAAAAAATGCTCCTTAAAATAAACCACATTTACACTAACTATTAGCTGATCTGACAGATGTACAACAAAATATTGGGACTATTAATTGAACACATACTATCTGGATCAAACTAAGTTGGATCAAACTGTACACATTAAGCAAAAGTATATGAAAATCAGTAGAGTAATTTAAAAGTTCTCCCCTAACAAAAACCGTGACACGAGGTTTTAAAGATATAATCGGTTCAAATATTTGCCTTTTAATAACTTTAGAGTTGTTTCAGTATTATAGCGACGTATATTTATTATTTATATCTCAAACAAAAGGCTATTTCATAAATAATTGATAATTATAAATTATAATAAACATTTTTTTTTAATATAAAACTTGCAGATGCGTTATTAGTCTATAGACTCGTAAAAAAAATACGCCAAGATGTAATGAATGAAAAAAAGAATAATAATATAAATTTGACAATATTTCTTTTGAAATAAACGCTGATGATTGATGAAATGTTATAAATTATAGTTCTCGCGCCTAACTCACATTTTGTTACCAGTACAATAGCTCAGCGACATGTCAGGGATTCGCTTTCAGACTTTGTATGTATAAAGATCTATGATCTATTCAGACATACGTCTGTTATTTATTATAACTTACTGCGTGTAATACTATACACAGAACTATAACTAAAGAAAAGGGCCGTTAAAATATAAATCTAGTTATCTTGTGAAAACGAAACTAGCAATTAATCATTACGCACAGTTTTTAAAAGGAAACTTCCTTTTAAAGGATGTTATGAATATTAAATAGTATTAATAGTCGAACCCATAGCTTAATAACGCTTTCTCACCTGAGTCCGAGATAGTAGCAAATACAAAACTTTGATATACTCGTATTTATGTAACATCCACACGCAGAACGAACAAAATAGTTCATCATAAAAATGTTCGTCTTAGGTGGGCATCAAACCCACGCCCCTGGCGCAATAGGTAGGGACACTACCGAAAGCGCCACGGGATCCGTCGAGTCAAAGTTGGTCAAGTAAGTCTAGTAGAATGAACGAAATATATATTTGAAGGTTATACAACGAAAGACACTACGTTCTGAACATCAATCAGTCCGACACGACTGAACTAGGGCAATGGCTGCCTTTTTGCAACAATAGGCTTTTGTTGAGATGTATACCGCATATTGCAAAATTATTGCTTTTCATACCAGAGTTTCAAGACCAGACCATTAGTATTCATGTAATTAAATGACATTCAATTAAATTTAAAAAGTATTGAATGGAAGTCGATAGGGTACGCATTAAAGAGCAAACCGTGATTCAATGGCGGATTGACGTTTAGATTGATTTGTGTATTTTAATATTATAAAGGTGACCTCTAACTGTTGGCCTTTTTATCCGAAATGAGGAGATCCGTAAAAGAACCAACGTAACCGACAAAGCCTGGCGGATTAGCAAGTTAAAGAGGCGGTGCGCGAATGGAGACCATGCACCGACAAGTGCAGCCTAGGACGTCCACTCACAAAGTCATGACAGACGATCCGACTGAAACCGCTGGATCGCACTGGACGCAGGTCGCATACAAATTGCCATATTTTAAATAACTTGAAGATCACACGAATATTAGTGAAATAACTTCAATAACAGAAAATTTCACACTAACTTTGTGCCCCGTGTAGGGATATAATGCCAACTGGCTTTAGGTCCGACATTTGTACATTGTGTAATATGTTATGCAATAAAATATAATAAATAAAAAAAAAAAAACTGTAAAATCATTTCTAATCATATCTTTATGCTAGCTTATTAGGAGGGGGTTATAAATAGAACCCCTGTGCAAAATTTCAAGTTACTAACCCTTATAGTTCAAACCCTGTGTTGATTTGTCAGTCAATCAGTGCGCTTCTCGTTTTATATATTCTTATGGGAACGGGAAAAATGCGGCTGCGGCTAAAAAATATAATTACACAAAAATACAGAGTTGCACAAAGTACGTGCTTAGTTCGTATAATGGGCGTACCTTCGCACACTTGCGGGTAACCACAATGGAAACCTCCCCTACCACTTTTCATTGTTGCAAAGTTCCATAGCCTAGCATAAACGGCAAATGAAAAAAGAACCTTTCATCTGCCGATTAATTTATTCTCACATACTCGTAGACACCGGTTCACGCTATAGTGAAAGCAATTCGATTAATAAATTGTTCAGGGATGAGAACTCTGTGAGCCATGAGGTACCGGCAGAGTAGGATAAGTACCTCTGTCTGTTGCAGGTATCTTAAGAGGCGACCAAGGTACCAGAATCGATATATGGCGGTAAATCCAGCCGAAATGGTACAGCTCAAATGCACAGGATGGGGATGGGCAGCAGCATCCTCGTCGCAAAAGTTGCACTCTACGATTGTCAACACACTTGCCTAGCGCGGCTATTACGGG
The DNA here is from genome assembly GCA_020976665.1 of Heortia vitessoides. Lineage (NCBI taxonomy): Eukaryota > Metazoa > Arthropoda > Insecta > Lepidoptera > Crambidae > Heortia > Heortia vitessoides. Next base: position 15,095,978 of record JACJUM010003174.1, on the reverse strand, counting down.
CAAACTTCTCGCTTTCTTGGGGAGGCCTTTGTCTAACAGTGGACTTACAATGGCTGGTATGATGAGAACTCCGTTGTTATTTTATTATTTAAATGATGGGCCCGATGGCGCAGATGGTAGTAATCCTATCTTGTCTGCCAAAAGTTGTGGGGTTGATCCCCACGATGGAAATGTATTTATAATATGAATACTTGTTTTTGTACTGTGTCTCGGTGGCATTCAAGTATTGTATTTGTAATTCCTCTGTTGTTTGATATTCGTAACAAGTGCTTTAAGCTGCTTTTATTGAGGTACATCAACGAGATGTTGTGTAAATATGTAATAATATTTTAATTATCACTGTTGCGTTAAATTCGGATTTATTATTCTGACATCCGCATCGTTTAATACAAATTAGAATAGAGGTGACAAATTAAACTCAATACACTAGTAAATGGGTTCAAAATTGGTAACGAAGCTCCGATAGACTCGTCTAGGTTAATTAGCGCAGTATATTTTTTTTAAACTTAATATACAAATAACTGTTCCGTGGAAATGGGAAGTAGGGTAATATATTCCTTTTCTAGTCTGTTTTACATAAGAAAGATCTCATACAAAAACGTCTGCATTGTTACCTTATTCTCACCTATATCTATCTCCAAATAGCAGTGTTAGAAAAGTTTAGCAAAAGTAAATTAATCTATGTAACTTTACATTGATCAACGAGTCTAATTGGAAGATTGCGTACTTTACCTTGATACAAAGAGTATTTAACTTTACAAAGATCAACTTGTCTAAATGGCAAATAGAATACTTTAATTTAATTAAAAAAGTAATAAGAGCACTTCACAATATTCTGTTTGCCAAAGTGGTAGATTTCAAATATCTACTCAAAGACTTAAAAGTGCAAATGAATAGAAAATTTACAGTAAAAATATTTTGTTTTTATTTCGCCCGACTGAAAATTTTAACATTTGCTGACAGACATACATACATGCCTATACTTGCCTTAGTATACCGAAATTCAAGAAATTATTACTTTATGCGGATGTCAGCTACTTTGAACTTGACGAAGACCAACGTGATAAGCTCGAGCGATACAAAACATTTTTGCATTAGATTAATTTTTAGTTTAAGCAAATTTGATCACGTGTCCGAATTCCGAATTAAGCTCAAATGGCTTCCCATTCGACCTCGCAGACATGCTCACACCCTTAAATGTCTTTATTGAACAAGAATCTGTTCGTCTCTTTCTACCATTCATACATTAAAAATAGTTTCGTGTTCCTAGGTGACAGCCACAAGAAATCTTTCAAGTCATCAGAGAATCTTATTTTTAAAACGCCACTACATTCCACAACGTTTTTTAGTAGGTCATTTGCGGCCCAGGCTGTTCGTTTGTGGAATGCACTCTCGCTTAATATTAGATGCACGCAATCCCAGCAAGGATCACTTTCTTTCATTATTGTTATATCTTGTTACATTTCCATATATATACTCTATTTATTTTATGTATATTTTATATATTAATATATTTTTCTTTCTATTTTATTTACACCTCTTACTACCTCTTAGTTAATCGCCATTTACGATAAGGCCGCCCATTGAACTTCATGATTACTGTTTTTTTCATGTATTTATATGTTTAGTGTGCAATAAAGTATTTATTATTATTAGTTATATATTAGAAAAAAATCTCTATTTTCTTGGCACTCTATTTACGTGAACTCCAAGCATCAAATAAAAGTGGTAAAAAAAATGTGGATTGAGTACAGTATTGCTTAGTGAAAAGGCGAATATGGCAGGAAAATTGAGAGGTATTGCAATAGTGAACGATGAACGGAATGGCATCGGTCATTATTGCTGAGTAATGCTTGTCACGTATCACCCATTATGGCAGCTATAAGATATCCCACCATAGTTATAATTTTATTAGTATATGTTATGCAATATTTTCTAATATTTAAGCATTGACTACTCATAATAAAACTATTTTATCGCGCCTTAACTTAAAACGCGGTTTAACTCTCTCGGAACTCGAGAACGATTTTCGCAAAGTAACTAAAAGGCGGAACAAAAAATATTTAAGAAAAAAAATATTATATTGTAATATAATTGCATTATAAATTATCATTTTCATTGTTGATCCTAGATCTATCTGCAAGCGTGAATAAATTACATTGCTATTTTTGAGTTTTTATGGCAGTCCTAATGGTTAGAGAACTGTAACTTGTGGGTAATTTATCAAATTAACAGCTTTTTAATAAATGTATATGAAAGTATATATGGCACTCACAAAAATAAAAATTAATATTCTTGTCTGTCTGTCTAACCTTTAAAACGATAGTTGATCTTATAACGAGTAGCTTAAGTAGCTAATAGCTAATAGTTATAAAAATTAAATACGGATCGAACAACACGTTATAAGTAATATGTATATATCATCATTACAGGCATTGGAAGTTTACTGCTGGCCATAGACTTCCACGAGAAAGGGGGAATTTCGCCCATAATTGCTGCACTGGGCAAGCGTGGTGGCAATCGCAAAACATAGCTTTCACTACGAGCTACACTGTTTCGGATGGATATACCGCCATCTCTCGGTTTTGGTATCCTAGTCGCCTTTAACGACACTTTGTACAGAGGGATGTACTATGCTACTCTGCAGATAACTCACGGTATAATGAATATAAATAATTTTTTATTGTACTTTTATAGTAAATAAATTCAATAACTACAAACCGATTTTGAAAATTCTTTTACTAACAAAAGCTTCATTACAAGGAAGTTCCGTTAGTTATATTTTAACCTCTTATGCTCACCAAAACGTTGAGTACTTTGTTATTTTGCACTAGTAAGTTAACAGACTCAGGATTCCTTTGCCGGTACCTCTCAGACAATTCTCTCATTCATAATATTAATTAATTAGTAAAGATGTGTTCAATTTTGACTAGGTAAATCTATACAATGCCAAGCCAATAATTGGAGTATAAAAAAATATAATTAACATTTAGCAGACCGGCTCGGTATAATAGTATCTCCCACTATACCTGGTCTCGCTCAAAATCGCGACTGAGGTACCGGAACCGACAGATGGCGGTATATCTATCTGAAACAGCACAGCTTAAATACTTTAGGGGGGGAATCGGGGGGCGGGGATCCTTGAGCACTGAAATACAGGTGTAATCTATCTTAGGCTCCCCGTAATATTGTGTGTGTTCATATTATCTAGTTTTAACCTCATTTTTGTCTAGTTATTATTATATCAAGAAAAAATGCTAACCTAACAATTAGGCTGCATTTTTACTAATATGTAATAGTATACTTAATATTCTAGTGAAAAGTAAATATTATTATTATATTTATGTACATTTACCAATTAACCAATTATCACATACAATATATACAGAAACGTCGTCTAAACGAGCTGCGTGTTCCAACGAGCGGCGCGTAGCGTGACAGTAATTACCATTGTATCAAGTAACCATTGTATTGAGACTTAACCCAATTATTCTTTACTGCATTTATTGGAGAACTACTAACGCCCCGCGGTTCTCATAAAACTAGTTAAGTTAATCTTTATAATATCAGCTATATCCGACGTACGAATTTCTGACAAATTCAATTGATATATTTTTGTTAATATTTTTAAGTAAAACAGGATTCAATTTTAATTATTTTTGTTAAACACTGCTTAAATATGTATAGTTAAAAATAGATTTTTTAGTAAATAAATTTTTCATATTACTAAATAATTGTTTTTATTTACTTTTTTGTTCTCCTTGTACACCTGCACTTTGTCCCTTACGACAATTGAATTTATAACCGCCGATATGCCAGTGAAAGCCTCATTATAATTTATCAAGTTATTTCAGAAATAAGCCAGCACAAACCTGTAGATAGACAGATTCACCTACAAACAATGTTTATTTTTTTAAGATGTTAATGTGGAATTGCAAGCGGACACTTCAATTATAATTATATGTATGGATTACTATCTCACGGTTCGTTAACCTCATACCTAAATGCGAAAGGTACAGCAAAAAGGTTACCTACATAGTCTAAACCGTATTCGAAGTTTTGAAATTCGAACAAAAAGCAGATAGAGATAGGGGAGAATAAAAAGTTTGAAAAGTAGGTCAGGTTATCTTTAGAATGTGTGTGGTTCAGTTTGGCTCAGATTTTTCAGATACATACGAGGTATTGGAAGAACCCGACGGCGCATTTGTTAGTATTCCTATCTTATGCACCAAGGGCTTGGACAAACATTATATCATGCATATTAATGTGTTTTCTGTGCTTTATTTATATGTGTTTAAGTCTTATATTTGTGATTACTCTGATACTTGTTTACTTAATATTCATAACAAAAGTGATAAAGCGACTTATCACGGAGTCAGGTCAAAGTGCGAGAGATAGTGTGAATTTATAAGATATTTACTTCGACTCAAATCATAGTGAAAGAAAGCTTAAAGCAACATCTAAGTGAAGTTGTGACGCTGCATGAACAAATATTGAATTGTTCAGTTCGTTATTATGAAACAAACAATTAAATCGGATTTCATCCACCGCTGGTTTTCTGGAACTCGAATGCTGAAACTATTTCATTAATTAAGACAATACAATTGTAACTAAATATAACAACTTAATTTTGCTTTTGTTGCTTCTGTCTAAATATATTTTATAGATTTATGTAAACTATATGATCTTTTAAAATTACGAATAGTCACTACATGGAGTTATTCTTGTAAGAGGATGAGGTTTTGTATTAAACGTTAATAGATTAATAGCATTTGGATTACGGACATCCGGCAACAGAAATCATAAGTATACTAATACGTATAAATAACACCCTGACACAGAACAAACACAAATATGTATCATTCGTCACATAAAATTTGTCCTGGGTAGACATCGAACTCATGAACTTTGGCGTACAAATAGGATTACTACATATTGCGCCTTTTGACGGGCCAAAAGTAATTTATGACTTAGAAGTATATTAGCCGTGAGCTACCGGCAGAGTAGAATAGTACCTCCCCCTGTACCAGGTATCGTAAGAGGTGACTAAAGTACCAGAACCCACACACATAGCGGTATATCCATACAAAAGAGTCAGGTCAAATGTACAGGGAAGCTGCGCTCTGCGATTGCCAACATGCTTACCCAGCGCGGCAACTATGGGAAACATACTCCGGAAAACGGAAGCGGCTTTCTTTGGGAGGCCTATGTCCAACAAAGGATTAAATTTGCACTGAGTTAGGATTTGTAGACATTGTTGACTTTCATTTCTTTCGATTCTAACATATTTTCATGGTTAGGGTCTGTTAAGGTCCATATTGTAAGCGAGTTTTAATAGACTATATGGTGCAATCAAAGGAAGTATTTTTAAACTAGTTTTTAAAATTCTCACATGTGTTTCCTTATTTATTCACATGTCTTCGATTACTTCTTTGACACTGCAAATTTAGTTTTAATTTGTCGTCATTGTTTTTTATATTTTTGTTAAGTATAGTTAATATGAAACATGTAATTTATTTTATGTATTGTAAACATAACTTAATATTTATTAATTTAGCGACTAACAGAAGTAATCTCATACAAGACGCGACGGCGAGTTTTCTATATACCTAAACTAAACAGCTATGTAATGTCTTGTAAAAATGAAACGACATAAAATATCCTTAATTAGAGTATATAGAGGTATCTGCAATATGTATCTATTATTATTTATAAAACAAAAAGGTATAACAGTTGTACGAAGCACCAAACACAATTACTTAAGAAGCTCATCAGACGTGTTTCAAAAGTTTTATTTTTCTGTCAGATAGGCAAAGGTATGGTTAGGCAAAGTTTAAGAGGCTTTTGAATATAAATCTTGAAAGTATATTTATATTAGCTAATACTGGATTTGTTCGTAATTTTTGTTACACGATAAAGTATACAAGTTTGGCTTAATTTATTTGATAACCTTTACCAAGATTGTTCCAAACGAAAACAATGTTAATCCACTAAAAACCGCTAAGTTCGACGTTCTCCTTACTTAAAGGTAGGATTAATATTAAAGCAGGTAATTTGATGGCCAACTTGAATGGTCATCATATAGCCGCAGGACGTCCATTGCTGGACATAGGCCTCCCAAAGTGATTTCTAATAGACCTGGTTGTATGCGGCCTGCGTCCAGCGCGATCCTGCGATTTTAGTCAGATCGTCCGTCCACTTTTGGGTGGGTACACTATGCGGCGCTTGCCTTTTTTATCGTCCATCAGATCTTAGTGTTGAGTGCCCTGCCTACTGCCACTTTAACTAGCTAATCCGCTGGGCTGTGTCGGTAACTTTGGTTCTTTTACGGATCTCCTCATTTCTGATTCGATCGCACAAAGAGATTCCGAGAATTGCCCTCTCCATAGCTTGTTAGGATATTTAAATTAACTAATAATGCTGTTACAGTTACAGAAACCTATTATGGTGTTTTCTGCAAATCCTTCATCAATCAATGGTTTTATTTCTATCGAATTATATACGGGGTTATCAATATATTAAAAACTTGTACATTTTTGAAATTTAAATCATATCATTTTTCATTGTACTATGAGTTATATTTTGGTATATTTTACTTATCTAGAGATTTCAATAATAGAAAAACGCTTTTATTAAAAACGATTTCAATAACTAAAATCGAGAACATCCTGATTCAATACAACAACAATAGCAGTTAGCTATTTCTGATAGAAATTATTAATTAGCAGTTAGCTAATTCTGATAAAATTGGCAAACCTCTGTCGAGGAAAATCTTTTCTTTTAAGAAGTGTTAAAAAACCACTTTTAATTTACTCAAAATGCAAGGTCCAATCCTAAAATACGAGCATAAAAACAGCAAGCACGATTTTCGCACTATATAAACCAAATAGTAAATCTCAGGGCAACCGCACATTTTTCCAGGATAAGAAGGAACCCTTTATGTTAATGAAGTGAAACTATATTTAACATATAATATAATACAAAATATATATATATATACCACACTGGTGCTATTGAGATCCAAATTTTCAAACTCATAACAATAATGAGATACTAGCGGTTACTCACACCTGAACTTCAAGTTTCAATCATTATTGCTTAGAAAAAGAGGTTATAAACATGGCTCAAGAGCGAGCTGGGGCGATAACTCTTAAACAAGGTGTTGCCTCATTTCTTAAACTTTTTAAAAGACCACTTTTTAAAAGAGCACCTACTATAAGTATCAGTGTTCTACCCATTTTCAGGAGTTCAGATGCCGGAAAGAAGAGTTCATCATAAAAAGTTAATCTTTCCAGAAGAGTCAGCCAGCCTCTGCCGACTGGGTTTCCATAGCCCATATTCATACTGACCCACTTTCAGCTCATCACCGTCTGCCTAACCTTGCGTTAATATCACCAGTATAATGGGTCTTGGATATGTATGGCCCGATTTATGTGCTCGTCGCCTGGATGCGACGAGGTGGATGCGTATACCTGAATGAAGTTTAACAAATACCTATCACGTACTTTTGATGATAATATTATTGTTAATGAGGGAGTTGTGAACAAGGAGGCCTTGGAATCGCTGGTCTCCCTCTTGGTAGTAGAGCAAGTTTCCAGACTCTAGGGTTATCGTGTCCTCATCTCTCTTTGAACTTCAGACAACTTTAGCGCATTTTATTCAACATTTCCTCCAACTCAACAATCTTATGGTCAGTCTTTAATGTCCTAATGTTGTGTATTCGGTTAAGGTGGTAGCTATAATAGGTGATCTATCGCTACTATAGCTAGGGATCGAAGAGCTGCCGGGGACTGAGGTCTGGTCATATTGCTAATACAATATTTTAGGCATTTTGACCCGGTAGAGAACTTTAAGACTAAAATTCTAAAAAATTAAAAAAAATACTCTACACAGTCAATATGTCTATAAAAGTGTTTTTTATGTTTACAAAAATATAACTTATTTTCAGAAAAATAGGAATATACATAATATGGATACTAAAAATAAGTAAAAGCCTGCCAAGCACATTGCTTGGATCCAAAAAATAAGTAAGTCATTCAAATAGAATTACAAATGTGTCTTTAAATGCATTCAGGAATTGCATGAAAGATAAACTTATTGCTAAGGCTTATTACTGCTTGAAAGATTATATTAATGAAGAAACTGCTTCGGATTAAATTCAATTGCCCTAAATTCTACTACTAAGACAACAGTTTGTTGGTGCTGACGCTAGTATGAGTTCCAAAAATACCTACCATAAGGTGTTATTGATTTTTCTGGCTCGTGTTATGAACTTGCTATAAACTTAGTTATAAAACTCGTGTGGTTTCGGCAGATTAGTATAAAAGTAGGATACTCAATGGTTCGAACTTATTTTTTCAGGATCATCGATCATTTGCGTAAAATTGTAATTAGCAAATCTATATTCAAAGGTTTTTCTTGTTTTGACTATTTGAAAGTACCTATGTAAAGCCTATTTACATTAAGATATATTTGACTTTGACTAAATGACATGGGCAGCGTGGTAGCAATCGCAGGGCGTGATTTTGTAACGAGGATGCTGCTGCCCATCCCCGCACTTTGCATTTGTGCCACGCTTGTAGCATAGCACGGCTGTCTGTCGGTTCCGGTACCTTAGTCTTCTCTTACGACATCTGGTACAGAGGTAGGTACTATTCTACCGATAGTCCACGGCCTATTTAAATATCATCATTATCATACCAGCCATTAGATATCCACTGCTGGATATAGACCTCATCAAAAAAGCAGGTATTTATAATTGCCGCGTTGGACAAGCGTATTGGCAATCGCAGAGTGTAGCTTCCGCGACGGGGATGCAGCTGCTCATCCCCGCCCTGTCTATGTGAGCTACACCGTTTTGGATGGATATACCACCATCTATCTGTTCTGGCACCTAAATCGCCTCTTACGACATGTGGTGCAGTGGAAGGTACTGTTCTACTCTGCCGGTACCTCACGGCATTTTATGTGTCATTCAAAGAGTAATGTGTGCGTAATGTTTATTTCAATTAATTTAAGTTAGATTTCAGAGCATTTTAGACATAAAAAATGCTATATGCATTACTTTAAAACTTAATTTTTACCGTATTAAATTTCCTTAAAAAGTGCTACCAAGTTTTCTTTTAACGTATATAGATAAAATTATTATTTATTGACGGGCTCGATGGCGCAGATTTTAGTGATCCTATCCTATGTGTCAGAGGTCATGGGTTCGTGTAATGGATGTATGTATTTAAGTATTATATTTGTGAACTGTTGTCTAATGTCCGTAACAAAAGTGCTTCAAGCAATTTACCACGGAGTGAGGTCAATGTATGACATATTGTGTGTGTATTATAACAGTATAAGACAAGATAACATAGTAATAGCCAAACAATTTTTGAAATCAACGAAGTCTTCTTACAACTATTGTCTCAAGATAATTGTGATAAAAGACTCACATACATAAGAAACGAGCGCACGAGCTCTATTCATTTAGCCCGTGTGCCTGGATCGTGCGTGACCCAGTCACGTGCCGCATTTTACAACTGGGGGCAATTAGCTATAAACAAAAGCCGATAAATCTTGTTACTATGTTCAATCAATTACTCCTTCAAACGTGTTTTATATAACTGGCAGATTTAATAAAAAATAATAATATAATAATAAATTCCCATAACATCTAATACATTGACCAAACTCCTCGATAAGTCGCTTAAAGCAGTTATGTTCCAGATCAGATAAGAGAAGAGAATCATAAATATATTATATAAATACATATCAGATAATAGAGAATCAAAAATATGCTACTTAATACATATTTAACACACAGACACTGTACAAACACAAATATAATCATATCGATATTTGTCCTGGGTGAGGATAGAGCCCACGATCTTTGACGCACTTGATAGGGTCACCACCATCTGTGCCACCGAGCCCGTTACTTACTTATATTTTAATCTGACGGGCTGAACGGACAGATCCTGTTCCATCCTAATTAAAAGTACTGAATTTCAAATAATAAGAATAACAATATATGTAGACCGATGTTTTTAACCTTTAAAATTGCAATCTGTCAAACGACTAACATTTATGTCAAACGCCAAAAGTATTATTACCTTAATAGTTCATATGATTGTAGAGTTTATTTAATATTTTATTTATCTTTCATATCTTTTTTCCATAAAAATCATCATCATATATTTAGAAATAAGAAACACATTCTTATATATAAATAATATAGATTAATATTATTCGTTTATTTTTGTTATATTCTGAAAATAAAAGTGACTGCAATATAATTTATTTGAATTATTTTGGACAAAATATACATTCAATTACACCTTGTGTCGCGTCCTGAAGGTACTCTTAAACAAGTACATGTTTAACTGGGATCTTAAGCAGCTTATTTTTTCCAGGGTTCCAGGTCTGATGCCGGAGTTCCTCAAAATCATGTCAGCTCACCGCGACTAATACATCTAAATCAGCGTTTATCTTGGTTGTTAGTGTTCCTAGACTATGCGCTAAAGGTCGTGATATCGTTTCCAGTCCTTTTTTTGTAAATAGTATATACCTCACTTTTACATGAAGAAAACCTCTTACAAAGGTCGTCTGCATTTGTACCTCACTTTTACCTATTTTTACCGCTGAATAGCAATGCTGTGTTCCGGTTTGAAGGGTGAGAGAGTCAGTGAAATTACTGGGTAAATATGACACAGTAGCTACAGTTCAAAAGGTTGGCGACACGCTAGTGATATCTTTGTGATGACTCCAGCCCCTATAGGCTGCGGTTATGTTTACCATCAAGCGGATCGTATAGTTGTTTTCTGATAACATATAAAAAACATCATTCAGAAAATTTTATAGATATTGTAATAGAACAATACCTGTATTGCAGTCTAATTAACTAGCTTTAATTTGGGACGAGTAAGATTATAATAGATTTCGTCTCTAGATTAGTGGGCCCGATAGCACATTTAGAAGTGTTCCTATCTTGAGCGAACAGCGCCAATATTTAATGATAAATTTTATGATTGTTCTGTGTCTAGGAGTTAAATATGCATTTAAGTGTTATATTTGTGATTTCTTTATTGCCTGATGTCATCACGTAACGGCGTTGAATCATGTAATACCTAACTATCATGCGAATACTGAATAAACTATATGTTTTTTAATTTAATTAATCCTTGAATGAAATCTCGACTTTAAAAAATTGAGCAGCCATTTCGTGACACTCAGACAGCTACAACAGACATAAAGTCCGGTTCAATTCCGAGCGTGACACGTGGACACATTAACGCAAATAGGGCCAAACAAGCCGGTAAGTGATTTAAATTGAATGCTGTTGACCACGCTGAATGTAGGTATTCAGCGTGAACGTATCCAACTTTTTAGAAAATTTGTATTTACCAAAAGGATACTATAATTTCTTAATGTCGCATTGTGGCGTGCCATCTGTTAGGCTTCCTATTTGGCATCGAGTTTTATTTTTTTAGTTGAAGCATAATAAACTGTAAGCTCGCTTTATTAATTGCTATATAGCTGACAGGTACCGGCAGAGTAGAATAGTACCTCCCTCTATAGGTATCGTAAGTCACCTCTTATGACGTCTGGTACAGGGTATTCTACTCTGCCGGTACCACACGACACACTCATTACTATTGTTTTTATTAAATAATTACTAGTAGCTAACTAATAGCAATTGATGCTTTTCTTAAAAAAATCTTAACACTATTCTTGATATTCAATATTTGAAAATTATTATTGCCCACTTAACGGCAATACACTACAAATACAACGAGATTTATTGTTCTTTTGAAAAATCATTAATAATTTGGAAAAAATTAATGTTTTTAACCCTTATAGTTTAGGCCCTGCGTTAATATGTCCGTCAGTCAGTCATACAGTCATCAGCTTCTCCTTTCATATACATATACAGATTAGAATGACAGGTGTCACAGTCACGTTTGTTTTTAAATTATTTTAATGGTTATTTGTTTTTATTTTAAGAGATTGATTTTAAAGTTGATTATGCGACAACAATAGAGAAAGCAATGTTGATATAGTTTGGATATGTAGAAAAGATGGATAAAAGTAATGCACGAATATATAGCGGAGAAATGAATGGAAGAGTTTGTATAGGACGACTTAGACAAGCATATCTTAATTAGAGAGAAGTTTTAAAGAAGGGCCCAGTCAACAAGCGTCTATGGATCAAACTATACGCAGTAAGCAAAATAATACATATTAAATAGGTTCAGGTGTTTGGAAGTTCATGTTGTGACAAGTGAAATCTTTTTAGGCTTAATATTTTGACGGGCCCGATGGCGCAGATGGTAGTGATCCTGTCCTGGGCGCCAAAGGTAGTGTTATATTTATATGAATGTATTTATGTTTGTTCTGTGCCTGGGTGTTAAATGTATGTATTTAAAAAGTATATTTGTGATATTCAGCGACTTATCACGGATTCAGCTTAATCTATGAGATGTTGAGGGATTTTATTTATGTACTTGCTTCGGCAGTACATATACTTAAAGACTTTGTGACTTTGTGTTTGTGTTTGGTGAAGTTTCCAACAGTTTACTTGTTTTTTTTGCTCTAGTGTGTGTATTTTTTTGTGCTATTTTGCTTGCTTATCCGTGGGAACACCCACAAATAAGCAAGATTCCTGAAAGTAACAACGCTTAGGAATCAATTGACAATTGCAAATCAATAATTCGAATTTCAAATACTGGTGAATTTTGGCGCCAACTATAATTTTATTTACTGGAAAAGCTGATTGACTTGCTAACTTTTCACCGCAGGGCCTAAACTATAAGTATAATAGGAGTTATACTAAACTATAAGAGTAACTTGATATTTTGCACAGAGATTTCTTTAATAGCATAGGGGAGCACTAGGGTTTAATTTCGATCACCCCCTTAAGGGGTAAAACGGAGGTGCAAAGTTAGTATGAAACTTTGCGATTTTAGATGTTATTCGAATGAAATTCAGTATATAGATTTGTTATTAAAAGTGATGAAACATAAGTAAATCATTTTTCCGAAGACCATCCTGTAAGGGGTAAAAAGTTTGTATAAATCTTCTTTAATTTAACGCGGTCGTAACCGCGGAGCACCGCTAGTTACATATACATTGTATAAAAGAAGCTTTCTAATGGTTTTAGAATTTTTAAAATCACTCTGGTTGTTTATGAGTATCACCGTAACAAATGAAGGTTCTAATCTTTTTTCTTTATAATATGCAGGTTATGTCAGTAACCTTTTACAGCAAACAAGCCAGTGATCTTCACCTTTAACCTTCTATGGTCCGGGAATATTTCAAGTCAAGAATAAAATAAACCAGACCAAATTTGTAGGTAACTAAGAGACTATTATGTTAAAATAAATTTAATCTTCATACTTAAGCCTCTTCAAGAAAGCAGGTTTTTCGCCCATAATTGCCGCGCTGTGCTAGCGTGTTGGGCGCTTTCGCGACGGGGATGCCGGTACCCGTCCCCGCCCTGTGCATTTGAGCTGCACGGTATCGGATGGATATACCACCATCTGTCGGTTCTGGTATCTTAGTCGCCTCTTAAGACACCGGGTAAAAGGGGACATACAATTCTATTCTGCATGGCACAATACATTTAATATTATTTGCCAATTACGCTTAAAACAATGCAAATGAAAGTTTATTCAGAAAATAATAAAAGCCAATTAAAACAGTAATGTAAGGCTGGCAGAGTAGAATAGTGCCGGCCTTTGCACCGGTTGTCGCAAAAACTGACTGAAGTCCTGGAAACAACACTTGACGGTTTATCCATGTGGAGAAATTTACGCTCTGCTATTGTTTTCACTTTCACACAGGTTAGCAATCATAGGCTTTTCTTGGGCCAATGTCTAATAGTGGATGTTCAATGGCTGGTGACTATGATGATGATGATGAAATCAACAGAAACTGATCTATTATATTTTATTTACTTCTTTTTGATAGTAAATCGATTTTTTTGTTGTAACTTCAGGTCCGTTACCTCGTTTGCGTAAACTGCATATTATATCTAAAGTTTTGCTTTACCAAGATTAAAGGAGTCTTCATCATTATCTAACCTCAAATCTACCAATTACCTGAAACTAATTATAAAAAAACAGATATAACCCGCGCATATATACTATTCAAATGTATCGTATTTACGACAACAAAAGCATTACAAACAATATTGTTGAATGCATACATTTTATCACACAGACACAGCGTTTAGTGTCCCAAATAGATCTTAATGAATTTATAAAATTAAAACTATTGTACATGACACAAAAGTATATTGATATTTGCCACTAATAAAATTATACAAATTATTTTGACTGACATCTATTTATATGAAAAAGAACTAGATTTTAAGTGGCTAAAGATGTGATGGAAGATCTTAACGCAAATAATTGACACAAATGTTCATAACATAAAGGTTTGCCCTTTGTGGAAATCGAACCCACATCCCAAAAATATCCACACAAACAGACAATAATAGTAAAATTATAACCTCATAATACTTTTTTTTTCGAATTTCTAGCGAACATTTGAATAACATAACCTTTTTGGATTACGCGTGCACTAATTCCTCACTGAACATATCGCAACAATGCTAACCTCGCCTCGCCTTGTGTTAATTTTGAATACACGAGCGGGGCATGTGTACTTAAGGCTTATACCTCTATTAAACCATGATTAATGACTCCTGCCTCGGGACTAATTAGTGGTAAATTGACTACTGAACGTAATGTACCTAGTACTTAGTATAATCTGTACGTGGCATTACTGTTGACAGCTATGCAGCTCTTTTAAAAATAGCTAGCTAGTAGTAGGGTTGCCCGAGTTATTTATATTGGCATTATTGTATTTGGCATCATAATTTGTTTTTAATAATAATGTATTTATTTATTTATTGAATTTATATTTAATACATATTATTTCTTATTTTAAACAAAAAAAATTTCGCATTCGATAAAAGGGGCATATCCGACCCAAAGGTCCCCAGAATGCTTGCAGCATTTCCACGCTGCACAGCAAGCGAGATTCTCTGCATCAGAAAAGCCCCGGAGTGGTAGTCCAAACCTCGGTCCACCAAACGCCTTCCTAATTCTTTAATGAAGCAGTTTCCTTCTTTATTCCATACACCAGATGTTTCAACAGCAACTGGCACGAAAGAATATTTAGCTGCCAATAAACTGTATTTTTCTGTTTTGAGTCTGGCAGCCGTTTCCGCTGCAGCACACGATTTGACCGTGGTTGAGGACACATGCGAGGGACTAAAAGTAAAGTCCTGGTGGCTCAAGAACAGAAGGGACCCTAGCCGACAAGAGGGCTCTTCTAATGATGTCGTTCATAGAGTGGTGCCTTGATAGTCTACCTGCACTTCGAAGACAATAAAGACCGTGTCGACCCAGGGCGTCCACTTCAGCCCCACACCTGCAACGATGCGGCTCGCAGATCCTGCAGCCCAGACGCAATGCCACCGCTATGCGTAGGGTGTCATTATCTAGCAGCGTCCCCAAATTTGGCGAATGAATAGCTTGAAGCCACAAACCTGAATAATATTTATTAAAAATATTTCACATAAATCACATCTCTGACTCATTGTCCCAGGAAGATACTATGGATATCCGTAGTATATTCCATTTGCTACGATCTTAGCATTCCTCTTTCACCACTTTTACTTGCATTAATATCTTTCTTTAGTTAAGTTAGTCTATATCACAATTTAGTCGCAATATTTTTTTCATGCTAAATATAATTGTATATTTAAGTCAGGATAACGTCAGTCAGATCACATAGTCTTGTATAAAATACAATAGCTTGAATTGCCTCCGAGGCTATTTTATAACAGACAAAAGATTATTCTTAAATTACTTGACTTGGGACGTATCCTGTCTCGTCTTAGAACAGTACATTATGGACGATAATAAATTCTAGCCAGTGGTTTTAAAAAGTTAACGTACCTAAAATATCTAGACTTTAACATGAGAGCGGTAAATTAACACTATGCTCGCGTAGTTCAAATTTATTTCATACTCCCGACCTTTTTTATTAATTAAGCAAACATAACGTCCACTTTAGTCTATCAAGACAATAGCCGAGCAATGTATGTTGTATGAGCGTTAATCAAGGCTTGCTAAAGCACTTTCGGCCTTGTTGACACTGATTCGCTAATTAGCTTAAGAGCTTAGTTGGATTAAGCTTAGATGGGTAATTCAATTAGGTTGAAATAGCGTTTAAATTAAGATTGTTATGAAGAAATACGGTGGATTGGGCTTTCTTATATCTATGGAACTGATAATTTCTATTAAAAATTGTCCATTTGGATGCGCTTTATCTTAAAAACTGATATTGATCAGTACAATTGATGTATAAATACGTACAAATATTTAATTTTTTATCAGACGAGGTCAACCGACAAGCATAGTCCGCTTGATAGCGCGTTAAATCACAAAAATATCATAGGCAACCTTGTGACTTAAAAATATATTTCAAATTACCCAGTAACTTCACTGCCTTGCTCAGCCCTAAAATCGGAACATAGTTATGCGAACTTTGCTGTTTGGTAGTAGAAATAGGTAAGCGTGATGTACTAACGCAGATTACATTTGTGTGTAGTTTACCTTATGAAATATGAAAGTTTTTTTGTTTTTACTGGTATTAATATGAAATATTGTTTTAGAAAATGGAATTAAGACAATTTACACGATCTAGACAAGTAGTTTAAGTTACCTTTTGTTGTTGAATAAAGTTATTATTATTATTATATTAAAAAAATCTTTTCCCGGAATAAAAAGTCATTACTATCCTACATTACAGTGTCCTACAGTGTCCATTGCTAGATAGCCGTTTCCAAAAAAATAGGCAGTTTTGTTAATAGTTACAACGCTGGGCAGGTATAGTGTATAATATTGCATGGTATATAAAGAAAAATTGACTTGATTTTATGTATAATACCAACTAAAACTTAAAAAAAATACAAATAAAGTTAGTTTTCGTCGGTCAGCGCAATTTGTCGGCTATGAAATACGGTTGCCAGACTAAAAAAATATAGCTAAACAAAAGGCAGGTCGCCGTCGCTGTCCTGATAATTAAAATCCGATGGTTGTCAAACTAGCTAAAAACTAACTAACTTTAGTAATAGATGGTGGCGGGAGGTTTTATCTTTAGTTTACTAAAAGCATTTTCAGTTCTTATAAGCGTAGTGGGTAATGTCAAGAAACTTACAGCAGCCGAAAGTGGCGTAGGATTTGACGTCTGCGTTGTTCTGCTAGGACACCAAAATATATTTGCACAAATAAATTAAATAGAGGAGTGTATGATTTCACTTAGTTAAAGGTTCCAAAAGCTTAAAAAGATATTTATTGTCTTGACTTTGCAAATCGTAATCCAAAGAAACCTACTTATCAAACACTATTTTTAAATGTCATTATAGATGAATGAAATGAAATGAGGGTCCATGGCTGGATGATAGAAAAGTAACATACTCCTTCTGCATCAGGCGAGTACCTTAGAGGCGACTGGTCCAAACCGAAAGATAGCAGAATACCCATCGGAAATAGTGTTGCTCAGATGCTGCAGGGTAATTGGTATATTCAGCCGCAACTAGGCTATGCCTTTCGATTTCCACTATTTCCGTACGCTGTGGTAATTATTGGCATGCATCCCCCTTAAAATAATAATAATCTCTGGAGAGGCTAGATAAATCCTGCAGAAAACATTCTATAGTTAATATTATGATGAAAGTGGGGTCTAATGTGCACCAAGGGTCAGGAGTTCATCCCCACCTAGAACAAACATTTATATGATGAACATAATATATGATTTAAGCTACTTTGTCTAGCCAATATCTTATGAAAATATCTTAAAAATATAAAACAAAACTTAAGTGTCCAGATCCAAATCTATTCTTTCACCAAGTGCTAGTCTGTCACTTTGGTCGGGTTGACGTAACTTTATTCTTTCTATTTAAATTAAAAATAATGATGACGTATTCCAGCACCAAGTCCGTTTGTAAGTTAAAACAAAAATTATAGAAAATAAACTAGATGTTAAGTCTCATAATATAAAGATCGTCTGCATTGGTACCTCACTCTCACCTATTTCCAGCGTTAAATGGCCGTTGCTCATGCTGTATTCTGTTTTGAAAGGTGAGACATAACAGCCGAGGAATGACCACTGCTGGACATAAGCCTCCCCAAGTTGGGTTGATTGGGAGTGTGGCCCATAACTGCAGAGCTTGGCAGAAGTCCCAGAACGCAGCGATGAGAATGCTGCTGCCCATCCCCGTCTTGCAGTAATTGTTCCATGCTGTTAAAGGTTATTCTTGGATAGTCTATTGATTTCAGTACCTCAGATGCCTTTTATGACACTTGGTACAGAGTGAGGTACTATTCTAGTCGACCAGTACCCCACGGACCAACCAGTCAATAAAGTATAGTTTATGATATCGCTAACGATCTATTAATAATAAAAAGCACATTTCAACGGTGTTTTAAGACTATATTTCGTATTTACATTTTATATTGATGTTCCAATTACCTTACGGCAATCGATTTCGAAGGTGACAGAAGAAATGTCAAAATGTGTGACGTATTTTATGACAACTTCAACATGTTTGAAATTTCAATTTTAATTTTGATTTATAATATTCGAATCCCTCTCTATGGAGGTGCTAATGTGTTTTATGATTTGTCAGTAAAATGTCTTTAAGTTGTCAAAAGTCAGTTTCAGTCAGTTTAAATACAAAAAGGTGAATTGGCAACCTTAGTAGAAAAATGGCAGCCAGCCTCAATATTTCCCCGGCAATATACCGAACAATACCGCCGGACCCTTTTAATAATTTACACACTCGACAGCTATGTCGACCTTTGTTTTAAAATCGGCGCAATTTAATAGAATATTTGTGGTAATCCTCTTTTAACTGGTCGGAACTGGATTATTTTATTATTATTCAATCTAAATGTTTGGTACAGATACCTGTAACTAAGCGTGTTAAAAAATCTACACGTATGTAACTGGTTTCCGTCCGCGACTTTATCATGGGTTCATTACATCGTGTCTGCAGATAAGTCTTGTTTAATAGGGATAAGAAGCTGCCTATGTTATTCCTTGGGCTCTATACTATAATTATGCCAAACGACGCGGGAACCGTATAATTTATTTGGATTAAAGATTTAAGTTCATATTTACTAGGAAAAAATCGACGAGTCTGCTAAGGTCTCGGTAGCATAAAGGTAGTGCGGTCCCCTGGAATAAGACATGTGCAGGTTCGAGTCCCGCCTTAAACCTGAGAAAAGTTGGTTTTATTTTGTTAAATATTATTTTAAATATAATTCTGCATTTTTTTTCTATGCAAAAAACCTTTAACGTAATAAGTATCAATTTATTTTTTTACGATTGCTTCAAGCATGTAAACATTGGACATTAGAGTGTTTGTGGTAAACATTGAAGAAATGGCGATGATTTTTTAGCATAAAGAACACTAGGAAAATTTCGATGAGCCTGCTATGTTCTCGGTAGCACAGCGGTAGAGTAGTCCTCCGGAATAGGAAAGATGAAGGTTCGAGCCCCGACCGGAGCCCGAGACAAGTTGTTCTTTTTTCTAGTGAATATTCTAAATCTTATTGATATTCTAAACTCATGATGACTAAGTCGTAAGTTTTATTGTCACCGGGAAATGAAGCCAGGCCACTCATTAATGAGCCTGCGGAGTTTTTGATTGACGTACGTTTTGGGGTCACGTGATCGGAAATATTTCATGATTTTCTAAAATATCATTAAATATGAAAACTAGCCACGCCAAAACATCAAAAGTAAACTGTTGGACATATGCCTCTCCAAGATAAAGAGATTGTTGTTCATAATTGCCGCGCTGGGCAGTGGCGTAGGGTAGTGGCGCTGGGTAGTGGCGCAGTCGCAGAACGCAATTTTGTGACGGGGTATGCTGCTGCCCATCCCCACCCTGTAGTATTTAAGCTTTGCTTTTTCCTTTTTTTTTTTCGGTACTTCAGTCTCCTCTTATGAAACCTGGTGCAGAGAGAACGACTATTTTACTCTACCGGTACCCGATGACTAGAAAATATTTTACACGTATTTCATGACTTTCAAGGAAAGATCTATCTTCTAGCTTTCGAGTATAATTAATGGAACAATAAGTTTTTTTTAGAAAAATCTATTCTTGGTGCTTCCCTACTTTATGAAAGGGACCGTGTTAAATATCGGTCGTCATTCGCTATTATTACAAGTATTGAAAAAGTTAAAATGTTGTGTAACCATAGTGAGAATGGATGACATCGTAGAATCTTCGTTGCATTGAACAAATTAATCGAAAACCTTAGTACCTCTGATACTGTCCCATATTTGTTAGACATGATCGATTTGAAAAGAATTCCTAATAAAACAAATAAGTATGAGTAGACAGGAAAAACATAAATGAATAAGATAGCAAGTCTATTAAGTATAACGTTTGCCGCAAGGTGGCACATGATGTGCATTTCATTGATATTTATACACATTTGTCAAAATAGTGAGAACTGTTACAATTATATAAGTATACATATGAGATAAAACAAAGTTAGAGATCATTATTTACATTATAATAAAACAGGATTGTTTACATTATTGTAAAAAATTACATTGTTCACTTACCATTGCAATCCATAATTCACGTGCAGGTATATGCATATGTCTGAAAACAATTCGTGTACATATATTTGCCTAAAATGTACACATTACATTGACGAACTCTGATAATTATATACTTAATCTAATGTGATTCTTTGTGTTTGAAATTTTTACAATGAAACATTTTTTTAAGAAATTCTGTATAGACATTTATTTACACGTGATTGAACTCAACTGAAAATCGTATAAATTAGTACATTATGTATATAAAAGCGTAGTTTCTAAGTATTACCCTTATTATCCAACCCAAAACCCAACCCAAACGACAAACTTGTAATATGTCGGTCAGTCAGTCAGTCGGTCAGCTCTTCTTTTATACTTATATATTCCGCGTTACGGCGTTTGTCTCCGATGAATTCATAAACTACTGAACCGATTTTAATCATTTGTGCAGTTTAATACAAATTAAGAGATAATGTAAAGTCGTTGTATAAATATAAACAATAGCAGTTTACTTTTTTCAAGTCATAATTCGACGAATATTTGTGTTTGTACTGTGTCTGGGTATTGTATATACGTGTTATATTTGTGATTAATCTGTTGTCTGATATCCGTAATACATGCGACTTATCTCAGAGTTGCTTATTGTATGAGATGTTGTGTGAACATCTCTGTGTTTTTACTCTAGGATCTACCATTATCATTATATTTGTATACTTAGGTCCTGCAGTGGATGGCTAATGTGTCAACTGTAAGATAGCTATAAAAGTAGTGATCGTTGAATTTCAATACCAAACTAGGTTTCTAATATACTCTAGATTAGAAAAAGATGTTTAAATTACTTTACGGTTGTCAGCCAAAATAAAAGTACAAGACTAGATAGACCCGTCCATCAAAAATCCGATAAAATACCCTTTCATGGATTTCACGCCATTGCAGCCACTGAACTGGAAATGATTTACAATATATTGACTTTGATCACGAATATGTATTAAAAACTGTTAGTATGTAAAACGCGTCAATAATGTGTTAATTAATTGCATCCTTAGATGCAGAACAACGACAAATCAAAACTGTAATTGTATGTAGACCTTTTGAAATTGACGTAAATAATTGATTTAAGTCTATTTATCAAATAGATGTTTTTTTTAAAGACATCAACTTTCAAGGTTGGTATTCTTTTTACAAATTCGATTCAATACCTTAGAATTGTCTAAGGTATTGAATCGAATTTGTAAAAAGAATACCAACCTTAGCATACATTCTATTTTTGAACTTTGATCGATTTTGTGTTGTGTCGCTATTCTTGCAAAAGAGCGATGTTATCTGTTGAAACTTCAAGAAGGAATTCACAATTTTGTTTAAATTTCGAATAAAAGGCGACGTTTTAAGAATGCGTTAGTATGTGCGACATGTAGACACGGTTTAAATCCAACGTTCACAAATACGTCATTTTCTCAAATTGAAAGTAACCTCTGGAAATGAGGCATTGTGTTCAAAATAAATTGCTAAATAGTGACAGATTTTGTTATATAATAATATTTACTGAGAATAACTAAATTGTGTGGAAGTGCTGCCATTTACAATGGTTTGGTAAGTTTTTTTAATAAAGAGTTCAGTGCTGTGTTCCACATAATACTCAATAATAATTAGATGTACTCGTATTTAGAATTTTATTTACAAAAATAATAGTGTTATGTTGTTATATGCACGCATTATCATATTTAAGATCAAGTTTCAACTACTATGTTTTTTTTTTTGTATTAATATTGTTAATTTTGGAAATAACGAATTTGGCCCAATGAATATTGGTTCTATTAATTGTTAGTTCATAATTTAATATTAAGTTGGCTGTTGTTTCGATAAAATAAAAATAAAATAAATTAATAGATATTTGACTTTATTAATAAGAAACTGGCTTTAAGGGATTTAACTAGCTTTAAATCGAAGGCAACTTTCAGAAAACGTTTCACTCAAATATCCCATAACGGGCTCGATAACGCAGATGATAGTGAGTGATCATCTCTTATGCGCTGACATTGGTCTGATCCCCAGCCAGGACAATTCTTTGTATAATGAATATTTGTATTTGTATTGTCCTTGACACAAATGTTAAATAAGTATTTAATATCATATTTGTGATTCCTCTGTTCTCTGATGTGCGACAAGTGCTTTAAGCGAATTATTTAGGTGTCGGGGCAAGGTATGCTATATTGTGGGAATTATTATTATTTAATGGGGGACATAAGCGATTCAGATTACGACTTCACATAATACGTTTTAAATAACAAAATAAGTTATTATTCTCTAGCTTATACAAAATAACATATCATGAAGACAAATATTGGTTCAAAACCAATTTATGATCTGGAAGAAAATTGGCTTGATTACTCTTCCCGCTATACCGCCCAAGTCATCAAAAGTCGTCAATCAAATCCAATAACATTTTGCGTTTCCTAAATAACCATTTTATTGCGGATTTTCTACGTTTTGGTCGGAGAATTGAATCGTAAATTAAGTTGAAGTATACTTTATTGTGAATTTGAACAGAGCTGTGTATGTATATTAAAGAGATTGCGTAACTTTCTTTCATTTGACACCAGAATTGCTCTAGGCCAGTCACTTCTCCTTCCTAATTTAGACTATGCAGATATCAGCTCCCTAACCTTAACGAAGACCAACTTGATAAGCTCGAGCGACTGCAAAATTTTTGCATAAGATTCATTTTTGGTTTACGCAAATTTGATCACGTGTCTTAATTTCGAAAAAAGCTCTAATGGCTTCCCATTCGACTGCGCAGGCATGCTCACATCTTGTCTTTATTTTACAAGATTCTGTTCAAGGGTAGGAATACCCTTCCTATCTTAAAAATCATTTCATGTTCCTAGGTGACAGCCACGAATTTCTCGTCTCGTCTCTCAGGTAATCAGAGAACCTTTTACTGACAACGCCGGTACGTTCCACAACGTTTTTAGTATGTCATTAACGGCCCAGGCTGTTCGTTTGTGGACTGCACTCCCGCTTAATATTAGAAGCACGTAGTCCCTACCTGTGTTCAAACAGTTGGTGAAGGATCACTTTATATCAATATACTTATACCTAATTATATTTCCTTAAATACAATGTATTTATATTATGTATATTTAATATATTTTTTCCTCTTACTACCTGGATGAAATCCAAAAGAATTTGCGATAAGGCCGCCCATTGTACTTTATATTAACTGTTTTTTTTCTTTTTCATGTATTTTTATGTTTGGTGTACAATAAAGTATTTATTATTATTATTATGTTTGGATTTCAATTTTAATGAGAAATTGAAATCGGTACATAACCAAAATTCACGGGCTAGGCCAAGTGAACTTCAAGATCATGATAGGGGGAAGGAGTATCATCTTGCAAGAACTTTCAGACAATATGGCAGGTGTTAAGAATTGCCGCGTTCTGCATAGTGATGTAAGTAAGCTTCCTGGTAGGCCAAGGGTTCGCAAGGCAATAAGTAGGTGCTTAGGAATGACACCAGTGCTTGAAAGCACCAACGGTATAATGTACACTTTATTCGTATTCCATATTTTAACTATATTCTTATTTTAGTTCTGTGCATTTATGTATTTTTTCTGTGATAGTATTATGTAGGTTGTGAATATTTGGGCAAGCTATGTCTATAAGATATGACTATAAGATATGACTATAAGATATGACTATAAGATATGACTATAAGATATGACTATAAGATATGACTATAAGATATGACTATAAGATATGACTATAAGATATGACTATAAGATTGTATAAACGATATAAAAACCTTAAGTAAGCCTTTCAAAATTCCATTGCTAAATCTTATTATTTATTTTAGAATTACATATGATTGAGTTTTGTTCGACATACAAGTCATTTTTAATTTCAGTTTAATTTCAATTCAAGAAAATCTTTACTAGAAAAAATCACAAAGCTCTCAAATTTCAGGCGGAACTTGAACCTGTAAATTTTCTATTCCGGGACATTGCTGTTGTGCTACCTAAACAGTAGTAGACATTATTTTCCTCACTTAAGGCAATCACAGAGCGTAGCTTCGTGACTGCCTTAAACTGAAGAAGTCATTTTTTTGGTACATCATTTGGTTCTTATGGATACACCTCCATCTTTCGGTTCCGGCACCTCTGTCACTTTTTACGACCCCTGGTACAGGTGGAGTTGCGATGCTTCTCCACCGGTATCACACGGCCTCGTTAAAGTAACCAGGCAAAATAATAATTTTCTTAATATTTTTCACCTCTTAGAGCCCTGCCTGTCGGCAAACTCTACAGTATATGAAATTAATTAAACGCACAATGTCGTCATTATAAACAAATGTTCACAAACTTCTTTGTATTTAACACAAAGAACGCCTGGCTTGTATTGAATGCTAGTATGAACTATACAGAAAGTTTTACCTAGGCCAATGGCGCAGGCGTCGTGGATTCTATCTGCAACTTGGCTATTTTTTTTATATAATATTTGTATTTATTTTAGTTAATAAATATGTATTTCTGTTGTCGGATATCCGTAACGGTAACGCTTTAAACGACTTATCTTGGATGCGGAGAAGATACGAGATATGTTGTAAATTTATTTATTTTTTTTGCTTCGAGTTGTATCCGATTAAACTCTTAAGTCATCAAAGTAAACCACTTTTACGGTAGCTTAATGTAAAACGATCCAGAAACTTCTGAACTAATCAATTACAAAACAATTAAATATATTATATTTCGATATTATAGGTAAATAAAAAAATGTGTTATTCAATCGTAAAATATGTCCTTGTTTATAATGGCTGGTCCCCAAATACCATATTATCTGCTAGTCGAGTACGTCGGGCTCTTGCTTGGATTACATTTACATATTTTACGTAAACAAACACTTTCCGCTATAAATATTGTGTACCCAAAGCTGTCATTATTTCCTGTTTAGGTTATTAAATGGGAGATTTGTTGTTTGTAAAGTTATCAGAGTATCTGTTTTCATTTTTGGTGTAGGTATTTTTTTCAAGATAGCGGTAATTTATTTTGGTATATTGGGATATTGGAAGGTAGACTATTTTTTTGGCGTTATATATTAAGAGTGAAAGAGGCAGGTCACAATTTTGGTGACGTGTTTTTCATATCGCAATGCTAACACAAGCGTGTTACTTTTTATTATTAGACAAAGAAGCATACAGACCGCGTGAGAGTGAGCTTCACTGCAACCTATAGATGTTCGTAATACCACAAGGATCTTACTGGCGCAACCTTCGTTACTTGAAGATATTAGATATAATATCCTCAAGTGACAATGTGTTAATATTACCCAGTACTTTCACTCACTCACCCTCAAACCGGAACATGGCAGTGCGAATACTATTTGGTGGTAGAAATAGGTGAAAGTGAGGTGACTAAATGCAAACGACCTTTGGATGAGGTACACCTTATATGGAAAGTGGATCCAGTAACTCTTACTATCAAGCGGACAAGCTTATGCTTATATGCCAACAAAATATAATGTAAATTTTAAAATATATAATAATATATTTGAAAGGTTATGGCACATGCTAACGCGCCATTCGGCGATGCGCATACGAATCCTAGTTAAATTACTAGTCCTAATATCTCACGCAACGACCTGTCATTCAATACTTTCTCGCATAGAAAAACGATTTTTTCATTTTATTTTAAACATTTCCCGCCTATTTATCTTTACCTCCTTCGAGCCATTAAGTCAATATACTTATTGTAAATAACTCTCTACCTAATAATATAGGACAGGAAAACTCGCAGAGGTATTCCTTTTCATCTACAGTTCTTTTTATTTTAGTTATAATGTGGTTTAGCTAAACAACATATTGGCCGTAGGACATCCACTACTCTCCAAAAGATTTTTACCGGTTTTCAGGATTGTTTGTATGTATACCTTGTTAAGCGTGATCCTGCGGTTCTTGTTAGATCGTTTGTCAGCTTGTTTTTATTTTAATTAAAATCTATATTGTATCCTCAATATATTGGTCGTAGGACGTCCACTACTGGATATAGGTTGCTCCAAGAGATTTTCAGTAGGACCGGTTATATGTGGTCTACGTCCAGCGCGATCCTGCAGTTCTTGTCAGATCTTCTATCAGTTTCTTTTTATTTTAGTTGATATCTAGATTATATTATCAATGACTTTACTGGACAAAGATCATTAAAAATATTTGCAATAGGACCAGGTGTGCGGCCTACATCCAAACCGATTCTGCTGTTTAAGACAGCCCACCAAGTTATACAAATAAAATGAATCTAAATTATATCAAATAAGAAATTTTCCTCCCTAAAAGAATATTAGTATTGACCAACGCAAACATAGAAGAATAAGTATTTGTATGATATAGCAAAATAAAATGAAAATATCGCAATTTGTTTGCATTTGACAGGCAACATAAGTGGGCTGAAAATAAAGTAGCGAGATATGTCTGCATTGGGCATCGTGTAATCGGCCATTTGTTGCGTTTCTATTTTACGACGTAAATACAATGAAATTTTCAAATAAAAAAGTATTTAGTTTTATTTCTTAAAATTTATAGCACGACAAAAATAGTGGACATAATATCAACCATTGAAAACAAAAAACGTATTCATTTAGACATGGTATTTGATGCTTGTTGACATGTGTTGATTGGATTGTATGAAATAGAAAACAAGTTATAATCATTACAAATGACTAAATCGGCTAATAAGCAGACAGTCTGTCTGCTATCACACGTCACCGCAACCTATAGATGCTCGTAATACCACAAGGATAAAACTAGCGCTCTGCAAACCTCGTGAGGATGTTAGCCAAATTCCTCAAGCATTTCACTGCCACTTTCACCATTCACCAGTAGTAGAAATAGTTGAGAGTAAACGCAGACAATCTTCGTATGAGCCTAGTAAGTTTTCAACAGAAGCACAATCCAGAATCCTACAACTGTCATTCAGCAACAAAAAATGTGTTAAGAAACAAGAATCAAGGAGGAGTTGCGAGAGTATTAAAAAAAGGAACTGTTTCTGCCATGACAGAAGAAAGAAATTAGAATCTACTTTAAAGTTAGTAGGTGCATACGGATCCAAACGAACTGAAAATAAAGTGAACAAAACAGGAATTTAAAGTCAGTTTTGGTAAAGCACTGAGTATATGTAAATCAAAGATGAATGAAAAGGTAGTTGTTTAAGAGTCGATCTACTTGTAATATAATAATAATAATAATAACTTTATTCAACAACAAAAGGTAACTTAAACTAAAATACATTTTGATACTTAGGTACCTAAACTAGGTCTAGCCTGTTCTTATAGGCATAGGTTCAATATGATTAGTATTTCCTGGGAAATATAAGTCTGGTTTCCTTCACTGTAGGCGATTATCGGTAAGATTAAAGGTAGAGTTGGTCTCTGCGCTGCGCTCTGCTATTAATAATTCCTCCTTTCTTGGAGAGGCCTATGTCCAGCAATGGACTTTTAATGGTTGGTATGATGATTGACGGGAAGAAAATGTTTGAATCTGTTAATAGCCCGAAGGGTTCTTTCAAACTGACTACTGAATTGTTGACATGATTAAGCGAAAATTCACAGGAAATATATTATTTAATATATGTTTTCTCAGGTTGTCACGTGACTTGAACCCAATTAATTTTCATTCCAAAGGTAATATATTATTAAATATATGTTAGGTTATATAAGGAATGCATTAAGCTATAGAGAATATAGTAGATATGTCATTGTCATAGTGTTCGTTTTATGCTGGGAGTCCGCATTATTTCCTCAATGTAAATAAACTCAAGAGGTACATGCAACCAACTATTTTCAAACTTAAAATTAATCGCAGGAACATGTACAAGCTTAGTTTGAGTACAAAAATAATTTGGCTGCATAAAATAGACGACTGCTAGACAAAATAATAGTCAGTTTTTGTGATGGTAAAAGGCGAGTTAAGGATACTGGAATTCTCAATATCATTTAAATTTGCTGTCGATATAAGTTAGCACTAAATTAATTTATTATACATTAACTTGGTTCGCGTAATTTGCAAAAGATGGCCTGCGAAAGTTTTAGAAAGTTTTTATCCCTTAAATTGTTGAAAAAGAAACAAACTCAATTCCAAATCTAATCAGAGTTACGGGGCAGCAGTTTTATTGTGGTTGTTAGATTAAGAGACTAAATAAGTTAGACAGGTATTAGTTCTAACATAGGCTAGGTGGGCTATATACAATGACTGTTGGTCGGGTTATTTAATTCCAAAGTTATTTAACCTAATAATTATTAATTAATATAGTTCGCACAATACCTCATACATAACCTGACTCCGAGACAAGTCGATAAAAGCACTTACGTAACGGATATAAGACAACAGAGCAAATACAAATGTAATATAAATATCTAATATTTTAAATAGAACAGACATTAATGTTTATCGCGTTATTATTGGTTGTCGTTGGAATCGAACCCACTACCACGACGTGACAAACAAGATATGATACTTCCAAAAGCACCAACGAGCCAATAAAATATATGGATCATTATCATCATTGCTGGACATAGGCCTTCCCAAGAAAGGGGGAACCTGGCCCTTAATTGCCCCGCTGTACAAGCATGTTGGCAATCGCAGACCGCAGCTTTTGCGACGGAGATGCTGCTGCCCATCCCCCCCTACGCATTAGAGCTACACTTTATCAGATTGATATACTGCGATCTGTCGTCTCTGACGATACCTGGTACAAAGGAAGGTACTACACTACTTATACGGTATATATATAAAAAATGTAAAATACATGTTATAAGAATATATATATAAGAATATAATACGGAAGATTTTTATATCTGTCCATATAAATCGGTGTTCTCAATTACAGAGAGGAATGAAAGATGAACATTTCAAAATAAGATTTTGATCTGTATGTTTAGGCTCTGTAATCTCTTTAGTTACTGTGGGGGTCGACTGGGGATGTTCATAAGTGGATTATAAATAGATTAGAGCAATACGGAAGCTGTGGAACATAGAAATCAAATAACAGTAAACGAAAATAGGATTCCCTGAAATATGAAGTAGTAGTGATATAAAATAAGGACTACTTTATATCTTATCCCTGAGGAGCTCTTGTTTTTCAGGATAAAAATATTCTGATTTCTTAGAGAAACGCGTATATGTGATTCCAGACTATCCATTACGTCTGTGTCAAATGCTATCCCAATCTGTACAACCGTTCCGGTATGAAAATATAGTAACAAACGTTTAATCGTACGAAAATTCTTGTTATTTTTTATATTGGCAACTTCATAAATAAATCTAATTTCAAACAACGTAAAAAAGGAGTTCAGCCAAATTTAAGAGATTCCTAATTGGTTTTTTTTTCACTAATTTCCCACCATGTCTCATACACCATGGTAAGTTGCTTAAAACTGTTGTGTTACGGACGCCAAACAACAAAGGAATCACAAATATACTACTTAAATTCATTCAACCCAGACACAGAACAAATCATCATATACTCAATAAAATCAAATATCATCATATAAATATTGCTCTAGGTGGGAATCGGACCCACGACCCCCTGGCGCACAAGATATTACTACCATCTGCGCTATCAAGCCTGTCTAATTTCTAATTCTATTGATTTTATGTTTGTATCTTAAGAACTTCGCTGTGACGTACCGGCAGAGTAGAACAGTACCTCTCCTTGTACCAGGTGTGGTAAGACGCGACTGAGGTACCAGAACAGACAGATGACGGTGTACCCATCAGAGATATCGTAGCTCAAATGCATGGGGTGGAGATGGGCAGTAGCAGCTCCATCGCAAAAACTGCGCTCTGCAATTGCCAACACGCTTGTCCAGCATGGTAATTTTGGGTAAAATTCCCCCTTTTCATGGGGAGACCTATGTCTAGCAGTGGACTTCTAATGGTTGGTATGATGATGGTGATATTTAGAATTCCTTAATTTGGAAGAGGTTGATTTTGAATAATCACAAGTTACAGGCTTCCCCTATCTGTTACCTCTGCAACCTTCTGTATTTTAATGTACCTTTGATGTAATGCAAATGCAAAAAGAAGTTGGTATCTATTTTACATACCGGTGCCTAACGACGCTTGCCTTTTACAAACATAATTAAGTTTGAAGCCTGTACAACATTTTCGTCCGTTGGGTAGGGGTTTTAATATTGAGTTACTTTCGCTCACAAGCTCTTCTTAATTACAATTTGTTAGGAGGTATTTTGTGGGAATTGTATATTTTTAAAATATATAATTAAAAATGGTCAAAGGATTTTTTTATTATTAGGTCGATAAGTAAGTATATAGTTTACGTAATAGTAAACGTTACAGCAGCCTATGGAAGCTTGTAATATCACAAGGATATTACTAGTGTGTTGACAACCTTGTGACTTGAAGATGTGATGTCATATCACATTATCTAGTTATTTTACTGCCTCTATTACTCTTTAAACCGGAGCACGGCACACTGCGAACACTTCTATTTAAATACATGCCAATGCCATGTGGTACCGGCAGAGTAGAAAAGTCCACCCTTATCCTGTACCTGGTGTCATAAGAGGCGACTCAAATGCAATGAAATGAAGCAGAGCTGCCACCACGTAAATCTAAATTCCCCCTTTCCTGGGGAGGCCTTGTCAAACAGTGGAAGTTATATGGCTACTATGTTGATGTTGGTGACATATAGTGTTTTGCTTCCCCCACAGTCTATATATCTATTGTGATATTCAGATATAATTATATAACCTCTCTAGAATAATATAATTGGCGGGTTTAATGGCGCAGATAGTAATGATCCCATCTTGTGGGAAAAGTCGCAAGTTCGATCCCCAAATAGGACAAATATATGTATTATCATAATCTTATCAGCCGCAAGACGTCCACTGCTGGACATAGGCCTCCCCAAGTAATCTCCAATAGGACCGGTTGTATGTGCCAACGCGACCCTACGGTTTTAGTCAGATCGTCTGTCCATCTTGCCATCTCTATTCCAGATCCTTACGATTCCATCGACCATCGTTTCAGCGTACTATATGCCCAGCCCATTGCTACTTCAACTTACTAATTCGCCAGGTACTGTTCTTTGGTTTTGTTACAAATCCCCTCATTTCTGATTCGATCGCGAAAAGTAACTTCGAACATTGCCCTATTCATTGTTGTTATTTATTGTTTATTCGTTGAGCTATTTTTAGTTGGCTAATTAGGCTAATGGTAAGAGACCACGTTTCGCTGCCATAGGTCATCGTTGGTAACACACATTGGTCAAAATCTTTCGATTTGAGACACTGAGGTATCTCTGACGGGATCTTTCGCAGTTTTCTGCAAGTATACATACGAGTAAACAACTTCAAGAAACAAGCTCTCGACTAAAAATGTGGTGGGTACAACAAGGGCATTACACATTTCTCTAGTCTTCAATATATATATATATTTATATATATTGCTATTTATGTTTGTTTTATATCTGGGTGTTCAATATATCTATTTAAGTATCATATTTGTGATTCCTCTGTTGTCTGATGTCCGTAACACAATTGTTTTAAGTGACTTATCTTTGAGTCAGGTCAATGTTTTAGATATGGTGTAAATGTATTTAATTACTGTTTTTCTTTTACTTTCCTTTTATCTGTAAGCATTTATGTTGATCAATACTAGAACAATAACCATTTTATTTGTAAAATATAACTTGGCCATGATCAAACATGCCGCTTCAAAGAGCGATTTCCGGAGCGGCCTCTAGACAGTAAATGGGAGAAATTGACAGATTTGGTTACATAATCAAATTACGCAGGTTTGCTTTCGTATAAATTTTTCTAATTAGGAGAAATGTTCGAGACTACCATTTAGTAAGTCGCTTCGAGTTGAAATATTCAGTAAGTGTAGAGCGAATTTTGATATTGAATCTTTTGTTTCTGTAATTTGTAATATCTAATTTCATATAGAGTAAAGGCAAGTTGCCTTTTCTAAATATTGTAAAATCTACATGAGAAGAGTATTTAATACTACTTTGTAAGTGTTTAGTACAAAATCTAGAGGTTGTGTTCCATCTACTACACAAAGCAAATTCGGCTAACTTGGACTCTTAGGATTAACTTTACCCCCATTATCAGCAGAAACTGAATTAAATTTGTTCGTATACCTACCCCTTAGAGGCGATGTAACTAGACGGTTGGTGCAAACTTGGCTTTGTTTGAATATGCTTAACGAATATGTAAAAAGTAACTATTTCGCACAATTTTCTTAACTACTGACTAGACTTTATTCCCAATGGGTTGAAGACTAGTATCAATTTACTTTGATTTTAACAAGCATAACCAGCCTCTTCCAAGTTCACCAATCTTATTTTGAATACAAACAGTTTCGATTTTAAAGTAGATCTTACCCATTAAAATCATTAATTTATATGGTGTAACTCTTCGAGGCTTACCTCCGATTAAAATGTGTCTTATTTATTCATTTTGCAATTCCACATTTTTCCAACCCAAGTCAGTGTCATATTCATGACATAAATATATTCTTCGAATATATCTCTTTGAACTGTTTATTTAAATGATAAAACAGATAGATGAAGCCTCGCATAAAAAGAGTACAATAAAATTACAATATCAGCCTAGAAAGATTAACGTCGTTAAAACGCTCGTTGCATTTGACAAATGTGCCCAACGGGAGTTTGGTTTGCCAAATTAAAGTATATTTTATTACTAGGGTGTAGATCTCATTTTATAACGAAAGTTCGTTGACTGTACTAAATAGAATTTCAGATGAAGTTTCACTGTTCCATTCTTGGCTTTAGCAGTGAATAATATGAAGAAAATAGTGGTAGGTTGGGAGTGAATAAAAATACAATAACATTGAGTCTCTTTTTTATTAGACGTTTTATTTGCGGTTATAGTGCAAATACAAAAAAAAAACTATCACATTTTATATAAAATACTGGTCAAATGCGAGTAGATTCTTGCGCACCCCCCAAAGTTGTGAATAAAAAATATGATAGAACTATTATATCTATTACAGAAATATTTGTTGTTCTATATTATATCCTTTTTATTTTTTCTTTACCAGTGCTGTCAGACCTTTTTTCTTGCGAGAGACGAACAACATAGTGATCCTGTATGGATTTTATCTATAGTTATGAGCTCATCTTAAAACCTCAAACAAAAAATATCCTAAACGCATTTCATTTATTTCATAGGAAGATAAGTTTCATACAGATGTATTATTATGACTAAAAACCAAAAACAAGTTTCTAATCTATTGTCATTAGAACAGCATTAGTTAATCTATAATATATAATAATAAAATATGTAAGTAAACTAGTTATGTAATTACAATAAATAAACAATTTAAAAAACAATGCAAATAAAAGAATACGTAACGGATACAACTAATCGATACACAAGATATATTCATTGTAGATGGTATTTGAGAATATTCGGAAGTTGGTTTGGCTTTTGGTATGTACGTCCTTGTTTCTAGTTTCATAAGTTTCATAAGATAAAGAAAATCGTTATAGTGGGACCAAAGCAACAAATGTAACCTCTACACTGCTATGTCTCCGCTCGTGAGTCCGTTCAAAGACTTTGTACACTTTTTGTCCCTCGGGAACTACTCTCGGGTTCATCTACAAGTTACGTTCCTTCCCTGAGGTAGTTCCAGTAAGACTAGAAAATTATTTTGAAGAATTTTTCCAATTCATATTAAAATTCATTTCATGCAATTCATGTTCTGACGGGCCTGGTGGTACAGATTGCAGGTTCGATGCCCATTAGGAAAAAAAATTTATATGATGATATTTGTGTTTCTTCTGTGATTCAGAATGTGTCCCGTATTACATATATGTATTTAAATATATTTGTGATTCCTCTGTTGTCTGATATCCGTTACACAAGTGCTATAAGCGACTTACTCGTATCACGGAGTCAGACCAATGTATGAGATAATATACGAATAATATAATTTTTAATCTTTTAATTAATTGTTTGGTAAAAATTGCTAAGGTAAAAACAATTGTAGAATTAATTACTTAAATGAGCACTCAACTGTGTGGAAAAACTTTGAAACGACAAAGCGGATCGAGTGTTCTTCAAAATGTTCGGGGGCGACTCGGTATCTAACTTAGTAGGCTTTCACCACGATTAAAGTAAAGTCCAAATCAAAGTTCAATTTGTCTAACTTTTAGCTTTGTAAACGTGACTTATACAACAAGCTGTAAGCCGTGGTTTTGTTTGTAGCATTGTACAACATAAACGAAAAACCGATTAATTTCTAAAAATTTTGTCTCAAGCATCAAGAACAATTGTTTTCATATCTGTTAGTCTAATTAGGGCGTAAATAATATATATGAAACTAGCATCGAAAAGTATTTTCAGTTGCGTCAAGCTGTAGAACTTTCATTCTAACTTTGCTTTTCGCATGCTATCGTATGCCTTTAAGAGGTGATTTAAAAAAAATAGTTACACGTGTTTTATGTCTTTTAATTTTTTTTAATTTGAAATTTATTCGATTAGTTTAAAAACAGCAAAGTTTCATATTGAACTTTAACGGGGGCGTTAAACCTCTTTAGGATGTGAATTTACAATAAATACTTTCTTGGTGATCCTCCACGTTATAAAAGGAACATTTGTGAAAAAAATTGAAGTTTTTAACCGTTGTAGTACGGTTTGACGGTACTCTATACCGGACACAAAAATACACTTTTTAGTTCTAAACGCGAGTGCTCCCATTGATTTGTTTCAATATAAATGTGTAGGAAACACATTGAAATTACTAGGTAATATGTTATAATACTAGTGTCTTCAGGACCGGATGCGTATCGTATGTCAGTTAATCAACTTAGTTATATAAAAAAGAGATAAGCCCTTCTACGCTTAACGATAAAAATACGAATGTCATTGAATGTTAGTTGTAATTAATGTTATGCTAGAAAGGTAATATACAAGTTTAAGGTCAACACGCGTAGTTACAGGCAGTTGGGTACAGGGCAAAATTCAACGTAATGTAAAGAACGCTCGGAATTTTCTGGAAAGCGTGGAAAAAATTTGGGCCGCGTCGCCGTATGATCGGGTGTCGGTAGGAATTCTCTTTAGACGATATTTATGCTCTAGAACACGGGAGGAAAGAATAAGAATTATGCGTGTGAGTGTTTATTTGTTTTCTTATCTATGGTAAAACAGCAAGCGTAGTTGAAGAAGAGAATTGAAGAAATTGTTAAAACTATTTCTAGATTTTCACGCGAAAGATTTAGTTAAAGTGAAGCTAGACCCACACATTATATTCATCACCTTGTTCTACCGACAAATAGCAGTGTTCGCGTTGCTGTATTCCAATTTAAAGGATGAGAGAGGTAGTGATATTATTTAAATAGTTGTAATGTTTTAAATTATTTCACTACCTCTTTTCTCAATTAA
Organism: Heortia vitessoides; assembly: GCA_020976665.1. Lineage (NCBI taxonomy): Eukaryota > Metazoa > Arthropoda > Insecta > Lepidoptera > Crambidae > Heortia > Heortia vitessoides. Next base: position 15,059,940 of record JACJUM010003174.1, on the reverse strand, counting down.
AAAAAATAAACAATATAAAATTGATAAGTAACGTTGGAGATAAAAGAAGAATGTAACATGTCCGCTTTTTCAATTCCTTCTAGGTAATGATTGCAATATTACATTATATTGCAATATTATATAAATAATTAATAAGATGAAAGAGATACATCACTTTTTCTGACCGTATTTTGTATGATGATCTGATGGTCAAAACTTTAAAGATATTTATTTTAGCATTGAAGTGTTGTGTTTTTTGTATATTAGCAGAAGTGTTCTCTGGATCAGTAAATTTTAGGTAAGATGATTGCGCTACTTTCTCACAAATTATTTCAATCAGTCCCCTGCTGGACGTAGGTCTCCCCAAACAGGGGAGATTATACTCAGAATTGCTGGGCTGGGCAAGTGTCTTGGCAATGGCAGAGCGCAGATTTTGCGACGGGGATGCTGCTGCCCATTTCTACTCTGGCCGTTTAAGCTACACTTTTTCGGACGGATATACCGCCATATATCGGTTACGGTACCTCAGCCGCTTCTTACGACATCACCACACAAAAGGATTCCACCACTATTATTCTCAGCCGGTACTCCCCGTTATTAGAACATACTTTATTAAAATTCATCCGAAGAGTGGCAGACACCCTTGTGATGTATTTTAATTTAGTATGGTATAGTTAAGTATATATTGCAGTGTATATTGTAAGGGTACGTTGGCGGGCAGTCCCACTAAGGGTTTGACGACGCCATTTTTCTTTTCATAAACTCGTTTGTTGGACATTTCGCAGCTTTATTACAATGTGGGTCTTTACGGCTGCTTGGTATTAATGCCTGTTCTAATAACAATTAATTTTTTCAAATTTGTGTAACATATATAATACGGCTAAATTTAAACGCTATGTTTAATTTTGAAGTGTTCGAGTAAATAATTTTATAATACCGTTCTTTTAAGGCTTCTAAATACTTCGCGTATATTCATAATCATTACGTTACTAGCACATTACATTCTTTAAGTTTGATGTTTTAAATACCTTACCTTAGCTAGCTTAAAGAAAGACCTTGATAGTTACTAGAATAATTTGTAATTGAAAGATATTTAGATTATATTATAACCACCGTGAAATAAGGTTTTTTAAGCGTGTTTGTCGCTCTATTATTAATCATATACACGGTTATTTAATAAGTTAGTAAATTTCACAAATTATTACCTGGCTTATTATAATTATATTTATGATGTAATTGTTGCATGTTAATATATTTTAATTCTAGTGGTATTATTTTTATAGGGTTTATTTAAAATCAGGAACGTGGTGTAATTTATACTGTATTTTAAAGGCTTCTAAACGCGTCTTTTCACAATCTTTATGTTCCTCTCGCCATGTCGGTTACAAGAGGGTTCTTAAGAGTGACCCTGAACATAACTCCAACGAAACGTAATTGATAAATATAAAATATTAATAAACTGCGTTTAAAAAATAGTAAAGAGTAGATGATTACGTTTTATTGTATATTAAGTAAATTCCTCGTAAAAAACAAAATTTCCATTAATATAAATAAATGAAAAATTATTTTTTCCAGTTTTCAGTTAGTTTATGTTATGCTAAAACAATTTATAAAGTCCAAGATAAGAAAAAATTAAACAAAATATGTCATGTACACATATCCTAGGTGGCCGTCTAATTAATTATATATATTTAATTATGAATATTAGTATGTATGACAGTAATCTGTATTACTGAATAAATTACCTATAAATAAATAAATGAAAGTTGCGGGTGTGGATTTATTAAGCGTTATTAGTTTTACGCACGGACGGCTTTACGTGGGGTATCACGTCTAATATTATTTATGTAAACAGATTAATTACTGTGTAGTAGAAAGTGGTAGAAATTTCGAATATCACGCAATCGCATGGAAAATATTCTGCTAATTTATACTTCAAAATTAATAATTTAATTCAGTCAGTCCAAAATCAGTTATTATGTAAATATCCAATATATTGCCAGTTTAAATACGTTTGTTGCTTAATCAATTGAATGAACAATACACTATACTTATAGATTCTGAGCATAGAGTCGGACAAAAACTCTATTGTGAGTGAGCGGCTGGCTGCTAGCATAGATTCCGCGAATGGATTAAGTGCAAGTGAATGGTTTAAATTATCAGCGTTCTGAATGAGTTGGTAAGCGACAAGTTGCACACTATATACGATAGTTTATAATATAAGATATATAAGATAGTTTATTAGAAACAAGGTTCTTACTCTTTATCTTTATATTTAGTATGTGTGTAAATATCATTAAGACATTTGTTTTACACAAGGTACGGTAGGAGGGGGAGGTGACCGAGGTACAGAAACTAACAGATGGTGGTATATCCACTCAAAACATAATTTACAACTTATTGTAAATTAGTTCTTAAGTGTAAAGGAGAAAAAAAAAATTATTATTACTATAAAAAAGGTTTTAAAACTACGGTTCCCTAGCGGCATCCGTAGTTTTGTCAATCTTGAAAAGTTGTTGTGTCAGGATTTTTAAAGCCGTGAATAGAGTAGTTTTTATTACAGGTATAACAATGCGTAAATTATGAAAAATATTATAATTATCTTTATATTAATAAATCATGCTAATATTTTCCCATAGATCACTTGTGATGTTATAAAACGTACCGTTGCTCTCATTTGAAAAGGGAACTAAATTTATTTTTGAATCAGTTTACAAACTTTTTAATCTGAACTCCATTGTAAAGTTAGCCAGCCAGCTGGCTGTACAGAGCGAACTTCGTGCTTCAGGTGATGCCGTTTCTAGATTTATCGATGGAAATTGTACTTACATGTCTACTTTAGCTATAAAAAGTTCGTCATTGAGCTCTTCGAGTTTTCTTGTTATGAAATTATATCATCTTGAAGGGGAAGAGGAGAAAATAAATAAACTTTTTACTGGGTCCTGCTCCTATCTTTTCTTTATTGTGTGCAAATTGTGTTCATAATCTGCTCAGTATTTTTTTTCTCCAGAAATGATAGACAAGTTAACTGATTTGAAAATGAACTTTTCTCTAATATAATTGGTTGAAATAAAATGGCAATCAGTATTTTCATTTAGTAAGTGACTTAACATTTCATATAGTCTATTATATATATCAGAAATCAAGTACAATTAAAACCAAAAATAAAATATATTACTATTAAATGTGCTAAGTAACATGCGTTTTTTGTTGTATTTAAACAGTATATTTGTAATTCCTCTGTTGTCTGGCGTCCGTAACAAAAGTGTTTTAAGCGACTTACTACGGAGTCAGGTCAATGTATGAGATATTGTGGGAATTTATATTATTTTATATTTTATATAAGGTACATAGCGCACAGAACTGAAGCCTTATAGGACTGTTCTGGAGAAAGAGGATATGCTTTACCAACCGCAACGTAGGATGTCTACCCACAAGGTGAACAGACGCGCTGGGTGTAGATGCATAACTGGTTCTATTATAAGATTTGTTAGGGAGGCCTATGTCCAGCAGTGGACCTCCTACGTTTTACACTTTTTTTATGACAGCCCATCACAACTACTACCCTAAAGTAGTATGATGACAAAAAACAACAAATAGGCAGGGGAGTATCTGTTACGGCACTTAGAGAGTAAACTGTGCAATTTGTATAAACGACTTCTCCATTAAGTTGCCTTGTCTTAAGTGTTATTACCTCGCTGTTCCTTTAACGAAAACTAATGATAGTTTTTATTTACGGGAAATTAATTACGATTGATACATCGTTTTCAGTGAAATCACTTGTCTGAAAATATCAGTAAAAATATCATTACTTACTTACATTTGTAACGTATATAAAAATAAATAATTTAATGTTTCTCTTTAATGTTTATACCAAGTGCATTTTGGCGGGACCGATTAATCCCCAGCCAGGACAAATATTTATTATTAATTTTTGTGTTTGTACTGTGTCTGGGTCTTAAATTTGTATTTAGAGACTATCTTTGCGATTCTTATGTTGTCTGATGTTACACAAATGCTTTAAGTGAGTTATAAATTACTTACAGCGTCCCGCGGTTTTACCTGTGTAGAAATTTTGTAGAAATTTCATATAAACTTTGCCTGCCACTTTTACCCTATTAAGGGGTGATTAACAAGACTTTCATGACTTTTAATGAAGAATCTTTATACTGAATATCATTCAATATAAATTCAAAAAAAGCAAATTGAACTTTTAAATATCCTTTTCTAGTGCTCCTCTACGTCCTAAAAGGAGAAGGAAAAATATTTGAAAAAGAAACGCATGAAGTTGTCAACGAAACTCAATTAAAATAGGTAAGTACAAAATTTAAATAGTACAAAATTACGCACAGCACGTAAATACAAAATAAATTTGCATAATATTTTGCTCTAGCGTTTAGAAGAATCTGTTGTCTCGTTAAGAACGCAAACGTCATAAGAATTAGAATCTCATAATGTACCTTCACATTTATTTGGATTCCGTAAACGATGTCTTTATCCAAAAATCGATATCCTAAGCTCCATAACAACCACTCTCCTATCTCCTGGAGCGCACGTATCAAATAAATGAGAAGTCATCGGCGCAGAAATGGTATCACGAGGTGATTGTCAGCCCCGGCATTTATCCGACCAAAACTAGGTGGATTGTGATTATTCGCCTTACTTTGTTGTATTGCTGTTATTAGTTTTGTTTCCCACAACATCTCATACAGTATTCTGGCTCCGTGGTAAGTCGCTTAAAGAACTTGTGCTACTAACACCAGACAAACTTATATTTAACACCCAGACACAGAATAAATACAAATACAATCATATAAATATTTGCTCTGGTGGGAATCGAACCCACGACCCTTGATGCACAAGATAGGATCACTACTATCTGCGCCATTGGGCCCGTCAATGTTACTTTATTGTTGATTCATTGTTACTTCTTTAATTGTCCGTATTATAATAACGTCGGGTGGTAAGTATTCCGATTTATTAAGTAAGTAATCCGACCGTGTAGTATTGGCAGAATAGTATCTCCCCCTGTACCAGGTGTCGTAAGAGACGATTGAGATACCAGAATCGACAAATGGTGGTATATCCATCCAAAGCGGTGTATCTCAAATACAACAAGGCGGGTATGAGCAGCAGCATTCCCAACGCGAAGCTTCGCTCTGCGATTGCCACCACGCTTGCCCAGCGCGGCAATTATGGGCAAATCTTCCTTTCTTGGGGAAGCCTATGTTCAGCAGTGCACGCTTTATAACTGCTATGATAATGATGATAAGTAAGTGACATCATACAACATATGCACTATTTTTTATTTGTGTAAATTTATACTAGACAATATCCCGAAATTCCAACATAAAAGTTTTGACACCCTTCAGATACACGCATATATCACGATATAGAGACGACCTTTTGCGAAAACTGTTAATATAAAATTCCGAATAAAATAATCACACACACATAGCGATATGACGTGCTCGTACACATGAACGGGCTACACACACTCACACTTGAAAATCTTTACGTATTTATAAAGTTTATAATAAAGTTATGTAGTAGATACTCAGCGTCAGAATGCACTACCTTATAATAATAAAAATACGATACATTTCCACGTCTCAAACGTTAATCTGAAGCTCAGATAAGTCGCTGGAAACACTTGTGTTATGGACATCAAACAACAGAGGAATAATAAGTAAACAACATAAATCTGAATGTTATCACCCAGACACGTGAACAAACACCAATATTAATTCAATAAATTTTTTGGCATGAGTAGGGATCGAATCCAGAACCCTCGGCGCACAAAAACCACTACCACCTGCACCACCTGGACCGTCAATTTCAAATATAATACTTAAATACAAATATTTATCACCCAGACACAGAACAAATCTGAATGTTCATCAATTGATGCGCCATCAGGCCCGTCAAAGAAATGATAAAAGCTTGATCCAGGTCGCCTATTCAATTATGTTTATTATGCAAAACCATATCGCCTGGTTGGGTTCCGTGTCATTGAATAATTGAGACGACGTTAATTGTTATAATCATGGTTGTGAGCAATGATAAATATGGGTCATATTTCTTTGACGGATAATTATAAATTGCGCTTAAATCACTAATACTGATGACATAGGTACTAGCACTAATATTATTAAAAGGAAATATTTAATGGTATATTTGTTTGTTACGATTTAATTCCAAATCTACTTTACCTATTTCAACAACGCTTTCACAATTATGAAGTTACATTTTCACCGAGACGCATAAGCTAGATTATAAAATTATTAACACGTAAAATGGATATACCAAGGTACGATTTATATTATTGTTTGTTTGTAACGAATAAATTGACAAACTACAAGACTAATTTAAATAAAATGGAAACATATATTTACACGATATATTTGTGCCTACATACCCGTGTTAAATTTATAATTTTACTGCATCATTTTTTATGAACTCATCATGCAGACATGTATGTACCAAATATTACACAACATCTCATACATTGACCTGACTTTGTGGTATGTCCCTTAAAGCACTTGTGTTACAGACATTAGACAACAAAGGAATCACAAATATAATACTTTAATACATATTTTTAATACCCAGACACAAAACGAGCACAAAAACCATCATTTAAACATTGTCCTGGGTCCTGAATGCAGTCGAACCCACGACTCTTGGTGCATAAGACAGGATCACTACCATCGACGCCATCGGGTCCATCTAATAGGCTATATTGTATTCCTATATTCCGATGACAATAGAAACTACGCAGCCGTAAAACGTCCACTGATAGACATAGGCCTCATCAAGAAAGGGGAAACTTTGCCCATAATTGCCACGCTGGGCAGGCGTGGTGGCAATCGCAGACCGTGGCTTCGCGACGGTAATGCTGCCACCCATCCCAACTGGAAATACCGCCATCTGTCGGTTCTTGTAACTTAGTTGCCTCTTACGACACCTGGCACAGCGGGAGGGACTTTCAATTACTCTTGTATATTACATATCGTATACAAGGTAGGTTAGGTATACAAGTGTACTTGCCAGGCTTTTACGCCACGAAGGCTGCTTAATATTTATATACCTATACCTTTAACGCCCTCACCTCACATTTATTAATGTATATTTACGCTTTACGTCACTCATGATCCGTAAAATCATGCAGCGAGTAAAGCGTAAAACACAGGGTCTTGTGCAGGCTATGTGAACAAAGAAATATGTTTTAAATGGTTTTCTAAACGGCGTACGTACATGTTTTAAAGGAAATAATTGACATAGGTGTTATTTTTTTGCTTTGTGTAAAGGTACGACGGCGAAGAAGGTCATCTTGTTGGAATTAGGATGAGGGTTGTTAGTTCGATTTTCACATGTGACAATGATTTATCATCACCGTCAAGACTACCACATAGGCCAACCCACTAATGAGGGAATTTGGCTATATTTGCCGCGCTGAGCGAATGTGGTGGCAATTGCGGAGCTTTGCGACGAGTATGCTGCTACTCGTCCCTGCCTAAGGGTACGTCAATTTAAATGAATATACCATTATTTGTTGGTTTCTGCACCTCAATCGCTTCTTTGTCGAATGATAAAGTGGAAAATCCTGTACCGGTACTGCTGACAATTATTACTGAAAAAGACGTCAAAATTGGTTTCAATATTTGAGAACAAAGGGTCCGTTAATAGCCCGATATTTAACGCTTAGCTCTACACTATTGATTCGTGAACAGGAGATGTCCTCTATAATACTGTTAGTAGAGTTAAACGGACTATATTGGAGGATTCAACTTCGGTCGTCAACAAAATATTTTAAGCTTTAAATAAAAAGAAATATGCAGGTTATTCTTGGTTTTATATTTGAATAAGGTATAAGATAATACTTTCTCATTAATTGTGTTGTAAAAAATATTTTATAAGTGTCTATGTACAAAGGAAACTATGTAAGTAAACACACTATTTATTTAGCAACAGGTAAATACATTGTACGCACGCAGTCAAAGCTCTGGTCTTATTTCTTTTTTTTATTAATTATCTATTTAACGGTTCAGAAAGCAAATATAATTATTTTTTACATGATATAGTTGTATCTGATAACCGTTATTGATCTTGAGAATCACAAGGTAACGAAACGCCAAAAAAAATTAATACTGCTAAATAAACCGCGATCAAAAGTTGTTAAAGAGTTTTTTTTATTTGTGACCTATTTTCATAACACACAAAAACCCTTTCTTTACAAATAGAATCATGTTACGGTTATTTAATAGTTGATCGCGTTACGAAACAACAATTAACTAAGGCACATTCTGGTGACGGCAGCTTTTATTTGATTTTATAACTACTTATACGTTATTTTTTATAAAACTAATGTTTTTACATAATTAGATTGACCATTTTAAAAAGAAAGCTAACCAAAACGTCGAAGGATAAAATGTAAAAAGTTAAAAAACTGCTTTTTAAACCAGCTAAAGAATTATTGAAGATATACCTAAATATGTAATCTCGTAATTTAACTTCTGAAATGCATAAAAATGCTGAACCTAATACAGCCAACTAAGTTCAGTGAACTGTACAAGAAAAAATATCGTCAGTAACATTCGTCACTCCTCATACCTAGTGTCAACCAATAAATCGCTCTGTCCTGTCACAAAGAAAATGTGTCACATCATTTCAAGATCCACCTATGTACGTGGATGTGAAGAGAGAAATCTTGGCTTTCACACCCTCGTCATACTTGTCGCAGTGTGTTTGTCAAACTCGTCTTTCACGGGACCCGTCGCATGTAGTCTGAGTCAAGTGTCGCGTGTATTTATGATTGTAAGTGATTTTTGATTGAAATAGATATAACACGCAACGCAATGTAGGGGAAACCGCAGGACGTCCCTAGTTTTCAATAAATTCGAGCATTATAAGATTACTTTTTATCTTCGTCACTTCAGTGACTTTAAGACAAAGATGTAATGTCAAAACTTGTAAAGTGATGGAGAAATTAAATATTTGGATTTAGTAGAAGGAGTTTATTTGTAATTTTATATTTGTTATACCATTATTGATCAAATGTGTAATGAGGTCCCAGGTAAAAAATCTCTTTTAAAGAATCTTTTTTCTTGGGATGTTTTTTATTAGATATTTTTGATTGTCAAATAAGCATAAAGTACGCGTGATAGTGAGCGTCACTGCAGCCTATAGACGTTAGCGTAAGGTAGTGATATCACTAGCGCATTAAGTAATATCACTACCTCACGCTTCAAACCGGAACACAGCATTGCGAACACAGCTATTTGACTACAGAAATATGTGAGAGTGAGGTACCAATGTAAATGACCTTTGTATGTGATAAAATACTTTCTGATTAATAATAGGTTAGTGAATTATCTGCAGAATAAAAAGATGTACCTTTGTAATTTTGAAAACATCATTAAATAATACTTCTATTTAAATTACTCCTATATTTATATTGTATTTCAATGTTTTAAGCAGAAAGATTTTTTTGTAAATAAATAGTATAGAGGCAAATCGCCTCTAAAGTAAAAAGAACTAAAGAGTTTAAATTAATCCATTACGGGTTTGGTAATTTTAAAATGTGGTTAGTAAATCCTATTTATGTAAACATTCATATTCATGAGTAAAATATAACATATATAATTTGATGATAATACATAATCTATCTTTCTATTAATAAAATAATTTTTGTAATTGGCCAGAAATATTAAAAATTCCTTGTTACAATTAATTTTTGGTGTTTAAAGTATAACGTTATAAAATATGTTATATCTATATTATTTAAATTGGTCGAGTACATTTCGAGTCAAATCGTACCAAAACAAACAAACTATCAAATATTTCCTCTTTATTATATTGCCTACGGCACCGGCACCATAGGTACTGGCAAAGTAGAATATAGCCCCCCTTTTCACCAGGTGTCGTAAGAGGCGACTAAGTTACGAGAACCGACAGATGGCGGTATATCCATCTGAGACAGTGTAGGCTCAAATGCATAGGGTTTTGGGATAGGGCAGCAGGACCCTGTCGCGAAAGCTGCACTTGTCCAGCGCGGCATTGTAGGCATCCCCCTTCTTAAGTTAAGTTAATAATAAATATATAGTATAATAGTGTGTGTATATATATATATATATATATATATATATATATATATATACACTATTATATATAGCATAAATCTTCTTTAACGTTCTATGTGTTACGTAACGATTTTCGTTCTCTCTTTATTTCACTGTCTTCTGGGAAACATTCGGGGGTTCATGGGGCTATACAATTCCATCCCTACACTTCCCTTTTTAGTATGCAAAGCGAAATGTGTACCAGTGAGGCACTTTAAGTAAACATTGTTATTGAAATTTTAACTTTATTAACAACGCGGTAATGATCTACATATCACTAACAATATTACTTGCAAGTGGGGGAAGCGAGAGAGGCCAAGATCGTAGCAAGTGGAAATCTAAAATCTTTGCCTACCCTAATGCGATATAGGCGTGATGTATTTTTTTTTATTTCCCACAACATCTCATACATTGACCTGACTCCGTGGTAAGTCGCTTAAAGCACTTGTATTACGCCTAGGACGCCAGAAAACAGAGAAATCACAAATATACTACTTAAATACATATACTCAACATCCAGACAGAGCAAAAACAAATATCATCGTATAAATATATGCTCTGGGTGGGAATCGAACCCACAACCCTTGGCGCACAAGATAGGATATATCATCCTACCATCTGCGCCATCGTGCCCGTCCATTTGACATTTGTGTTTGTTCTGCTCCTAGGGGTACAATATATGTATTTAAGTGTTACACTTGTAATTCCTCTATTGTCTGTTATCCGTAACACATATAAGCTATATATCTTGGTGTCATTTTAATATTGAGATGCAAGAATTTAATGTTGATAACTTTATTGTTGATTTTCTCGGCATATGTGTCATTAAATTGTTGACTGAGTTAAAGCATTGTTAATACTTTCATAGTTTCGAAAGTCTCTATAAAGCGAGGCAGTTTCATAAACGTATGCTTTATGAAACTGCCTCACTTCTCACTTTTATTAACTTATTTGCATTTTACGATACTTAATTTCACTAGTAAAAGTCTTAAGTTAAAATCTTTCGCACGTTCTGCTATTCGCTATTAGTGTAGACCCAATTTAATTCTTCTTGTTTTATTTTTAGCGAAATGGAGCGTGGCTAATGCATTTTCTATAAACCCTTTGGAAAATATTGAAGGAAAAGGTTTTTGAAGGACGAAAGTAAGTGGAGTTAATCGAAATTGCGCTTTCAATGGACCGCCTCGAGTTTCGAATTTACCTTATAAAATTTATTTTATTTTTAACTAGATTCCCGCTCACTACTGTCTGAGTGGTTTTTACTTTATCTATGAACAACTACGGTATATCCGGGAAGAAGTCTCTGTTACTTTCTCACAGCACAAATGGACATTGGATTGGACACAAAATTGTGCCCATTCCTTAAAGAAAAATAAAAGACCAGATATATAATACGAGATCATGTTTTTGGGATGAAAAGTAATAGTTATTCCAGACTATTAATAACCACTCATCTGTTTTTACTTCTACATTTTAAAGTTAGACATTTCGGCTTACTTACATTATATTTATTTTCAAAATGCGTCTTAAGGTATTTCAAAATTAGTTTTATCACTTTGTTTATGTAAGTTGTTACTGGTATAAAAGGAAAATGTAATCAACTTAAAGTACCGTAAGAGGATTTACAGTTACAGCGCAAAATTAACTGAGCTTCTTTCTTAATGAGATAATACTGAATATCGGGATTTTGATGTCTTTTCCGAGGTCTGAGGATTTTACGGAGGCAGAAAGTTTTCCTCGTTCTTACAATATTATTGTTTTTATGGACAGCATCGCAATTCTACCACCAAATAGCATTGTTCGCATTAATGTATTCCGGTTTGAAGAGTGAAAGAGGCAATGAAATTACGGGATGATGTGACATAATATTTTCAAGTCACAAGATCGGCAATGCGCTAGCAATAATCTTGTGATATGTATTGTATTACGAGTGCCTATAGGCTAATAAAAAAAGGGATTAATAATAGAACCGGTTATATGCGGTCTGCATCAAGTGCGATCCAGCGGTTCCAGTTAGGTCGTCTGTCCATCTCGTGGGTTGACATCCTTCGTTGTTGCACTTGCCGGCGCGTGGTTTTTATTTCATCAGTCGTCCGTTCATCGTTATACGTGACCTTTCTATAGTTACTTCAGCTTCTTCTATCTTCTACCTTCTCATTCCTAATCGTACTAAGAGACTCGAGCATTGACTTCTGCATAAATCGCTGGATTACTTTTAGTTTGAAATATGAACTCTATTTACACTATATTTTATGATATTAATTATGTAAATATATTGATTTAAGTAGTATATTTGTGTTTCTCTGTTACTTGATGTCCGTAACACAAGTGCTTTAAGCGATTTACCATAGAGTCAGTTCAATGTATGAGAGGTTGCGGGAATTTTTTTATTATCTTAATTTAAAGGTTGGTTCCTAAGGCCTGGAAAAAATAGATTATCATGTTAAGTCGGGTACTAATCACCATAGCAGGTGTATATTCATTATTTTGGAGATCTTTTCACCAAGAATTTCCTTAAGTGGCTACACAGTGAAGCATCCTAGGGAGGGTGCTGCAGCCCACCCTCACCCGAAATAGCACAGTCCACAGGTATACCACCATCTATCAGTTACGGTAGGTAACTCAACGTTTTACGATACTTCTTAAAGAAGAAGTAATAAGGTATCGCACACAAATACATACAATAATGTGAAAAAGGTTCATGATTTATCAAAGATCCAGCCTAATATTAAACGTAATAGTTCATTTTTGGCTGGTCAAGGGAAATAAAGGTGCCTTCCTCTATTTTCTGGCCTCGGGCGAAATAAAAAAATTACCTCACAAATAATCTTCAACTTTATCACGGCGTTAATGTGCGGTCTTGTCTACAATAAAACGCTTGCTCAGAATGATTTCTATTGTTTGTTTCAATGGTGCACGATCTAAAGAATAGTACATACAATCGAATGTGTTCCCGGCCCTCGGCACAAATCGAACATGCGAGACATTGTTCATTATACACGGATATACAAGGGGAAATTGACTCCGCTACGTCGCTCTTTCATCGCAAACGGCACTTTGGTAAGTGATAATTCTATAATTAGAGAGAGTTTATGGTTCACAAAAACCGAACACATTTACGGGGCAGGTTTGTGAGCATTTAATCTGTGGCAAAATGATGTTTTGATGGTATTAACAATACATTCGGATATTTTAACTTGATCTTTGTTAGACATTTAAGAATATACGAGTAATTCAAGCACGATGATCTTGATCTGAAATTATTTCAGCATTGTCGATATATTAATTGTTGTACCTACAAAGAAGAAGGTATTCTTTGAGGTAGTTTCCGCAGATTATTTATTAACAATGCACACGTGTATATCGCACTCGTAGATAAAGACTGCATCAACTCAAAATTAGACATTTCTCATAAACTAGCAAAATCTATTTATTTCCAAATTTAAACGAAATATTGAATTATTCAGAAAGATTTTAACAGAAAACAGTTTTTACCACGCCTGCCTAGCGTGGCAATTATGGGAATAAAGGCTTATGTTCAAATGTGGACTTTATATGGTTGTCTCCAAAGAGTTTAAACCCAACATTTAAAGACTGTGACTTACTCTCACTTAGATCTCTTTTGCAATTGATTTCAATATTCCCCATCAATATTGGAGTTTCTACAAATATTTTTTATATGCATGGTTCTTTTTTTATTACAGCATATTTCATTATCTTATCAGTGAGTAAGATCTATAAACTCATTGTATATTAATGTCTTTTTTTCGGTCAAACCTAAAACTGGACTATTCAGACGTCGATTCTATCTCTCGATTCCACTCGAGGGAGAGCTAGATTCTAATTGTAGACTTCGAATACGGAGCCAAATAGAACTTATTCTGAAAATCTAGGTCTATTGCGATCTACGTCAAATTCGCGCTCGTGTACATAGAGATTAATGAATGCGGAGGACGTAAGGTAAATAAGTTTGGGAAAAGCAATTAATAATTGATAGTCTTTGGTTGCCATGATAGGAAATAGGCTTACATTTAGGTATACGAAAAAAACTTAAACTAAATTCAAGCAAGTTTGGACCCAATTAATTAATAAAGTTGAAAATTGATTTATTGAATTCTAGAACCCATTTGATATTTGATAGCCTATATTTGAACATAGCTAACTATGAAAGTGTTTTTGAGCGTATATCAGGCAAAAGCAAGGTTAAGTTAAAGGCCAGTAAACACTAATACAAGGGTTGGATCCACTCGACCCCGCTTTTATAACCCTGTAAGGTGACATACTTGGTGGGATTCACTGAATTGCTTCGGCTTCAGAAGCGGATGGTTATATAATGGATTGAACTGTCGGATGTCGGATTTGTTGGTTATTTTTACAGTAAGCAGTTGCTTAAACTTTTCATGAATGTATTTGTATTAGTCAAATAAAAATTTGGATGAATCGATTTTTTACTTATTCGATCCGAAAGAAAATTTTAAATACTTTTCTTTCTGTATAATCACTTATGACGTTTGTATCTTGTCTTTTCATCAAGATTTTGACTCAAAAGTGAGATCTTGTAACTTCTACTATAGCTATACTTTATATTTTTTTTTTTATAATAAATAATAAATTATTATACAAAAATATATAATATCTATTATTTGTATAAAATACCAATATTTTAATGGCAAAATGTTGTACATCTGTCTGTTGGTTTGTGACGATTATTATTGGAATACTTTTGATGAAACTCTGTATATTGGTAAATAAGAAAAGAAACTGGAACATCACGTAATATTTATATTCATTATTTGAGCTAAAGGAAGTCCACTTTTGGATGAGGCCAGACTAAGTGTTCACTGTTTCGGATGGATATATCGCTATCTGTCGGGTCTGGTATTTTAGTTGCCTCTTACGACACCTAGTACAGGGGAAGGTACTATTCTACTCTGCCGGTACCTCACGGTACAGCACCTTGTACGGCACGTTAAACCTGGTGTTTAATAATGTTGTATACAATTTTGCTTTTACTGGTTTTTTTGCAAATATGATGAAACTAAAATAAATTTTCATGTATTTTATAACGAAGTTCATTCTCGAATTTAAATTTTAGGAGTTTGGTCCAAAATATATTCTTTTAGTTACATTCAAACTTAATTGGATCACAATAAGTACCTTGATTAAAAGATAAATTGCGCCATTTATAAAGAGATTTTATCATGAAGTTAAAATAAGTTTCTCAAAGATTCTATAATCATTTTGTTTACGGATTCAAAATATTTCAATCAACAATAACATATGTTTTAAGCAAGAGGAGCGAGAGAGGTATGCCAAGATCGTACTTAGTAGAGATCCATAGTCTCTGCCTACCCCGATTTGACACAGTCGTGATGTATATATGTATCTAATATATATATATATATTTTCCCATTTTCATGTTTTATCCATAATTGTGTGATAATAGTGCTTATAACATATAGGTCGCATGCAATCGGTCCGATTGGGAATCACTTGGGGAGGCTATTCCCAGCAGTGGACGTCCAGCCGTTGATATGAGTAACTAGCTTCCTAACCACAATTGCGTCTATGCATACTTCAAAACTTCGCGTGTCCTAGGTCGTGATGTCAATTTGCTAGAAAAACTTATCAGCACTTATATTATTAGTAAAAGACGATGAAGATTTCACAATTAATCAGATCTTTAGCGATATTGTCGTATCGCGTCATAGTCTTTATGACCAGCTCTAGTATCAAAAGGATTCACTATAACAATTTTATCAAATCAAAAGAGGGGAAGTTTTGCCCATATTTGCCGCGCTGGGCAAGCGTGGTAGAAAGCGTGGTAGAAAGCGTGGTAGAAAGCGTGGTAGAAAGCGTGGTAGAAAGCGTGGTAGAAAGCGATGTCCCCGACATCGCTGCTCATCCCCATTCTGTCATACTTGAACAGCGCTGTTTCTAATAGATATACCACTATCGGTCGGTTTCGGTACCTGTCGTTTCACCAAACCTGATACATAATTTAGTGTATCTACTCTGCCAGTTATCCATGGAAAAATCCTCAGTGGGAGCTTAATTTTATAAAATTAAGCTTCCGCTTAATTTTGTAAAGCGGAAGCGAATTTATAATATATATACATATATATATATATATCATAAATTCAATATTTCATTCATTAGCCTTACTTCGAAGCCTACTAATAAATTCACATATTTCATTCATTAGCCTTACTTCGAAGTACGTCGCCAAAAAAACAAAAAAGCGCTTGCCCAGTGCGGCAATTATAGGCAACATACCCCCTTTCTTGGGGAGGCCTATGTATAACAGTGGACTTTTAATGGCTGGTATGATGATTCCCGTCGCGAAGCTATGCCCTGCGATAGCCAACACGCTTGCACAGCGCGGCAATTACCTTTACCTAATTGGAAACCATTACACATTTTCTTATGTCATAATTTAACACTAAGCATGCCTGCGCATTCCTATGGTTTTTACGGGAACTCCTTCACTTCCTTAAAATATACGTCTGTACAATGCATTACCTATGAATATCAGGCGTGCACGGTTGCCGCATTTGGAGAGATGTCGCGAGAGCATTTCCTGTCGCTACAACGTTTAAAAATTTAAGTTGTATTTATTGTTATATATGTTTAGTATTATTATTTAATATACTTTATTCTCTTCTTATAAATAAATTAGCAGTACACATCTAACAGCCCTATCATAATTATCTTCTTATAAAGGTTGCTTGGAAGAGATCGTCCTGAGCGATAAGGTCGCCTATTGTATTAGAACTTGTCAATTTTATTCTTTCTGATTATGTAATGTTTTTATGAACAATAAAGAGTGTTATTATTATTATTATGTCATGTGATTTGCTTATTATGTACCTTATATAAATAATTAAATAAGGGTTTTTTTATATATATTTGCATATCGAAAATTAAATCTACATAGTGAGGACTTAATGCCCAGTAGCATTAATAGCATTAGTAGTCAACCATCAGGTTTTTAGACCAGATCGACAAACGGGCATACAGTCCGCGTGATAGTAAACGTCACTGCAGCCTTAAGATGCTCGTAATATCATAAGGATATCACTAACGCGTTGCCAATTTTGTGACTATATAGAAGATATTATGTCACATTACCCAGTAAATCACTACCTCTCTCACCCTTCAGACCGGAACACAGCACACAAATACTGCTATTTGTAGAAATAAGTGAGTGTGAGGTACCAATGCCAATATTTTGTACGAGGTCTACCTCATGTAAAACAGAAATTAGACAAGGCGGTGCAATACACATAGGTAAATTACAAATATAAAATCGGAAATACTACATTATTAAAATGTAAATTGGTTCCTGTGATCGAACTTGGATCTTATAAAATGGCGAATTTTATAAAGTAACGAATTATTCCACTTTATGCTGGAAACCTAAAAGTATATGACACTATTTTTTATATTTTTAATAGTCCTCATATTGTGCATTAAGCTTATAAACCATAGCAGTTAGCCGGTGCCATCTCGGGGATTATAAATATTTATTGTTAAAATCAGTGAGGTAATTTCTGAGATTAGCAAAGTGTATAAAAATTTCAATAACATTAATGTCCGGATTTTTTTTCTGCAGTTGGATAAATGGTGAAAATTTCATTGGATATAATACCTTTACTCGTTTTGCCCAGATCGGTGTCTTTTTTGTAACGGGTTCAAATAATTATGGTTTTTTAAAACAACAAAATTTTTATTACATTGTTTTGTTTTAAGAATTTGGATTAGATGTATTAAGTTTTGGATTTCTCAGTTTTATTCTTTTCTCTTTTGTTAATATTTATAAATAGCAGAAACTTTTTATGTTTATGTTTCTAGCTATCAGTATTTAAATATTTTATATATTTACAAGTCAATTTGTAAAAAAATAAAACAAAATTTATATTCAAATATGGTAAAACTCTTTCTTCGCGATCACTGTTTTCTAAAGCCAAACGCTATTTTGTGTATCGATATGATCCCGGCTAGTAAACAAAGTATAACGCTTGCGTTATCCATGTATAGTAATTAAAATAAACAAATTTATTAAATTTAGTGAAAGAAGGTGGCCTTATTTATTTAAAATAAACCAAATATAATAAAATATAAATCAAAACAAGCGGTACTTACCAAATTAACTAGCAGTCATTCCCAAACAATCGTTCCAAATATAAATTCATTAACACTTAACTAAAAAATGTACTAACACGTTCTTTTCAAGTTTATATTGTTAAGTACACACAGCACAATATTATGTAGTACAACTTCATACACAAATGTTTTTAGAAATGGCTGGTTTTTGTAGAGACGCGCAAGGGTTGTCGCTGGCGAGACGGTGGCGTTGGTCTGGCTTCACGCGGAGTCGTTTCTATTCGCGCATGCGCACCAACCCTGCCCCGATTTGCGAATCGACACAAGCTGACACTATGCTACACAGAAACGGTTATCTTCTGAAGTGGAAAGGCACCGTGCCGTGATTAGGGTGCAGCTGGAAAACATGTTTCTAGTTTTGAACTTGTTCGCTCTTATCGTGAGCGACATAAAGCCTCTTTTGTATTGTCTTGTTTAGTACATCTATTATGTTTTAGCTTACCAAAACCTTTGCGATATGTGAGATGTGAAGACTTCTTACGGGTTTACATCTTGCCCCTCTTTAATTCTGTTGAATCACTTGCTCTATGTAAGTCTTTTCCATTTAGAAAAGTTTTTGAAATAAACTTTAAGCATAATTTAAACAAATATAATAGACAATATATAATGTTTTTTTTTTCATAACATTGTCAAACAGTCATGTCAATAAAAAAATAACCTATATCAAGCATTTTAGTACAGAAAGCTAGATCTTTAGCGCGTAATTAGTTGCATTGAAACTAGTTTTTATTTAAACTAGCTACATAAACTATAAACTTCAATACTGTTTTCTGAATTTAATGAAGACAATTGAGATACCCTACTTAGTATGGAAGTTATATTACTAATAAAATGGAGTAATGATAGAGGTATCATCAATAGTTTATATAAGAATGTATTGCCTTACCTTGCATGATCTCAGTAGAGAATGAGTTCTCAGTAGAAATGATGTCAGAGAAGTCACCATTAGGCTAATAAAAAAGACATTATTTAGAGTTATTAAGTTTATTTAGTTATTATTATATAAATTATCTTTTGAATATTTATGTCATTACATTACAAATTTCTATTAGGATGTAGAGTTTTTACTTTTTAACGTCATGCATAGGTCATCAAAAGCAGTGTTCCCATTGCAATGAGTTTAAAGAGTAAAGGAGGCAGTGAAATTACTGGGTAATGTCACATAATATCTTCAAGTGGCGAGATTTGCAATAGGTTAGTGATATCCTTATGATAGAGCGGCTGTAGCCTGACGCGACGCTATCACGTCGACTGGATGCTTGTTTGTCGACCTGGTCTATTAAAAAAAAGTAAATTGAAAAAAAATAAAGATGCATGCATTAGAATCACTGAGATCTAAAAATACAATATTTTTTTAATTTACACTCATTTGCAAAAAAACGGGCGGTTTTTATTTTAATTTTTCTTTACAAAAATACGGTACTAAAATGATTTTAATCATTTTTACATGTTATTGGCTGGTTTATGTTGGTGAAAATCAACGTCGGCGAGTGCTACGAAGATGAGAAGAACGAGAGAGAGGCTTGCAGAGGCTTGTTTTGGAAAAATTACACCTTATGGTGGGCTCTGTTTTGTTTTGGGCAGGAATAAATTTAATGGATCGTACAGAGTTATTTTTTATTGAAAACGGCTCAGTGACTGGACATCGATACATAACGGAAGTTCTAATTCCTCATACACAACTCGCATTGGCCGCTTTTGGCAAAGACTCAACTTTTATGGACGACAACGCTTGCGCCCTCCGGTCTGGCGATGTGGCAGCGTATGACAGTATACCCAGATGAATTCAAGCTATGATTTCAGCTAGAGGGGGTCACATTTGATCCTAAACATTTATCTGCTTTTACTTTATTAAAGAAAAAACAAACAAAAATATTTGTTAACTTTTACTTCACGAGCATATGCACTACTAGCGAGCATACACTACTAGTGTACTTTAGCATGAAAACCCATAAATTTTATCAAAATTTTATGATAATACTGACGAAAACGATTATTTGCTTATTAATTTACAAAGTTGTGAAAGTAAAACTACTTATAATTATCAAACAAACGAATCGTAACATTTGAAATGGTTCATTGCTTAGGTGCACTCGATCGTTAAATTCAGGATAGACAAAAATTATTAAGTTGAAAGAAAGAAGACTAGAATAAATCTGAAATACAAATACAAATAATAAAATACAAATCTGAAATTCCCATTGTTTTCTATAATAAGCTATAATACTAAGTCTATTATACTTTCTGTAATACTAAGTCAGTATTTTACATAAATAAATGTGTGGCCTTAATATTGTACGACCGTAGTGTGTGCTTGTTGAATTCATAATGTTAACTATCGATTTGTTATCCCCACCGACAATAAAGCGGTGTTGTAAGTTTTATTCCTTTGTCTGGACACACAGGCATAACAAAGTCAGACGGAACCATTCGAAACGGGCTTCATTCTGTCTAGTTGGGATGTTCTCCATAATTGCGGACGATTGTTAAAAATATATTTATTAGAAATATATCTATTGGGAATTGTATAAATTACAATCAGTCGTATTTTATATAAGTACTAAAAGTTTATTTAACATTCTTATAAATTTTTAGGTTTATTATATAACTGGAACAGAAAGAAGATTTTTCGATCCCGTAGTCACATATTGCAGTAAACTCCTAGGGAAATGTATTGTTCCTGCAGTGTTGATCATGAAAAGTTAACATATTAAAAATTATTTTATTCAAGTTTTTGACAAAAATAATTTAAAAAAATGATCGTACACATTTATTATTGCTAAAACACAACCCAATTTCATATATATCCTAGCTAACGAGGCTAACCCGATCACAACCTGTTATGTACGTAAAATGCGTAAATACACATACACTATGTTCGAATACAATTCCTCAAGCTCTACACATTGGCAGGCAAAATAGTCGGTATTTTTAATATTATTACTATATAAGAGTACTTTTTAATAATGCGCCAGTTGAACCGATACAAAAAGAATCAGATACGAATTAAAAATAAAAGTACAATTGGCGGCCTTGTCGCATAAAGCGATCTCTCCCTAACCACCTTCGGTAGTTTGGTGTGTATCTTTGTTAAAGTAGTAATACTCGTATATAATTAAGCAAATATAATGGATATATACTATACAAATAAATCATTATTTTACTTAGAAAAATAAAGTTGTTTACCTGCAAAATTAAATTTATATTTGTGGTCATTTCATAATCATCAGAAAAGTCACAGAACGTCCACAGCTGGACATAGGTCGCATAAAAAGGGGAGTTTCGCTCATAACTGTTGCTGGGCAGGCGTGGTGGCATTCGTAAAACGTAGATTTGCAATGGAAATACTGCTGCTCTTTGTATTTCAGCTTCAATGTTACATGGATATACCGATACCATCTATCGGTTCTCCTACCTCAGTCGATATAGAGAGAGATACTATTCCACTCTGCCGAAACCTTACAACATATATATACAATATATATCTTAATATGTGGAGCGGAAAGGGTTGGTTTCTGCAAAAAATATATAGAAAGAACTTTGCCTACAAATTTCAAAGCCTTATCTTTACTCTACATATATTCGTATAGGTCCGAGAGGATGGGTCAAGCAGCCTTAAGAATAAATCGTTGTTTGACCAAGGCCACTTATCGAGTTAGTTCGTCAGTTGACACTGAGTTCGTTAGCTGACGAAGTTGCCGGGCGGCCATTAAAGGATAATTGGAAACGAAAAAAAGCGAGAGTATTTCTTGGAAATATCTATTAAGCAAAAATTATTGAGCCGAGACGAAAAATATCGATTATTAATTGGTATGTTCTTATTTTTTTTTTATTAAATGATTATCCTTTTTTAATGCATGCAATGGCACGATTTAAATTTGTTTAAAACCCATATATGAAAATATTTGACGGGCCTGATGGCGCTTACGGTAGTGTTTCTATTTTGTGCGCCATTGGTCATAGGTACGATGTGAAAGATGAATAAAAATATTAAATAATAATACAAATACATGAACATTTGTATTTGTCCTGTGTCTGGATGTTGCATTTGTGTATTTAAGTTTTATACTTGCAATTCCTCTGTTGTATAACAACTACTTAAAACTATTTCGAGGAGTCAGCCCCACGTTTGATATATCGTGTGTTAAAGAGCTATTGAAGGCATCAGTCCTAACATAGTTTGAATGAAAATAATAACTTCTTTCATATTAGGATCAGATTTTATTCAGTATTCCATGACTTGTTTTATATCGCCACTTTTACCTTTTCAAGTATTTTACAATATGATCAATAGGGAGGCCTAGTATTTTAATAAAATCTGCTACTTATAAGTGAAACCCCAAAAAGAAACTAACAAACTCCACAGAATAATTTAGACATTGAGGTATCTGTTTTAGATAGTTTGCAAATGAACTAAATATTATCTGATAAAAATACATTTTCTTTGTATTATTTATGTACATTTGTATAAAATAAACCTATTGATCAGTTATCACACGATATGATAGCGAGATTATATAAAACTTAATTATTGATGACTAGAAAACTATAAAAATGGAATATCTAAAAATCGAATCCGTAATCTTGTAATACGAGAGTTAATATGTAAATATTATAGCTAATCTGAGACGTTGTCCTGCCTTAACTATTTTGCCATGATTTTTTAGTTTGCCATGAAAATAATATTGTAGTTCGATTTAGCAGTTTAGGAGTTCATCCCGGAAAATCTCCATGACACCATTTATTATATGATTTTCACACGAGATTCTAACAACATCTCATACAAATACGTAATTCCGTGATAAGTCGTTTAAAGCACTTCATTCATCTGTTACGAATCACAAATATACTACTTAAATACATATATTTAACACCCAGACACAGATCAAACATAAATATAATCATATAAATATTTGTCCTGGGTGGGGGTCATACCCACGACCTGTGGCGCACAAGAAAGGTATACTACCATCTGCGCTGTCGGGCCCGTCAATACCAAGATACATTCGATAGCAGCCCGCCCCGACTTTATTCAGGTGCATAACACAATGTCCCCCCATTTTTATCCAATTGGTCTTGTTACCGTTGGCCATTTCAATCCTGTATTTCTAACCGATAAACTGCTTCATCATACCAGCCATTGAAAATCCACTGCTGAACATAGGTCTCCCCAAGAAAAGGGTAATGTTGCCCATAATTGCCGCGCCAGGCAAGCGTGTTGGCAATAGCAGAGCGCTGCTTTCACGACGGGGATGCTGCTGCCCATACTCACCCTGTGCATTTGAGCTGCTATTCTTTGGATGGATATACCGACATTCGTCTGTTTTAGTAACTTAGTCGCCTATTACGGTACCTGGTTCAAGGGAAGGTACTATTCTACTCTGCCGGTACCTCACGGCTTACCTGCATATAGATATTAGGTACCTAATTTTTTTTCTAAAGAAACCAATCTACAGCTTTACAGAAATTGGATAAAGAGATTCCCGTCGTCGCTGCGAGATATCACCTGCTTTTTAATCTAGCGCCCGTAAGTAATTATTAAGCGATATCTCTTTAGATATCAAATCAATTTGTGTAATATATCGTGTTATATTATGCATAAAATGCTGAAGATCTAACCTATTTAAAATGATTGTATTTATACTTTTATTTAATAATATTGCAATTAACGCATATCAATGACTAATTGTTTTAAAATACATAATGTTTATTGTAAGTTTTTATTCAAAGCTGGATCGCTAACATTTTAAATATATATATCACCATGCATTATTTTGTTATTAATATTAATTAGTTTTTTAATTAGTTAATTTTTTCCGACACCCCCAATAAATATCGTTATACTTTAGCATATGTACACAAAAACTCTATTGGTGATAACCGCATGTCATTCTCGATAGAAAGATAGTAGTGACTTCGTTTCCTAATAATATGTTCTCACTAGTTAGTGATAGAGTTTGTGTGTCACAAAGTTAGAAAGGTGATGCTTTGTCGTTCCAAACTGTTAATTAACAATGTTCACATATGGAATTTCGTAACGAACTGTTCCATTTTGCAGCGCATTTTAGGTTTCCACCCTCGTTATTTGTCACGGTGGTTTCCATTTTTTATTAAGTATGTTTGTTTTTTTTTTAATTCGGTAATCTATCGAAGTAGGTAGTAATTATCATCATCACCATAAACCTCTACAAGTAAGGAGGTTTTGTTACCATAATGGCCGCGTTGGGTTAGCTTGTTGGTAATCGTAGAGCGCAACTATCGCGACGGGGATGCTGCTGCCCATCCCCGCTGTGTGTATTTGAGTTACACTGTTTCGGATGGATACACCGCCATCTGTCAGTTCTAGTACCTACGTCGCCCCTTACGATAGCTGGTGCAGTGGAAGGTATTATTCTGCCGGTACGACACAGATGTGCATAGTATCTATCACATTCTTTAAATAACAATAATTTCACACGACGTATTATACTCTGCGATAAACAGCTTAAAACACTTGTGTTATGGATATCCGACAGCAGACTAATTACAAAGATAATAGTTTAAAAACAATATATTGTTATTACAAATCCCCTTACACAGAACCAACACAAATGACCTTCACATAAATATTTATTCTGTTCGTATAAATATAACCGAATCTGGGATTTTGGCGCATAAGATAGAAACACTACCGAATCCGCCACCAGGCTCAGCTTCAGTCGTTTCACTGCAATTGACAGATGTGTGTTGCAAATATCGTTTGAAACGGATGCATCGGTCCAAGTTACATATATAGATTTTATTTATAATGCTATTTAATTATTCATCCTTAAGACACGAAACAGTTTGTTTGGTCAGTTAGTAATTAAAATTGTTATTAAAATTATAGCAAAAACGCGTAATGATTAAAAATTTTAAAATAATAATATTTCACGCTGTACCTATAGGCAACCAGTCCTATTGGAAATTACTTGGAGAGGCCTATACACAGTAGAGGTTTACAGCTTTTACACTGACCGTGCTGAGCATGCGTGTTGGGAATCGTAGATCATAGCTTCGCAATTGAAACGCTACTGGCCATCTTCCATCCCGCCCTGTAGTATTTAAGCTGCGCTGTTTTGAATTACCTTTACCGGGTACCGCAAGAAGCGATTAAGGTGATGGTATAACCAACAGATGGTGGTATATCTGATCCAAAACACTGTGGCTCAAATGTACAGGGCAGCAGCATCCCCGTCAGGAAAGCTGCGTCTGTTACTGCTAACACGATTGACCAGCGAGCCAACTATGCACAAAATTCTCCTTTTCTTGGGGAGGCCGATGTCTTGTCTATGTAACTTCCGATGGCTGATATGATGAAATTGCCATCAGTCGGTTTCGGTACTTTAGTTACCTCTTATAACACTTTGTACTTTTTACTTAGCGAGTACCTCAATGCATTATTAAATTCACTTTAATATCTTCACGAGAACCTCCAGAAAATATTTAAAAAAACCCTGGTGGTAATAAAGGTTTTATTATTACTCTTAGTGGTCGGTTTTAATGAAATCCCTACTGGCAAAAAATATATTGTTTTAAAAGAAGCAGTTAAAGTAATCCGATTTAATCTCACGCATTTTCATCATTAATAAAATCTACACTCTAACAAACGCTAAGTTTACGTTTCACGTAAATTTTGAACTAATCTTCAAGTGTAGTAATAATATAACATCGGATCATCATCATTATCATCATACCAGGCATTAAAAGTCCACTGCTGGACATAGGCCGCCTCAAGAAAGGGGGATTTTTGCCCATAAATGCCGCTGTCGGCAAGCCTCTTGAAAATCACAGAGCACATTTTCGCGACGGGGATGCTGCTGCCCATCCTCGCCCTGTGCATTTGAGCTGCATTTTTTCGGATGGATATTCTCCTTTTCCGACACCTGGTACAGAGCTATTCTACTGTGCTGGTACCGCACGGTTCTAGGGTTATATCTATCAACTTGGATCATTATAAAATATTAAACACATTTATTCATCTTTGACAGGAAAAGATATACAGACATATTTCTAAGAAGAGCCACTCATCTGGATACTCAATAGTTGCTTGCTAGGAGATTAATTCTCATTTAAAAGTTAGTCGAATTTGAATGCTCCAATAACTTAATATACAAAACAGGGCGTTGACTGTCTAGCCTGAACGATTATAACAGATTTTAATGTAGTTGTATTTTCGCATGTATCATTATCAAAAGGTTAGTTCTTTGCAGATTTTTTCGACAATACTAGTCTTTGTGCAGGTTATAATAAAAAGGGCAATTGTCTGTGACAGGTTTGAATTTTAAAATTCAATTCATTCATTGGAAAATCTACGTATTGTTGATGATCAAAGCCTAAAATATTATTTTTACGCACGCAATTTCGTTCTTACATTTATTTAGTCTCAGTAAGATTCCAATAACCCTAACTATTTAGTATTGAACCTTTATCACCACCGGAGTTTTTTTAGGTTCCTTTTTGGTGGCTCCTGTAATAAACCTGCATTAAACTTAGTTTTAAGAGCCCTCTTGCGAGCAATTAGTATAAGGTAGGCCTAATTTAAATGTTAGACGCCTCTTGCGATCCCGTCGGGTCATTAGAATCGGTATTATGAATGCAAAACAATTTAGCACTCTATTTTACTAAATTAAAACTGTTCTATTTATTATTTTTGAGGGTTTTGAAAGTGCTTGTAACCTGGGGTTACTTGAATAAAAAATATTTTAATTTGATTTGTTAAATTACTGAATACAATTGAAAGATAAAAGTTAAAGTCAAATATATCTTTATTTAAAGGCCCATACTAGGAGCATAAACAAAATAACATAACAAAAAAAAACTATAAGTATGATTTGCTAATTACAATTTTACACAAATGACCAATGACCATGATCAACAGTGTTATAAGTGTCATTAAAATAAATAAATTATTAAGTGTCTTACTTTAATGCTAGTCTGCCGGCACCAGGCGGGTCTTATAATTAAGTTAATAGCAGGTTCAATAAGCGAGCCTCCAGAAAAGAACCTGCAAGAAAAACTAATTCTGGTAAGAGTTCCAATAATACCTAATGGGTAGGTATTATTGGAACATTTACGGGCGTCGGTGCAAACAGACCGTTATCTTAACAGTAAATGTTAGAGCAACTCAATTCAACCCCATACAGTTTTATCATTAATATATAATCTTTCAAGCAGTAAATTTATCTTTTACGCAATTTTTTAAATAATTTTAAGGCATATTTGTAAAATCTTAAACTATTGCCCATGAACGAATTAATTTTTTTTGGAGCATAGCAATGAGCACAGCAAGCTTATATATATTTCAAGTATTAATTATGTATGTCATTATTTTTCTAAAAATCAGTTATATTTTTGTGAACATAAATTATATTTTCATAGAAATATTCACTATGTACTGTCTTTATTTTAACTTCTTTGAATTTTTGTCTTAAAGCTTCTTACCGAGTCATTTTATAAATCGCTCAAATAAGTCTTTTCCGCTGAACAAAAATAGCATTTAATCTATACTAATAATATAAATAGAAAAGATTTTAACGACTAGGTTCAATAACTACCGAACCGTTCCTAGAAATTATTCTTAATTATTAAGGTATGTGGATTTCCAAAATACACATCAGCTATGTCGTACACGGTTTGCACAGCGATTTCTAAATTTTACAGGACCATTTATTTATAATAAAATTAACTAAGAAATAGACATTCATGACATGAATAAATACACTTGCAAAACAACAGTTAGGGAATGGAATTTTGACTTTGGACTGCAACAAGACAGAGGAATTGCTAACAATATTATGCTAGACTGGACTATATTTATTGTTACTATTATTGTTTGTGTATACTGTACGTACTAGCTTAGCATTATATTCTGTGTATTTATGTAATGTGTGCGTAAATAATGTGTTGCATTAACAAGCCTTGTATTACACTAGACCATATAGACACACATCCACACCTACATGCACACTACAGAGCATAGGTGCCTATAAGAACAGGCTAGACCTAGTTTAGGTACCTAAGTATCAAAATGTATTTTAGTTTAAGTTTCCTTTTGTTGTTGAATAAAGTTATTATTATTATTATTATTCCTCATCTCAAATCTACATTTTTCTGAAATGACATCGGCAAATGAAATTTACAGATATAATAGACAAACCTATCTCAAATGCGTATGGAATTGTATTTTTATACATTTGTAACAAATAAGCTAGACAGCGAGATTTTTATCCTTGGGGAACCGGTGGAGACGAACAGTTCGTACACCTGAACTAGATTTCATAAGACGCAACTGAGGTACCGAAACCGACAGATGGCGGTATAACCACTCGAAAGGTAGTAGTTTAAACGTCGCGAAGCTACACTCTGCGATTGCTACCACACTTTCAAGAGCAGAAGACGTCCTACAGCTGCTATAATGATGATGACCATAATATAACTACCAATATGTATATAATAAACAAACCAAGGCCCGAAAGCCTTAATATGTTATTTACACATGAAAATACATTCTGTAATAAGGTCCCATCTGTGTCCTATTTTCTCTGGGAATTCAATTCAGATTGTCTTCTTTTATATTACGTTCGAGATACAAAGAGTGAATACAATACGTAATTATTGCTTTAGGCACGAATAATACAAGCTAAACGAAACGCCGCCGGAATAATAAAAAGGAATGTGTACAGATTGGATGTGACAAAAACAATTACAGACAATTTCTAGTCTAGCATTATATACTATATATATTAGTATTATAAAAGCGATTGTCTGCCTGTCTATTCGTTCATCATACTTTCACGCCCTATTAGCATATCACTTTAATTCTTCTACTTAATAATAAAAGGAGAGCTATTTGTATTAGAGTTTAGAGAGAAATAGCAGAGTTAAACAATAATATTCACACTATATCTTATTTATTAACATGACTCCGTGGATATCGTGGAAGTCGCTTTAAGCACTTGTGTTACGGACATAAGATAATATTGGAATATAATACCTGAGTACATTTTTTTTGTGGGGATTAAACCCACGACCGTTCGCAAATTGGATAGGATCACTACCATCTGCGCCATCAAACCCGTCGAAACGCTAATAATACTAATAATATTTATTTTTCTCCACTTCTGTATATTTTGAAATAACTTTCTTAATAATGAAACAATTGAATCAAGTTTCAAGTGCAGTAGAGACTGGAGTCTGATACTAAGCTAGTAATTTTAAATCACCTGGCCTCCCTTCCTGTACAACTGTATATACTTATATATTAGTGATAAACTTTCGGAGTCAGATCATCGCCCGGTGGTTAAAATGTTAACCATAATTTACACAAAAATTTAATTACTTTTATAATTTGTTTATCTTACTACTTCACTTAAATATATCAATGTGTCATTCAAACGGTAGTGCTTGTAGCCTGTACTTTTATAAATGTAATGTAATATACTTGAAGTGTATTTTGTAAAAAAAGAAATAGTTTTAGCCACTTCTTCTCCACTTTAACATTAACAATATGAAATTTCACGTTAATTTCCTAAAAAATGCATAAAAAGGGGGAAAACTTCTCTTTTAACGTATGAATAATATATTAGGTCTTTACATACTAAATTGTCGTTTTGCATTTTTTTATGTATATTTATATATATTTAATTAATCAATGTTATCTATGCCCTTTTACCATCCCATAGACATTTTTTGATGATTTTACTAAAAGAAACCATGGGTTGGAAAATCAATAAACTTTTTGAAGGCAGTTTGGACTTCCACTTTAGAGTAGATTTTATTTTCCTTTTAAGAAGTTGTCTAAATTCAGTTTGAGGAGTACTGTGGATTACGCAAGCATTCCAATTGTAGTTCATCGAACTTGGTGATCGGTTGTAGTGTTGCAGTGTCCTAAAGCGATTGGTTTGCAGTTGCTGACAATAGATACATGCCGTAATCGATTGACCAGATTTTAGAAAGCTGTAGTAAATGACACCGGCGTTAACACTCACACCTAACTTTTTCTGAGCCAAATTTTATATAGGGTAGGATTTGGCTGAGTCTTCAGGGTTCAGACATTGCGATGAGCGCATTTGACTACCATATAGTATCCACATCACAAGTAATAATTTGATTTAAAATCCCCTGTATATTGTGTAGATTGAGCGAAGTAATACTGCAGTCGAAGCGTTTGTATGTTATATTCTATTAACTCATGAGATACCCATCGTTAAAGAGTTTTTACTATCCCGGTTTGCTTTAAAAAGTTACCCTAAATCCCGCAGCTATCTCGAAGTGTGTTGTAATAGATCCGGTTCCACATTAGCCTTTAATTCTTATTTTTCCACTTTTTGGGTTGGTTATGGTAAAAATCAAAAACGTACCATGCTTTTTTGCGACACCAGCCCTGTATACGTCATTAATCCTTTGAGCTGTTTCTGCAGCACTGGTGCAACTAAATATACCGATCGATCGGTAAATGTACCGATATTTCATGTTTCTCATTGAGGTAATAAGCGACGCCTAAGAAAAAAATTATAAGAAAAAGAACAATTTAATTACTGTTTTCGATCTCAAATGTAACTGCTAAATGAACTAAAAAATTTGAATTTGGAATTCTTAACCAAAGAGGAGATATTTCAGATCAAAGTGGTCAGTACAGCAACGGTAATTTTATATCGAATTCTTTGCTTGTTGTGTTTGTATATGTCAGGACCAGGTTTAGATGATAACAATGGGTACTGTATGGAAAAATTGTATAGATAAAGTATAAAAAAAACATTGAAATCATAAAATTGTCAAATAAAAGAAGGGTTATTTACAAACAAGTTTGGTGCCAACATCTGTTGACGTGTGCCAACACGACCAATCCTGGATACTTAGCCCAGTTGGCGCGGTGCCAGCCAGGTCAATGACCCTGCGCCTCCCCGGGAATATCGTCCCCCAAACAAACATAAATAATACCACGTACGGAACGAACGGAACTTATCCAGTTGTAAGATTAAAAATATTGTAAAATGTTGTAGTTTAATCCGAGTATACGTATCATTGTAATCATTTTGTTAGATGTGTTAAAAATATTTCAAGTAACCATATTTGGTAATTACTATTCCCGCAAAGAAAGTTGTGGGCAACGTCAACGTCAACAGTAGAAATGTCACACGCACTACAATCGTGAGCTGTCGTTCTGATAATATTTGACGATTTAAACACACCTCCATACTCGCCTTGTTGTATTGAAACCGCGTTGTTTCCGATCTCAGCAGCTCATTGAGAGGGGCGGGGTAGAAAACTGTAATTATTCTATTAATTGATTAATTCTAAATCTAATCTAAAAAATATATTCTATTAATACTTACTCAAATATCATCGCCCAATTTCAATAAGCAATTATCACCTTTACAGCAGCATTTGAGAGTATACAGGTATAGCTTCCCCAGGTTGAGCAGATGTGGTGAAAATCACAGATCCTAGCTTTACGACGGGAATACGTACGTACATATATGTATACATACGTACGGGATACATACGTATCCCGGCCAGTTGCATTAATATACGCTGTTTTGGGTAGATATAGCCACCTGTCGGTTTCAGTACTTTAGTCGCCGCTTAAGGCATTTTCGTATCTGGTACCCCAGGCCAAATATAGATATATGCTACTGGAGGGCTATTGTGCTTGCGTTTTTCCTGGTTTCCGTATGACTATTTCTTATAGTAGGACCAGTACAATGTATGATAATGTCTGAGAAATACTTTTCAGGTAAACATAATGTTTTACTTATAGATAATTTAATAAACTAAATATAGAGAAGTGTGTCCAATATGTCCATTGCTGGCCATCTTGACAATCGTACAAGTAAATTCCGCAACATAATCAGCATCCACCGCCATCTACGATAATTCAACGTTTCCAAATATATTCATAATTCAACGATTCCAACATTTCTTATGGCTTTATTTTAGCTTGATTCCAAGAAAAAAAAAAGAAATCTAATTTGTTTAAGTAGTTAAGTGAATCATCCGTATATAAGGGTACTTAGGTATACATTAATAAAACAAGTTTTTAATGGAACAACGGCAAATATTCAGGATGCTCTTAAAAAAAATATCAATAAGTAAAAACTGTTTTTATGTAACAAATGCCATGCCAATTGTATCTCATATTCGTACATCTAACTCCGAGATAATTAGCTTAATTTGTTAGGGATAATAATAGAGGAATTACAAATTTAATACTTAAATACATATATATATATATATATATATATATATATATATAACACTGACATAACATATTGCCGTGAGGTACCCGCAGAATAAGGGTCCCACTAAATCTGATGTCGTCAGAGGCCACTGAGGCACCAGAACCGACAGATGGTGGTATATCCATCCGAAACAGTGCAGTTTAAATGCAAAGGACGGGAAAGCAGGAGCATCCCTCCTCCTCATCATTTGATGATGAATGATGATAATAAATCCAAATGTTTATCGGATAATTATTTGTTCTGGGTGGGAATCGAACTTACAACGACTGTGCACAATACAGGTGCACTATCTACTGGAATTTTTGTCTGAGTAGTCTAACATTAGGTTTTCCATAAAAAATACTATCAGGCCCGTTATTATTAAACACTTTTTGAAAACTTGATTTGATACTTATTTCTAAACAATTATCTTATATCTTTATAATCAATCTGAGGGTGATGAAAGTAAAAAAAAATATTACCAATAATAAAAATCTGCTTTTGTCTAACAAGGGCAACACCCTTTCTCACCTAAGGTCTCAAGTTTACCTTTATAGTACTTATGTGTGTAAAAACAACCTTTGCGCAAAACATATATGGTAATTTTGTTATTTCTCGTGAAACTCTTGCAAAGTTTGCTTTAAGCTGAACCTGCTGAATACAGTGAAAAGTATCTTGATATACATATATACACGTACACTATGAAGTCCGAGGTCTTTGAACTATCCGTAATAATAATCGGTAGTCCGTGATCACTTCCTACTATATTCCATTTGCCAAAGAACACCGGTGCTGGTGTTGTCTGCAAATAAGTATTGACACTTAGGTGTGGCAGATGTAAGGCTATATAAACAAAATGACAAAGGTATTTAAAATATACCACTTCAGTATTTCTAACCGATTAATTTTTACCATAATTGCCGCACTGGGTAAGCGTGTTGCAAACGCAGAGCACAGCTTGCTACCCATGTTGCTACCCATCCCCTTTACATTTGAGCTACACTGTTTCGGATGTATATACTGCCATCTGTCGGTTCTCGTATCTTAGTCGCCTCCTACGACAGATAGTACAGAGGGAGGTACTATTCTCTTTGCCGGCCCCTTTCGGGTTAATTATATAATTGCTTTACTTTTATTATTAAATAGCTCTATTTTAACAAATAAAGCTCTATCTTAAAAATCCAAGCGTGGGTATGAATGTATATGTGCATATTATATCTTGTTGTCGTAGCATCGCGTAGCACAGTTGGCTACGAGCCAGCGGTCAATAACCCGCTGTAGCAGACGTCTACAACGCTTGCAGAAGTTTTCGCCTTTGTTTTGAAACAGATTGATTGTAAAAGAGTATGTAAATACAAGACAATTTATTGACTATGAATTTATGACTGGAAAATTTATTATTGATATAATGCTTTGTAAATTTGTTTTTTAAACATAGCACCTTTATCAGGTTACTAAACATATATATATTTAATTAGTAAAATTCCTAAATAATACAAGTTAATCGAAATAAAAAAAGTGATACCATTAAGACCAGACAGACACAGACCAGAAGTCGAATTAATATTATTGAGTGGACAATAATGTTTAGTAAATACAATTTACTAGAAGTAGACTTCATACAGTTTTCAGCCAACTATAAACATGTGATTCCGTGGCCAAAGGAAATTTGGATTAATTTTCATATAATACTAGCAGTGCCCCGCGTTTTCACTCGCATGAACTTTTAGAATTTTTATACTAACTTTGCACCGCCATTTTACCCCCTTAAAGTCATCTAGACTTTCGATAAAATGTTTTAAAAGTGTTTCAGAACTTTTAATAGAGTACCTTTATATTAAATCTTATTCGAATTACTTCTAAAACAGCAAAGTCTTATACTAACTTTGCACACCCATTTTACAAGGAGTGAATTTTTAAACATCCTTTCTTAGTACTTCGCTACGTTATAAAATTCATTTTATATTTTGTTGGAAGGAATCCCTATGAAAAATTTAAATGTTTCAACCGCTTAAGTTTAGGCCCTGTGTTAATATGTCAGTCAGTCAAATAGTCAACTCCTTTTTTTATATATATAGATAGATAAAACATAATATTTGGTAGTATTGGTAACAAAATATAACCGTATTTATTATATTAGTAAATTTACTGAGAAATACTGTTCCTATCTCATAAAATGGAAGAATACCTTTGATAACGGACATTACGGCTAAACAAAATTACATACAAACTTTTCTCATGCATAAATTTATTAAATCCGTATTAGGATAGTAAGTTCCTTTGATTACATTTGTCTATCCGTGTTGGGTGAACAGATGACAAAAATGTATGTGCTTTGAAAATTTTCTTGGCCGTTGGCTGCACCAATTATCTTTCTAATTTACTCCACTATGCGTGAGTCTGCTACATCCCTGGATTGCGAAATGTTGACAGATTTGTGAAAATTAATCTGTCATATTGTGTACCAATACACGTGTTGCCACGTTAGGACCCAACAGTGAAATGAAATGGCTATTTTGTTTTATTGAATTCAATTTGAACTGATTGAACTTTCACGAGACCATTGCATTTCGGAAATTTTGTTAGAAATTAATTAATATCTAACAAGATTTTCGAAACGCAATGTCTCTTAGAAAATAATCTTTAATAATGAATTCATGCCTACATACATCACGCCTATGTTATATCGAAGTAGGCAGTGGCTATGGATTTCTATTTGCTACAATCTTAGCCTACATCTTTTGTTTTGCTTACTCGCATTAGTCCTTTTATATACGCTTGTTTATCATTGATACTTCTGACCTGGAAGATAATAAATAAATAATAAAATAAATTCCCACAACATCTCATACATTGACCTGATTCCATGGTAAGTCGCTTAAAGCACTTGTGTTACGGACGCCAGACCTCAGCGGAATCACATATATACAACTTAAATACATATATATAATACCCAGACACAGAACAAACACAAATATCATCATATACATACTTGCTTAGGGTAGGAATCGAACCCACGACATTTGGCGCACAAGATAGAATCACTACCATCTGCTCCATCGGGACCGTCAAAATATTAATATTTATGAATGCAGTTTATTTAATTGCGGATATTTGTGTATCAATATTGTTCATCGTTGTTTTGCTCAGTACCGGCAGAGTAGAATACAAGGTATGAAGCAGCTGGGGTACCGATACCAGAGACTGGATAGAAGGCGGTGTATCCACCCAAAAAAGCGGTAGCTCAAATGAAACAGGGTATAGGTAACAGCATTCACGTCACGACATTGCCTTCTGTGACCTGCGCGGCAATTATGAGCAGAATTCCCCCTTTTTGGGGAGTCCTATATCCAGCAGTGGACATTCTACGGCTGCTACAAGGTTGTTGATAATTTATTGTTGCCTTTTTATTGCAAATAATTTCTTTTCTAAACTGATTTCAATAATACTGGTTTCCATATACCACAGAAACTTTCGTATAGAAAGAGAGTAACGGGATGTTGTTCAAATTCACTCCAAATTATTAGATTTCTTAGACGGATACACCGTGAGAAAACTAATTACTTATAGGTAGTGTATACCTACATCTTCGTATGTGGAAGATACAAGCAGCGAACGAAGCCTTTCGAAGATGTAATTTCATCTGAAGGATAAGTCATTCATTTCATTAATGTTACCAAAGGTCCTCTTTATCGAGTAAATAATATTCCAGCTCTGATATCGATACAGAACATTTTTGCTGGTTACGGGTATGTTTTATGGTATATTTCTAGAAAATATTTCATTTGTTCGGTATCCATCAAATTATCGGAGGAGTTTATCTGTGAAATGTTGTTAACATACATATGACTCAACAGAACTCAATTATACCTGTCAGTTAGTTGTGAAGTAATTTATTTATTATAAAATATCATCATCATCATCAAAGATTAGAAGTCCACTGCTGGACATAGGCCTCCCCAAAAAAGGGGGAATTATGCGCACAAGATAGTATAGGGTATCTATTTACGCTTGAGATGTCGATGGCTTAGTTCTGCTAGGATTACGGATCATTGACCTAGTGACTTAAGCATATGACACTTGACCCTGAACAGCAAAATTACGAGGTCAAGCCGCTTTAGTAAATTTGTGTAACGAAAATATGTGACTATAGAACCTACATGGTGAGTTTACATGAGAAAGCTCTCATACAAAGGTCTGCATTGGTACCTTTTTCTCATCTATTTAACCAAATAGCAGTGTTTGCATTGCTGTATTCCGGTATGAAGAGTAAGCGAGACAGTGATATTATCGGGTAGTGTGACTTAATATCTTCAAGTCACAAGCATGGCCAATATTTACTATCAGGCGGACTTAATGCTTGTTTGTCAACCTGGTCTAATAAATATATATATATAATTTAAAAACACAACAATTTTCTAACAATTTTATTGTGTAATACGCTCTCTTTCTGACGACCTTGTTTATATAAATCCTTAATTATCTTGTTTTTGATATTAATTACAGTTTGTTTTTCTCTGCCTGTTATATTTCAGACAGATATATAGCAAAGCTGAACATTCAAAATTCAAAACAACAAAATTCTAAACGGCTCTTCGCCCACGGCCTCTCTCTTAATTGGGCCTGTGATCGACCTTCTTGATGATAAAAGGAGGTCGAACGTCAATAACTCTAAATAGCGATTACGATACGATACAAGTACTTTAATCTCGTAGCATATTCTTTATCTTAAAAAATAGTTATATCTTAAAAAATATTCACATAGGCAAAGACGTTTTAAGTTTTTATTGTTAACTATAGTGAATACATTAAAAGTTTTAAAGTACAAGTTTTTGTTTTACGCATTTTAAGTTTGTTTTTAAAAATATATTGATTTCCTTTAATTTATTTTTCATTTGATACCCAAATTGTAAGAAGTATATATATACTTTATATATATATATACGTAAAGTCCTATTATGGGCTATATATATATATAGCCCATAATAGGACTTTACGTACTGACCACTATTTTGGTTCCTTTACTTATTGAGGTGAAGATAGTATTAAAAGATACTGAATATGCTCTGAAGTATCATGTGGTACAAAAAAAAGATTGGTGGCAACGTTTTCGTGGCACTTTAATTTGGCACAATTGATGTGACCACTACAAAAATTACTGAAAAGTCACCTGATCGTATCAGGATGTCAGTGGTCTATTGTTAGACTGTTTACTCCTAAGAATCGTGTTAGGAAGTACTTAGAAGATATTTCTGAACGTCATTCGAATACGTGCAAAAGAAAACCTATAATTTGTATCGGAACGAATGTATTATGAATGTAAATAGGAATTGGATGATTAGTTAATAGCACTGGCGATAGCGGGAAAATTAAATTAAGGTTGCACGTGGCTGTAAATATTCGAATATTACGTGAGCATGAAGCATGAGCTTTTTTATTTGGCTTACAAAACTGGTTACAGTTTGTAACCAGTTTAAACAGATATATAAGGTGTATACAGAAGCTTAAAACCTATTTGGAGTAAGCACAGCAAACAAAAATATATAAATAAGTAGCAGGCATTAAAATTTTAAAACAAAATAAAGTCAAAGAAAATTAATAAATAAAAATAAATTAACATTTAATTAAACGTTTTCTATAAGGTAAACAAAACAAAAGATAATTGATAAACGATTTTAATTTACAGTCCAAGTCGAAATATATAAGGCGCGCTGTTCCTGTAACTGAAATTTTATATATTTTTTATGTTCTATCTATACTAATATTATCACCATCATATCAGCCATAAGACGTCCACTGCTGGACATAGGCCTCCCCAAGGAATCTTCAATGCGGTTTTAGTCAGATCGCCTGTCCATCTTGCGGATGGACGCACTACGCTGCGCTTACCGGCACGTGACCTCTATTCCAGAACCTTACGACTCCATCGGTCTTGCGTACCAAATACCCTGCCCACTGCCACTTCAACTTACTAATCCGCCGGGCAAAATCGGCAAATTTGGTTCTTTTACGAATCTCCTCATTCCAGATTCGATTGCGCAAAGAATGGTAAGAGACCACGTTTTGCTGCCGTAGGTCATCGCTGGTAACACAAATTGGTCGAAAAATGTCGACTTGAGGCACTAAGGTATGTCGGACGAGAAGATGTTTTGCAGTTTTCCGAACGCTGCCCAGCTGAGTTCGATTCGGCGACTGACCTCATTTTTTTTTAACAAATTTTGGCTGCTCCAAAAACATGTAATATTATGTCTTTATAATATTTGAGAGCGACTGACCTCTCTAATGTTATAAAGATTACATACTTTTATGGGCAGCCAAAATTTGTCAAAAAAAGGGCACGACTGGCTGTTCATAGAGGTGTGTTGGTTTCCAATATGGTAGTGACTGTTGGGTATGGCAGAAGATGCACGCGTGCAGAATAAATGCTGTTGAAATGAGAGCACTTCCAAGTATGTATGGTTTGAGTTTGAGAGATAAAATGAAGAACAGTGTAAGAAAGAGGTCGATGTGGAGTAAAAGATGATGTTGTGACAACAATAAAGAAAGGAATGTTATGATGGTTTGGACATGTAGAAAGAATGGATGAAAATAGAATGACTGCCCAAATATATAGAACGGAAGTGAATGGAAGGGTTGGTATAGGACGACCGAGGCAAACATATCTTAACCAAGTAGAAGAGGTATTATAGAATGGCCAGGTCAGAAGTACCAAGAATAAACGAACGTGCATGAAAGGACTAACGCGTAAGGGAAGCAAGAGGGGTATGCCAAGATTGTAACCAGAGGTCCGTAGTCTCTGCTTAACCCGATGGAGACAGGCGTGATGTATGTGTGTATGTTTGTATGTAATATTTGATGGTTTGATTTTTGGTCCGATTCAACTCAATATATACTATGCCAATTTAAAAAAAAACTTTCACCATTAGAGCTACATCTTCACCGAGTGATAAAGACGTTATTATATTTCATAAAATCAAAGGATAAATATCTAAGATGTATATTACAACGAGGTACGATTTATATTATACTGCGTGTGAAAAAAAAAACTCAAAACTAGGTACTCCATTTATTTCAAAAATTAATTCCTAATAGGAAGTCGCATTAACGCCAATTGACATTAGCTATTTTTTTTTATATCCCAATATTCTGATAGAAACGGAAAGTACGCGGGTATAACCACAAGCAATGCTAGTCTATTCTAATAAAAAGCTGAAGTGTTTATTTGTTTGGTTGTTTGTTAAAACACGCTAATCTCAAGAACCGCTGGTCCGATTTAAAATAAAATTCTATGTTGAATAGATCATTTATCGAGGAAGGCTATATAACATCACGCTAGGACTAATATATTAAGGTAAATGTCGTTTGCGCTCTCAAACGCCTGCCAACTTTTATCCGCAAATTTGCTTTTAATCGTGTTGTGGTTGATATGCAGACAGGATTGAACTTTTGTCTTTGTATAAAATCGCTATTTTGTGGAGTCTCACCTAATAATACTAAATTCGTAAGACTTAATTCGGATATTATAATAGTCTGTGTGATTTAAGTTAGCTGCAGAACCAATTTTAATTAATTTTAGTAAGTATATATGAGTGCGATTGGAAAAGAAAATAGGCTCCTCGAAGTAGGTACTAATCATGCGCAGACGAAGTCGCAGGCATTAGCTATATATAATAAAGAGCTAGCAAAGGTCCATACAAAGGTCGTCTGCATTGGTCACTCTCACATATTTCTACCGATAATCGTCAGTGTAAGTATTGCTGTGTACCGGTTTTAAGACTGAAATTACTAACCAATGCTGCATAATACCTCAAGTCACAAGGTTGTCACTTGCTAGTGATATGATATCCTTAATGATACGAGTGTTTATAAGCTGCGGTGACGTTTACTGTCACGCGGTCTGGATGCTTGTTTGTCAAATTAGTCATTAAAAAATATTTATAGTATTATTCTATATATATTATCTGTATCGCCATTTTGAATATATATGAGAAAATTTCGCGCTTTTGAGTGCAATCATAAGTTTATTCGTGCATGTTATAAAA
Source organism: Heortia vitessoides (assembly GCA_020976665.1). Lineage (NCBI taxonomy): Eukaryota > Metazoa > Arthropoda > Insecta > Lepidoptera > Crambidae > Heortia > Heortia vitessoides. Next base: position 15,019,392 of record JACJUM010003174.1, on the reverse strand, counting down.
TACAACAACTGTTTTCTTTTTAATAAACAAATTTGGGGCACAACATGGTTGACGAAGGGTATGGTAAGATCCGTATCGTTCTTTTTTTCTCGTTACTAGTATATATATTTTAATTTACTTAAAAATTTGCACAGATTATGTTAATGCTTGTTGGTTTATTGTATACCTAGCTTTAAAAGGCCGTGTTAGTATATACTTGAGACCCATTTTTCTAACAACAATCCAAACTAAACTTTTAACAGTTGAATCTAACAAGGCACGTTTTATGTTATTGTGCGTTTGTAACAAATAACAGTAAACTACTCGACTGATTAAAAAAATTGGTTGCCTGTAAAGTCGGTATACAGGCGAAAGTTTTACGTGACAACGACTTTGAGTGGTAAAATAATTTTAATGTGAATATTCATTCGTATAGTAGGAATAAGGATGAAATAATAGTAACAATTTAAAACATTTATTTATACAAAGAATTATATTTAAAACATTAATTTAGCTTTATTTATTTATAATATTTATTTATTTTATAATATTTATTTTTATTAATTAAGCTATTAAGATATTAGACAGCAAAATATTCACATTATGTTCAAATGTCTTATTGATTGCTGAAATTACAGGATTTGAATAGAGCCTAAATGTAAGTAAGTTAATAAAAACAAACCAAGTAAATGACAAGGAAACCTCAAAATTATAGGCCTAAACTCTCTAAGTTATATTTTCCGATGAATTATTCAATAATTATGTTCCAATTCATCACTTGGCCTGACGTTCGAGCCACTGAAACTTAAGGAATTCAATTATACCAATAATTTTGTTACATTACAATTTTTGGATTAATTACTGAAATTATTATGCAATCGTAATCTATTATTGTTTAGTACAATATTGTAGAAACGTTTTATTTAGAACATAATTAAATAAAATTTGACAATTTTATTAAGTAGGTAGTTAATTTTATTTAGTTCGACCAAGAAAAAACATTTTAAAATGAAATCGTTTCCTCTGTATGTTGGCTTAGATCCTATAAACAATGCAATATAAAATAATCCAGTTTTTTGCAATAGATTAAGTGATTGAGGGGCTTTCCTGTGCTCCTATATGTAAATATATAATTATTATAGCACAGAAAAGTCGATAAGCTCAAACATTTGTTGTGATGCCCAGAAACGTATTGTTTTCAGAAACCTTACGATTGAAATCAAAATATTATAGGTACAATGGAATTGAATATTATCTTGTAAAAGATAAACGGATAAGTTAGGTATCTTTTATCATCTATTTAAAAAAAAGATTGTTTACTAACAAGCTGTTTTATACAATACAGTATCATTCCACATCCAATTAAAACATAACAACATACTTTGAACATGAAGATCCAAATTGTCCCGTACAGGATATCATTTGAAGTTTCGTCCCGGCCCGTGGTGTGCCATATGCATACACAAAACACGTGTTTGTACTGTCTCATAAAATATAAGCAGTAAATATTATCTAGAATTATTGTTTATTTTAATAAATTCACACTACATTTAATATGTTGACCACACTCCGAGATAAGCAGCTTAAAACTCTTGTGTTATGGATATCAGACAACAGATTATTTATAAAACACCCATACACAGAATATACATAAATATTCATCATATAAAATATTTGTCCTGGGGATATCAAATCCCCGACCTTTAGTCTAGAATAAGATTTTCTGTAGTGTAAACTAAGTATAACATTATAAATAAACACTGCCTCATATTAGTTATATCGCACCGGTTTAAGCTGGTAAACAATGTCCTTGTTATTGCCTTGCCTTACCGAGACCTACGTTAATGTGGGCTTCCGCGATAACATTCCCGAGAAGTTTTTCCCTAGGGTTCAAGCTCGATGCATGCAAATATTATATAAATTAATTTAATAACTACGCTGTGAATGCGTAGCATACAGGCACCAAATATAGAGTTAGAGATCGTTAATATATTTTAATAAACTTAATACAAATAAAAGTACTAATGATTTCTTAAAATTCTACCTGTGTAGTAAAGAAAAGACAACGCCATTTGGGTTAGCTAGCATAGGAATAAATATATAATATAGAAAACAAAGGCTTACTACAAGTGTAATTAATAATGTATGTGATTGAAGTATATCACTGAATTAAAATTATATCCACTGAAGTCTAAGGTCGACTCGGAACCTTCATACCAAGTATAATAAATACCAATATAAAGTTGTCAAAAAAATGTGGAACGCTTCACGATTTTGCGTGTCATCCTTGCGCAGGGGCCATGCTAATCTTCTCTGTATCGTTCCAATTTTAGTATATGTACTGCCGAAGCAAGTACACTTGTCAGGGAATGGAAATTGTATATATGCTAGTTGATATGATAATATTGATAGCGTGATGTAGGTTACTGTAAATAAATTCTAAAGTAGGCAATTTTTTTGTTAATATAACTATTTTATTAGTAAACAAATGGATACATATTTAATTTTATTATTTTAAATAATCAAATTATTTATAAATGTTTGGAAATTAACAAAAAAAATAGATTTTTTCAAGTTTTTGCTGTACACAGCGCCATCTATTAACTTTTGTTGAAACGTCTTAATCAAAGTAAAGCGTGCTAAATGCACGTTGGCGCTAGTGTGCAGCGCTCACCGCACCAATGATGAGATATTTTTACGTTATTGACTAATATTCAGGCTATTATTTTAAATATAAGTATAAATAACATGACCAGTTCTTGTCAATAATTAAACATTTTTGTAACAATCATGGCTACTATAATGTTAGTATTCAATATAAAATCAAATTTTTCGTTGCATTTATAAGAAACATATTTAACATTTTTGATCAAATAAAGAATATAAACTGATTACACACTAAAGTATTGTTATAAAATTAAACTTTTTGAAATGCAACAAGCTAATCAAAAGAAAAAATAATAAATCTTCATTCGGCTTAAAGCAATTGGCCAACATAATTTAGATGTCATAGTTCATAATTTGGCTCATTTAATAAAATGGAGGTTAATTTTAGGACCTATCTTTTTTTTGTTTATATAAATAATTTGTTTCAACTTATTAAGAATAGTCATGAAGAATTTTTTCCAGGTGACACTGCACTTTTATCTCAAAATAAGAGTAAGTAAGAAACAT
>JACJUM010003174.1:14233382-14317977 GCA_020976665.1 Heortia vitessoides | reverse complement strand
ATTAGATTCCCATCCATAATTGGGTGGTGTCTTTATCTTATATGCTTAAGGTTCTAGATTAGATCCCCATCCAAGAGTATGTGTGATTAACATTTGCGTTTGTTCTGTGTCTAGGTGTTTTATATATATGCATTCAAGTATTATAATTGTAATTTCTCCGTTGTCTGATATCCGTACCACAAGCTACTTGTTTCGGACTCAGGTCAAGGTATGAAATGTGTTAGTTCCATTTTACAAGACGATACCTAATCATAAAACGATAATCAATTAATTATCTGGTTTTTATTTTTTTAATATCCAACCCGGACCCTGAACCGATCTTGACACACAATCCGTGCCTAGTGTCACTCATCTTCTCGGGTAGCTTGAAGTTACACGATATGTGATTGGATGGGATAACATTACAGGATATACCTATGAATTCGCCATATTAAGGGATTCCATGTTCCACTTTTTTATATTTATAAATAGGTACAGATGTTGTCATATCTTAACTATATATGTTGTAATAACATTTAATTGAAAAATAAAGTTTGACATAATTAAATTTGATTAAATTATTATTTTACTGACTATTGTTTAATAAACTACTCATTAGACAATATATTAAAACAAAAAAATTATGCCAAATCATTATTTCACAAAATTATATGCGAAGGTTTAACTGAAACGAAATGGCTGGTTAGGTTAGGTCAGAAATGCGACCACAAACCAAAGAGCCGAACGAGCGAAGCAAGCGTGCCGTGGACCACGAGTGCCAGACCCAAAAAATTTTAATAGTTCAAATATATCTTAAGAAAAACATTTGCTAAATCTGTATTACCTATATCAAAATTCTTATTAAATGAAATATTTGAGTTTGAGTTTGAGAAATTAAAATTTAACAAATGATTAGTGTTTTAAAAGTTGTTTATAAAATGACTAGCGAACGCCCCAGCTTTGCACGGATGCAATGAGGATGCAAAATGGTCTTTGTGACTTTTTATAGACCTTTTTATGGGTTTACCCTGCGTTTACAGTGTAATTGAAAAAAAAATGCATTTATTTACACACGACATCGCATTAGAATCTTCTATTTCATTAGAAGTTAGCAGTGGTTCCTTATCTTCCATATAATAAATAATTTATTTTGATAAAGATTAATACCAAGGTACAATCCTTTTCAAGCAGTGGTATTTTAATAATATTTTTTATATAAAAATGGTATTGCGACGTTTTTTGTAAATAATGATAAGTTCTACAAAATTGTAGCAAATCACTTTGTTATATCTTCAATAGTTTTCGCAGCATTCGCGATTGAAGAAAGTTTGTTGGTATTTTTTTTACATCTTCGGTTACGTTATCAGAGTTTTGGTAAGGAGCCCTATTTTTTTGAAAACTAAATATAGCCTATGTCTTTCAGCATTCCAACGGTGAAAAAATTTTTCAAATCAGTGCAGTAGTTACGGAGCCTATTCGAGACAAACAAACAAACAATCAAAGCTTTCCCCTTTATAATATTAGTATAGATAAACGATTACCAAACGTTTTTTGTTAAACAATTGTAGAAACAATCCTATCTCTCAAGTTCAATCTAACTATAAACAGTATGCAAAATTATGTTAAAATGTATTCATTCGATAAGAACTTAATCTCGGATTATCACCGAGACAACTGTTTAAAATTTTAGCCGTTTACATCTTATTTTTTTAAATTTTGTTAACACTTAATTTAAAGGTAACAATTTAAATGGCTGTTTTATTTATTTTTTAATGCCTTTTATCATTTTTTACATACGAATTGTATCCTTCATTGCCCCCTCCTATGATAGGCCTACTTGTAAATATATGAGAACAGAAGGTTTCCACCGGTTTTCACTGTATTTTTCTTTCCCTTACATTCCATTCCTTTTTCAAATCGATAACGGGTTTGGTTTGAAATGGGCCTGAATGCGCATTTGGTAGTGTTCCTCTCTTATGCACCAAAGTTCGACCAACACAGGACATATAGGTATTTGTGTGAAGGATTATTGTATTTCTGTTGGGTGTTGTATATATGCATTTTAGTATTATATTAGTAATCTGATATCCGTAACATAAGTGCTTTAAGCTACTCAACTCGGATTGTCAGTTAGGTCATTGTTTAATAACAAAATAAAAGATTTGCATTTATAAATAGGTGAAATACCTTTGTAAAGATATTAATTAAAGCAAAATACCGATCATGATATCTCAACTACTATTGTTCTTTTAGAAACTTCCTCCAACATTAGGAAAGTTATATATAAGAGAGCGATAAACTGAGTTAGTTAGAGAGAAAAATCCGTCTGGCGCCATGAAACTGGGTTATAATAAGATAGCCATCAATGACCAGTACGTTTAATAACCTTTTTTACCTACTTCTTTGGGTCATTTGGATCAAACAATGTTTGAGTATTTATTTTCTTACAAGGAAGTAAGAAAACAAACGCCTAAAAAAGAAAATAAGCAATAAAAAAATAATTTGAAGACCACCCGGCGATCTTTTTCGAGGGTCACATTCTAAAACCACGTGCCATCTTTGCTTCATATTTATTCGAATAAAAAAAACACAGTAAAGATAATTTTAGCTGTATTAATACTGGTGCTGTATGTGCCCAAAAATATCAAATTAAATATGTTTTAAATTGTATATTAAACATAATGTAGTGTTTTTTTAATTTTTTACTTAACCATCACCATCATCATTATAAAAGCTGTAGCAAAACATTTATTGCTGGACTAGACCTCTTCAAAACAGGGGAAATTTGCTTATTGCCACGCTAGGCAAGCGTGTTGCGTAGCTTCGCGACAAGAATGCTACTGCCCATCCCGGCCCTGTTGTATTTCAGCTACACTATTTCGAGTGGATATACCGCCGGTACCAGTACCTCAGTCGTTTCTTACGACACCTGCTACAGGCGGGCTATTCTAATTTGCCACACGGCCAAATAAACTATCATCATCATCATCATACCAGCCATTGAAAGTCCACTGCTGGGCATAGGCCTCCCCAAGAAAGGGGGTATGTTATAATTGCTGCGCTGGGCAAGCATGTTGGCAAAGTACAGCTTTCGCGAAGAAGATGCTGCTGCCCATCCCGCACAGTTTTGGATGGATATACCGCCATTTGCCGGTTCTAGTACCTTAGTCGCCTCTTACGACACCTAGTACCTCATGGCAGCCTGCCGGTACCTCACGGCAGCCTGATGGTACCTCACAGTAGGTATAAAATAGTCAAATTAAATTAAGGTCAAATTAAATATAAAATAGATTAGTTATTTTGTAATAAAAGATAGTAGAAATAACAGTTGAAATTTATGACTAACTTTGTTAGGACGGTTGATCAAAGAGCCTGTATTGTGTGCCTACTATAGACGAGGCGTACACGTGTTCGCCTCGCGTTGCTGACGCTGGCAATGTCAACATCGTATTTGTAGAGCTGGTGACAATGTCCCTGCTTTCAAGTTCACGGCTTGATACGAAGCTCCATCGAGGAACTATTTAATAAATATTAATGACTAGTTGACCCGACAGTCGTTGTCCTATCCTTACTATGAATACTGAATTATAATTGTTATAATTAATTACTAATTTTATGTTTGCACGATGAAAAGGCTACTGTCAATGACTGACAGTTATGTCAAATTCCATAAGATAACATTCAAAAAGTTTATATTGTCAAAAGCGCTACTAATATTACATAAAAAACTTGAATACCGTCGTTAATATTTCTTTCTTTCCTTGGCAGCTATTTATTTTTCTTATCTAAGGACGTTCTACTAACAAAGATATCAAGAAAAGAATTAGATAAATATTTAGAAATGAACATATATATATACATATATACATATATATATATATATAATATACATCGAGTATATACTAGACTCCATCCGATTGAACATGAATGATACATGAATCATATAAATATTTGTCCTGGTGGGAATCAATCCTACGACCTTTGAGACAAGACAGGATCACTACCATCTACGCCATCGGGCCAGTCAAAACTCTTAAGTCCAACTAACAGAGATTAAACATTGGGCAAGCGCGGTAGAACAAGGCCAAGCTTAACGACAGGGATGCTGCTTCTCTGCCCTGTTGCATTAATAATAATAAATTCCCACAACATCTCATACATTGACCTGACTTCGTGGTAAGTCGCTTAAAGCACTTGTGTTACGAATGCCAGACAACAGAGGAATCACAAATATACTACTTAAATACATATATTTTACACCCATACACAGAGCAAACACAAATATCATCATATAAATATTTGCTCTGGGTGGGAATCGAACCCACGACCCCTGGTGCACAAGACAGGATCACTACCATCTGCTCCATCGGGCCCGTCAAGCGTTTAAGCCACTTTGTGTCAAATGAGTATATTCATATGCGGTATGTCGGTTCCGGTACCTTATTGCGATACCTCACCTTACCACCAGGGAGATGCTACTCTGTCCTGCGGGTTACTCACGGCCAATTTTTTACAAACTTAGCATTTTTATTAATTCATTCATAACAGCCCTGATGGCGTAACGGTAGTATTTCTATCTTGTGCGCTTAAGGCTCGTGGGTTCGAACCCCACCCACGACAAATATTATCTGTTTAAGTCTTGTTTTTGTTATTCCTTTGTTGTCTGATTGTCAACACAAGTGTTTTAAGCGACTTATCTCGGATACAGGTCAACGTGTGAGATGTTTTATATATTTTTTAATTTCCTTAAAAGGGATTTGAAAGCCTTTTCGTGTTTTCGAATTAAGTATTAAATTAGCTCTATATAAAGCACATACGATACAAGTACATGTCTAAATAGGTGGCCGGCACCGTCGACGCCATCTTTGTGCGCTCGGCTGATGTTAGCGATGTCTCGACCCGCGCTGCATTTGACTCACGTTCTTCACGCGCCACTAATAACTAATTTATGTTAATCGCGCCATCGGACGACAAGTAATTTATGTTAATTGACGTGCCATGAGTATGGACCGCACGTCCGAGCCACTTACATGTCGTCGTGACGAAGAACTCGTATTGATTCAGGGTTCCTTATTGGACATTGCTTTGTTAAACACATCCTCGTATAGTGATGTATGCTGAAACTGATAAACGAAGTAACGGTCAAGTTCATTTCAAAGTACATACCTACAAGTTTACGATCGCTAGCAAAAGATATATCTTTAAAATGTTACTTTATAAAGGGAAAGTGTTGTGCGAAAGGTATTAAACATGGCAAAAAGCACCCCGCGCTTTTTTCTAAATAATACCAAAATATTGCGTTTATTATTTTTTTTACTTTGAATTGTTTATAATCGAAATTGAGCTATTCTATCCTAATTTTAATATTATTCACAATCCTATGATAAGTTATTTTATTTCAAATATGAGACATAAGGGTCGTAAACGTTTTTTGATGTTTGCAAAATAAGAGGTTAACAAAATGAGTTGCAGTGTACGACACTTATAACGAAATGGTTGTCCGTTTGTTTATACTAGCTGATCTAGGAAAGAAACAGGATAGAGTTAACTGATACTTTCACTGGAAAATTGGTGATGGTATATGGTGTTAAATAGCTTCATTCATTTAGCTACATTATAAAAATATAAATATAGATTCCGCACAAGAAAAAGAAACATCAATGGATACCTACTTCCACAGACTTAATGGATGCAAATTTTTTATTAAGAATTGATAAGGTAGATCATTATATGACGATTATCAACTTAAGTACCGTTACCACAACAGTTATCAACGCAACGTCAACAAAACAATACAAATTAATCGTTATCAACACGTAATCCAACACGTTAAACTGCCACGCACGCAACGCTATCAGACCGCCGCATTTTAGGGCTCGATTTTCCACATCTCAGACAGCAGTGTCGGTGGTACAATGGAGCATTCCCGTCGAGTGGGAGTCTTATCGATCTACTGGGACGTCATCGGCGATAGTACCGGCACGACGCAAAAAGCGTGTCAGTGTGGCGAGCACAAAGCCTTTGTGGGCGCCGGACGCCGCCCGCCGCCGCCGGCGGCTTTGTTTACTGTTTAGTATACGACACTAAAAGTGGCGATTTTAGTGTTCGTAAAGTTTGTTCAACCTGTGTTTAAAGGTGCGCTAATGGCGCGCTATCGGCGAGACGCCCGAGACACCAGATACAGTTATGTCATCGCTTTACACTGGTTAATTGCAACGCCTTTATGTTCAGTGGCGTTGTCTCGCCCTGGAGACTTGCTTATCTGCCGAATGTGGGCACGGAAGCCGTTTGACGCAATATCTACTTGTGCTTTCTTTTATTGGCGGGAGACGGTAATGCTTTGTATTAGATGTTTTTTTTTTATATTGGATTATATCTTCCTCAGCATGGACTTATAAAAAAAATAATTTATTAACGCGATGAATTTATTTTTTAATATAGGTCTGTACTATAACATTTTTTAATTTAATTAAAAATATATAAAAACAAACAAAAAAAACTCGTTATTATTATTACAAATTTGAAGTTGTTTAACCATTAAAAATATATTATAAACGACTTATACACACGATATGTATTATATTATTTTTTAAATGATCTTCCCTAGTTATCTGTTTATATCTATTCTATGAAACCTTTAAATAGGTATGTGATCTCCAAATCATACTCTTATAATAACTTATAATTACTATCCGAATTAACATTTCGACATAACTTATTTAGCTTCTGACAAAAAAGCAACTTTGATAAGCAAATAAACTTCCTTTTTTATTTCCTACTACAACATCTAGTGGATAGACTTAGTTAGGTATGTCTAAAAATATATCAAAGTTAAAAATACCGACAGGTTTATCATTATGGGATGAGTCTAGCCAAGTTGCAGAGGCGTCGGGACTTCGAGATATTTCCACTGAAAATAATAAGTCCCCAGACTTTCAAAGATTTTTTGCGAAACTCAGTGTAATGGATTGTTGGGAAGTTCGATAACTTTCGGAAGCCGCTCTTCGATTTTATTTTGCCAAGGAATTTTTTAGCCAATTTCTCCCGGCAAAGTTAGTAGTCTTCGAGTCACCCTTGAGCAAATCACTGCTGTTGTTTTCTTAATACCTCATCTGGAACGAATGTTTTTGTGTATTACTAGACTTATCACTAAACTACATACGTATTTAAATAAATAATCAATAATTATACAGCTCTATTTAATTAAAAAATAAACTTTGATTAACTACTATTTCCTTCCAATCTTATACGTGGACTTGAGTCCGATATAATTCCTGAGGAATTAAATATAATACTCACATAATGTAATTTAAAAATTCTTATTATAATACACAAATAAGTTTAGACACAGAGCAAACACAAATGTTCATGACATGTCCTGAGTGGGGATCGATCCCATCATCAATAAACTTAGGCTTTACAAGCCTGAGTTTATTTTTTTAAGGTTTATCGTAATTAATTTTTAGGGTTTAACAATCTTTTAATAAGTTCCATCTGCAGATAAAAGTGAATGATTACAAATTTCAGCTGACGTTTAGTAAAAATAACACTATTAACATTTACAATGCCGCTGACATGGTCCTAGTTACGGAACCAAATTAATTAAAGCGGCGCAATCACAAATTTCATAGGCAAGCCGAGGTGTCATACACACGCCGCGTAATAGAATCAACGTTTATTGAGGTTGCAACCCCATCGCTGCTCATGGCACTTGGTGACGCGTAAAACAAACGCCATAACACTCCATCCGTCAGGCTGGGGAGGAAAAGTTAATAAAATTCATGTATCGGAAACTTATGGCCGTGAAATATTGTTTGTGCAGCGGCAACCCTATTTCTTAAAATTATTTTCGAGTTACGAAGCCATTTTACGAGGGGCGAAGATTTTAGCACTTGGAAGTTTTAGCTTTAATGAGTTTGAACTTTATAGTTTATTTTGTTTTGGTTTTGTTCTATGACGCTGTTTGTTTTTTTTTTTATTAAATGAATAAGTAACCCATTATTTCTGCAAGCATTCAAAATATTAATTTAAATTGCACTCTTACCTTTAACTATGATAATATTAAACAATTTATTTATTTTATATATGTAATATTATTTTATTACAAATTATTTGTCTTTTATTTGACATCCACAATTATCTAATAATTCCAAACGATTTTAATAGATGGCGATATATGTTGACTGGATTGAGTACAAAATAATCAATAGATGGCGCTTCTATGTCAAACCTACATATAAACTACAATTTAAAAGCATAACCACCATGTGTTGTTGAGGTTATAGTATAAGTAAAATAATCCACTGTAACCATTTTTCATCTTTATTGCATCCGTTCGAATTCAGGGCAGATCGCTAAGAAATAATATTAAAAAAAATCTGAGCGCAAGCCTCGAGAACGGATTGATTAAAATATATCTAAAGGACATTTTTTCGTATTTTCACTACCGGGAAGTCTTAATGAAGAGAATAAGACTGATAGTGTAATTAAAAATTAAGTATTCAATACGTGATTGGTTTTGTTTTTGTCATATGTCGGGAAACATTATATTATATATACTGCCTGGACGAAGTCAGTCAAAAATTATGTGTTTCGGCGTTTGTCCGGGATGACCTTCAAAACTACTGAACCGATATTAATATTTTTTTGCTTATTACATACAGTACATCCCACTTGAGAGATAGGATTTATACTCGCAACAATTTTTTTAATAATAAACATAGTTATGACTGGATGTCTATTTTCTAGTAACATATTATTTTACTTTCTAAAAAAAAATAATAATAACTTTATTCAACAACAAAAGGAAACTTAAACTAAAATACATTTTGATTCTTAAGTACCTAAACTAGGTCTAGCCTGTTCTTATAGGCACCTATGCATATAAATCGTCGAAATACAGAAAAAACAACAGGTAAACTCTAACAAGTAAATAAATAAATTATTATGATATATAATATATTACGTTTTACTGCTGACTACAATCAACTACATATTCAAAAATATATATGATAAAGCTGCTCATCACTACAACGTTGTATCTATAAAACTATGTATAAATGATAGTTACAATGCGAATAGGAAACTAAAACAAAACACGAGCGAAAAGAACAAACCACGATCCCAAAAACCTTTTACCCAGCTCAAAAACACCCAAACACAGGGTGTCCGAAAGATTAGCCAAAGCGAGACACGGCGGCACCACTAGCATCAGCATTAAAATAAAAATAAGACTGGCCATAAATAGAGGCTACAAAGACGAGATATACGGTTATAGCGGGCTCTCGCAACTCTGCCCGCTCCGGGCAACGTAATTAAAAAGAGTTGCCGATAGATTGCTTGCCCTATTTGTTTAATACATGTAAGGTTGGCGGAAAGTAAGATTTATGCGGGACACTCCATTGGGACTGTTATGGGTTTGCTGTACGAGTGTTTTTGCAACTGCGGAAATTATTTTTGTTTTTTGTTATACAACGGTCAAAACAGTTTGTTACATATATTTTCTTTGTGTGTTTCCGCACTTTTCCCCTATCACCCGATACATCTTCAAGGTCATTAAACAGTTGCAAATATTTTGACCTCAACGTTTGCTTCATATCGTTGAGTTTAATTCGTTATACCGTGCGCTCAACAATAAATAAGTTTCAATAACTTAATGTGCCGCTGCTATGTATGCTTGCCGTGAGGTACCGGCATAGTAGAATAGTACCTTCACTGCACCAGGTGTCGTAAGAGGCGACTAAGGTACCAGAACTGGAGGATGATGATGACCAAAAACCGGAGACGGGTAGCAGCATCCTTGCGAACACACTTGCCTAGCGCAGCAATTATGGGCAAGATTCAAGAGGGTTATGTCCAGCAGTGGATTTTCCTTGGCTGGTACGATGAAGTTAATATTTGAGCATACCTTTCTTTTTTTATTTCTTAATATTAAAATTACTATTTTGTATAATGTTCTTTCTTAGTCTGCGCATGCTGGGTTCGTCTAAAAATTAATTGTACATTTAATTCTAAACTTATTTATGATTAAATGTATTTAGTAGTATCATGATCCATTAAACGTAAATTTAAAAAAAAAAGTTTGGTCCGATGCCGTGGATAATGATCCTATCTTGTACGCCAATTGTCGTGTGTTCGATCCCCACTCAGGACATATAAAGATGAAAATGTGCGTTTCTTCACAGTGTGGGTGTTAAAACGTCTTTAATTATGTACAATATTTGTGACTCCTCTGTAGTCTAATGTAAAGACAAATGCTTTGAGCGACTTATTTCGGAGTCAGGTCAATGTATAAAATGATGAGTGATTTTTTTCAATTTAAATTAAACACAGAACAATATTGGTCTTATATGTGGCAGAACTGAGCTGTTCATGAAGAAATATCCCAAAAATTAACAGACCAACCTACTCACATCCATCAATTTTTTACGTTCAATTTTAAACTCAATTTCTTGCACTGATAGATTAATATCTATTGTGAAGTATTGGCAGATTTGGGTTGATCTGTTGCTGTTGTGCACTAGGTATAATTACCGTGAGAGTCCTTACATTGCTTATTTATCGGCCCATTCGAATGGCTCCCTCACTTTGTTTTATAGTTCCAATTGGGTTTAAATCTCAAACAATTTATTATTTCGGCCGTAAAGTGAGAATCATCCATCAGCCAACCCTTCAGGACTATCGGTCATTGCGTCACCGGTAAGGTCACAGTATATCGCAGGGAAATAAATAAGAAAGCCTTCGGTGCCCGTCAGCTGCTGCCCTTTCAAACTTGATGATAGATGGCCCTTTGGTGCACGAATTATCGATTCCGACAATAAGGAAGGTACTTTTCGTATTTAAAAAAATAGGTAAGGTTTTGATCGAACTATCGACTCGGATTTTTCTACCAGGGAATTACAAGTGAGTAGTTGTAGATCTACATTGTGTTATAGTGTTGCTAAAGCCTTGCATATATTATGTATCTAAGACAAGTTTGTAAAGGTAAGCTTGAAATGAAAAATATTTTAATTAGTGTTGCCCAAATGCAAGAACAAGACGAGAACTAGCCAGTCTTGGTCTTGATCTTGCGCCAATACACCTGGTCTTGCGCTCCCAGTCTTGGTCTTGGTCTTGGTCTTGCAGCAAGAGTCTTGCAAGTCTTGCAATTACCTATTAGTCTATTTCTATTTATTAAAGTTTATTTTAAATCTTAGAAAAACGTATTAGAATTTGAATATTGTGAGCTTGAATTAACATAGCCATAGTAAAGATTAAGCAAATTAATAAATTACTGAAGATTTGATAAGAAAAATATAATTTATATATTTTTTTTTATTTATATATATTTATATATTAATATAAAAATAAAAATATATATTATAATTGATAATAAATAAGTTGAAAAATCAACTGACCTATATGTCGTTTTTCATGGAAGTTCTGAACGGATTTTGATAAAATTTTATGAAAAGTAAATAATATAGCTTACACAATAGAATATTACATAGGCATATAATTTCTAAAGTAGTGTCCAAAATGTAACTTTAAGTGTTTTTTGCGCTCCAAACGCTTGCTAACTTCCAGCTGCAAATCTGCTTATCATTGTGCTGTGTTTGAGGTGCAGACAGGAAATTTTTTTTTCTAAATGCGGGGCGCTGTTAGTTTTCGATAAAAGCTAAGAATTTATAATTGATCAATAAACGATTATTCAAATTATGTAATATTATTATTCTAAATATTGACAACATATTTGTCAATCTTGAAAAAAGTTTGCGCAAAGTGACCGAAACCCTGAATAAAAAGTTATATTCCGTTTATTTTCTTATAATTATATACAAATTTAAATATTTCTTGGAAATATCTGTCTCTCTTTTACATCAACACTGTTGTATGAATGTTAAAGACTTTGTCACGTTTGCAATAACTAGTATTACTTAAGAATAGGCTAATTTCTAAAAATAAGGCAGCAGACAAATTTCCTTCCGACATCAGATAGTAATATGAATCCCACCTGACATTAATATGTTAAAACTGTTAAAAAGTTAACATTGCTGGCATTATTTATTATTCCAAAAAGGGAAAAAATACAAAATATTTCCAATGGTGAACATTCCACTTCCACTACAGAGCACGCATCCCGTCACGCCGAACACTTTTTAACCCCTTACCGCTACGACAAATGGATAAGTCGTGTCGCATGAGTGCCGACTTCCGTCGATCTGGCCGGAGTTCGCGGGACGAATGAACTCGCGATTGTTGCTACATATAAATGTGGAGGGAGAATAAAGGTTAGAGCTTCGATCGTACGTATTGACTGGGAGAAAGCCTGAATTTCAAATATCGATGCAATCGATTAAGGAGTTCAACAAAAACTATGCTATCTTGTAAATTATGAACATTACCAAAAGTTAATTTAGAGGCTGGATTAAATTTATTGCGACTTTAATAGCTACCATTGCAATAACACCAGTTTTGTTACAAATCCATTTAATCAGAAGTAACAAGTTTTTATATTTAAATAGGTAGGTAATTCCGTGGGTTTTTATAGTTAATTTAAAACATTTAACACTTTAATTATATTATTTTATATTTTAAATACCACTAATTCTTTCGCCCTACTCATTGATGTGGATATCTACTTTTCTACAAATTTTATTAATGTTAATAGCACTCGCTTTACTATAGTAACTGTTCGGGTCACTATGATCCTTTGACCTTAGTCATTAACTCTGGCTATATAGTATAAAAAAAAATACAAACAGCATAACTTGGCTCATATTTCACACATGCCTCTCGTACGTGTTCAAATGTAATAAATATGTCTCTTTGGATAGTAAGTACTTTTACGTAAACGACAAAGTAGCCAATTTGGGCCAAAGTATGCCATATCTACTGTACTCAATGTAGTATCCGAATATTCATAAATCCCTTCAGCAAACTTTAAAAGCTGTAAAATGTGGAATATGTAAAATATCCTTGGGATATATAGCGGACCACTCCCGCTTATAGGTTCCAGATATACAGCATCCATTAACGCAAGTAGCCGGCCATTTTTAAGCGTCCAGCGAACGTCCAACGACGTCTAATCGTCGGAAATAGTCGCCATTATTGGCGCACTCGCTCAACTATAATTATTATTGTTCGCGCTAAAAGTAGCCATTTAGGTGCTGAGTGGCGCGGACAGCTCGCGTCTTGGGCAAATTGGTTCGGAGTCCAAAGTTTTCGGATTATTATTTAAAAAATACTTTATTGACTTTTACAATTATTACAATTACTTTTTAATTTAACTTGACAATTATTTTCACTGTTACCGTCACATATTCTGCATACCTTGCTAGGTACTGAGATTTCTAACCCATTTAAACACAAAATCGTAATTGGTGAATGGACCAGGTGGGCAAGTATATTCATCTTCGACATCATCATAGAAGCCATAAAACGTAAACGTATGGACATAGTCTCCCAATAAAAAAAAATTCCCACAATTACTGTGCTGGACAGCTGCGGTGCAGGTTTCGTTGTCTCGGATAAAAAAAGTGCCATCTGTTGGTTTCAGCACCTTAGTACCTTCTTTCGTACCAGATGCTGTCGGGGCGCGGCATCTGGTACGTGGGAAGGTACTATTCAAGTCTGCTGGCAAGTAAATATTAGGTTTCTATTATGGAACTTGGTATTAACGGATTTGTGTAAGCCACACGATGTGATTGCTTTTTTGTTTTTAACTGAAAATTCGTTCGCTGAAGTTTCACAAGGCCTGAAGGTAAAGTTAAAAGACAACAAGAAGTTAGAAGGCATCTTTCGGACGGGTATTCTTTTAGTTAGTTTTATTACAAAATAAATAGTCTACTTACCTTCATTTAGACTCATTACTGGAGTACTGGTAAAGTGAAAAAATGCCCAGGTGTAGTAAGAGGCGACGAACCGGAACCAATAGATAGCTCATTGTAGCAGAGTGGGAAAGAGCTGTGCATTCCTGCTGTAAATCTACTCTCCGAGGGTCTCCACGGTTGTCTACTATTACAACTACTTTTACCCCCAAATAATTAATCCTAACGGAACTATCCTGATAGAGAAGTTCTTACCAACGAGCCAGTCAGTTCGACATTATCAGTTCGACAGTCGCGCCTGTCACGATTATACAGTTAGACATACACGTTGAGAAAGTTAGTTCTAAAGAATCTAGTTATTGTGATGGCTTATCAAAACATATCTGATGACGTCACGGATTATATTGCTCTACCATGATTCGCGAACATACAAGTTTAAAGCAGATATCCCCTCACACAGTGTATAACGCCGCGCTAGTGCGGTTGGGCGCAATCCATCCTCATTAAAGTCCTCCCAAACGACGACCACTTAAGCCAAGGTACGTGCAATAAAGGCGCCCTTAAGTGATTGCCATCGGTCAGGTATCGATCAAGTCCTCGTGCAGGGTCCGGGATGTGCCGAAGCAAAGATCCGCTCATTAATAGGCGGCCTGGCCTATTTCCTCCGGTGACGCTAGAACAGACATCTGAGTCAACCAGAATTAGATTCGTCCTAAGATAAGGAGATATGTTTGAGTCAGTAAATTGTTAAGTCGTTTTAATAAGATTAGCAGATTTAAGAATGTGATACATATCTGTATAGTGCTGTATGACTTTGAAAAACGCAAGAAGATTGAACGAACTGCTAGTTGAAAGGTTTCCACAACCAACGTGTAAGACAGTTCATTGTTCCTTCGGGATGATTATAACGACTTCTTCTAGCATATCTGAAATGTTACTACTAAGAACTGAAAGCGCGTGGGTCGTAAATGATGCTGATCGTTAGGTCCTTCATTTTTTTAATATTGGACCTGTTCATTTTAACATTTGTTAAACGATGAGTAAATTTAATTTTACGAAGAATGTTGTAATTGTTTTTAATTAGTTTGATTTGTTTTTACAAATTTGTTATGCATTTAATACTGAGCTATCGTATCACCACTTGTGTGAGTTATCGTATCACACGTCTCTGGTCGTCTTAGTGGGCTTATTATGATAATGGTATATTCTTAAAAATACCCTTTAGTTTTTTACTCATTCACATTTTGTTAGGAGCCATCACCGAAAACCATTATAGCAGCGCGAGCCAAGTAATCAACACTACGGGAAGAAACTTAAAAATGCCTCACAGTTGACATTACCCTCCGTCCTTAGAGCCCTCGACTTCCGGTTATCGCAACACAAAGAGGACCGGCCCTCCCCGCTCGCCCCGTGTTCCCCACCCGCCGACAGGAACCGGAAATACTACCCTTCTATCGTTAAGGCCTACCCGCGTCACGGAGTTGCGAGAATTTAAAAAGTATTTTTAGCCTCCGGCCTTGAATTATGTTAATGACATTTTTTCCAAACTTTCTCGCTTTCTTTTGAACTTATTCTTATTTGAATAGGGCATAAGAAAGTAAATACAAATTCTAAAGGGACTGTTTGCCAAGACTTTGTTGACTGGCCCAGTGTTTACGTAAATTACTTTTTTGGGGCCTAACTTTTCGTTCTATAACTCCTTACTAGCTCCTTACTCCTTATTACCTATTTAAGTATAGAGCTATTATTTTCACAAAACTTTATGAAAAAAATACGCCAAGTATTTTTTTATTTCCTTCATCATAGTCGAAAGTTTAATTTGTTTGTAAAAAATATGATTTGACATTTGCGCGGGTGTTGATCACAAATTTGCTTTGAGCCTTAACTAAACAAATATATGGGTGAGAGATAGTAACGCAGTCATAAAAAGCAATAATTTCGATTGGCTATATGCTACGCACTTAGCAAAATTCCGAGCTCCGGATGCGCCCTAATGCACCAAATGCGCCCGCATTCGCTGCGCGCCTGTCAATTCATTACTATAGCATTGTGCGAAAACATGTATAAAAATATCCTAAATGGATAAATAATAGTTATTTTCTTTTGTACACCTACAACAGATATAATATTTTATATTATGGTATCAGGTTTTACCAGATATATTTTTCTCGCTACTGTCAATTTTGTAAAAAGAAAACATTTCTGAAGCGTGACTTTTGATAAATTAATAATTATTATAGTCCAATATTTCCCTGCGTAATATTTTATAAACTTTAAATTTGTTAACATAATGATACCCCAAGAAATAATTAAATAAATCCTCAGGCATACGCTCAGCAATGGACTTCTTACGAACGTCACGATAATAAATCAGTACTATTTGATAAAGCTGAGCGGTTGTTTATTTGATCTCTTCAGGATCTATTGGTCAGATTTGAAGAACTCTTTCATTATTAGATACCCCATTTACTGAAGAAGGCTATAGACTTTATAAATTCACTCTACAACCAATAGGACCAGAGCAAAAATGATTCTAGGTTTGTTTTTAAAGTTAACGCGTGTGAAACAGCGGGCACTATTCGTCTTTTATACGAATCAATCTTCCGTCATCCATGATTTCTTATGAAAGTGAAGCTAAACTAAATTGGTGCGTTACCCATTTGAAGTAGTAGCAATGAGCCATTTAGCCCCTTGAACCACCATCGAGCAGTATTTATAAAACAAACGAAATTATTCCGCTGAAAGTCAAAGTGCGCGAGACACACGGTGTTTTCACAATTCGGAAAGCGAGCTGGCTGTAAACAAAATGTCCGCTGGGGGCGCTGTTGCTAGTGACGTGTCGACACACATCGACACTGTTTTACATTGTCATTCTTAACTCACGGATATATTTTATAGTACATAATAGCATTTCATTAATGTAAATTCAAATGTGTTATTCAAATTATATTTATCAGTATATCATTTTTGGTGGTTTGAAGATAAATGTTTTATGAATCTCAGTCTGTAAAATGCATTATTTATCATACAGATACTAAAACATCTACAAAAGCTGGAATTTTATTTGGAATTTATTTCGTGAAGGTGTCGATCTGATAATATTTTCTAATACTTACGCGTTCATTACTCATATAATTTGATAAATGAAAACTAGTTGTACTAATTAAAGCCGTTAAAAAGAGTAGTTTTAATGTGACAATCTGATGATTATTGATAATGATGATGTTAATTAGATACTTGGATGGTATACGATTGTTAAAATTCCCAGTCGTCTACTTAGTCTTGACTTACCCGCTGTTAAGAGTTCACAGATGAGTTGTGTGATTATTATATATACACTGACATTGACATTTGTAGTATCCAAGTGACCTAATTTTGTATAAAGAAAACGAAAATACAAAAAAAAAGTCAAATTTTTTTGGACAATGGAAATGATTTTAATTACATGCTATTTGTAGTTACAAGAGGATGTGCTTTAAACTAAAAAAAAATCTCGTGAATGTTATTGTCTAGCTATTGACGCTACGTCCGCGTAAAATAAGTAAAAATTGACGCCTACGTTGAAATTCGATTAATGAAGGCAATGACTCCATACCAAGTTTCGACCAAATTCGTTTTGTATTTCCGGCTTGATTAAATGATAAACAACCGTCCATGTTTAAGAATTTATTAATATAAGTATTTTGATAAGTTTTCCAAAGATCTAAGCAAAGTTTAGGATTTATTTCTAAAAAGAACTGTTTTTTCTATCAAGTTATTATGGTTCTTTGCAAATACGAGTAGAATAAATTTGCATGTCCGGTTAAGCCGCTTTTCTTTTTTGAAAGTTAATTTTATTAACCACTAATACTGGAGCGAACCTTCCCTATAACGACGTTATGGGATTTCTTTACCAGAATAAATATTTATTTTTAGATTTTACTAGTACTGCGTTTTTCTTATAAGAACGAGCATTATACGCGGTGGTAACCACGCAAACCGCGTTGCTGACCGGCCCGATGGCACACGCCAATTATGCGCCAAAAGTCATGGGATCAATTCCCATCTAGGACAAAGATTTATTTATTTCATTAGCAAAGGAAATAATTACGATCTTAAATAGTAATACATTTATTCAACATTAGGGACGTGCAAGCAAGCAACTAGCACTGAGATTACTTTGGCAGCTGTACTAGTAAAACTGTATCACAGCTGTCATTGCCTTCCATCCTGATATAAACTCTGTGGAAGTATGTGAAACAAATATCAAATAAATATTAAATTAACAAGTGTTTGGATATTTGTTTATCTTGTCAAGGTATTATACATATGTATGTCTTTAAGTATATTTGTAAATTTTCTGTCAGTTATCCGTGAAATAAGTGAGTTAAACGTTATTAGTCTAGGCGATATTTAAGGCGTGTGAATTCATTTATTGAACTAAGAAGTATAAATAAAGAAGATTATTTAAAAAAAAATGATTATCTTGAGTTGATGATTTACTTGCAAAATTTAAAAGGTTATCACATCATTTTTATGTTTAAAAAATAGTCCGCAATGAAAAGATATTCCGGTTTGAATTGTTTCAAAATCTATCATTAAACGAACGCGTGTACACGCATCCCTCACATCGCCAGCGTTTTGATAAATATTTGCGATTTATTTCATTTGCGGAGCCATTTTTTGAGTGCACGCGCCAAGAGGCGAAACGCGCCGCGCGTTTCCAACGAACTTCGCCGAAATAAAACACGTTCAACTTTGTGTTAATATTATATTGTGCCATTATTGCCCCATTTATTATAATCCCGCGGAAGGGATGGGGTTGAGAGTTCCCGTTTAATGGACGTTTTGTTTGGGAAAAACAATTTTTAACCAGGCCGTTAGATTTTTTAACCTTTCGGAAGGGAATAATTTTTCTGTGCGATATTTTACGCGAGTAATGCCGCGCCGACATAATCGGAGCTGTTGAGTTTTGTTTTGCTGACGTGTTATTAATTTGGTGGTGAATTATCACAACGGGTTTGGTTTGCATTGTGTTTCTAGTTTAATTTTAGCATTTCACGTAACCAATTAAAACGTGAAGGTTAATTAGGACTTATTTTATGAGAAAAAGAACTTCAAACTTTTTGGAAATACTATTAGCTTGAGTAACCTCATATAATTTCAATTACGTTTCAGTAAAAATAAGCCGGAATAAAAAAGCAAATTGTGTATTTTTATTTTTCAAAATTTAAGTATACATTCATATGTATCTGTATAGATGTTGGAAGTATGCTACTAAAATAACCTCTCATACATGTTATAAAATTAACAGCCAGCGCACGTACGCACAATAATGGTGCAATAAGTTGGCATCACTAACACAAAATGAAGTCAGGCCGTTCTGTGTGTAAAGAAAGAATTGTAAATAAATCGTAAGCCTGCTCTTAGCACGCCATGATTGCCATAAGTATGCCGATATCGATCTACCAATGTAATACAAAAACTTCAGGTACATCGCCAAGTCATCATCATCATCATACCAGCCATTGGAAGTCCACAGCTGGAAAGGCCTCCAAGAAAGAAGGAATTTTGCCCATAAATGCCGCGCTGGTCTAGTGTGTTGGCAATCGCAGAGCGCAGCTTTCGCGACTGGTATGAGCTGCCCAACCCCGCCTTATGCATTTAAGCTGCACTGTTTCGGATGGATAGACCGCCATTTGTCGGTACCTTAGTCGCCTCTTACGACACCTGGTGCAGTGGGAGGTACTATTCTACTCTGCCGGTACCTCACGGCTCGCCGCCAAGTACCAACACATACCACACCGCTAAGTACCAATACATTTATTTATTGTCTATTTTTGCGCTAGGATGTCCCAGAAAACACTATGAGCATAATATCAATATTTTCTACACCTTAAAAGTTATTTTCAAACATCGTTTCTTAGTGCTCCTCTACGTTATAAAAGGAACTGTTATGCAAAAGTTTCTAATCTACAGGATTGGCGCTGCGTTGATATGTCAGTTAGTCAATCAGCTTCTCCTTTTATATATATAGATTTATGACAAACTTTGTTCTTCCGGAAAGAAGACAAAATTGCTCACTCTCAGCTAAACTCAGAAAAAAATCGAACCCATAGATTAAAAAAGTATTTACGGAATAATAATAGCCCACAAGTTAATCCAGACGCCCAATAACCGGTGTGCTGAAATATCATCCAGATCTGTTCAGACGTTCCGGCGTGAAATAGTAATAAACATTCATACATCCATCCATCCATAAACCTTTCCCGTTTATAGCTTTAGTAGTACTGTATCAAGAAGACTGTTTCCTAGAAGACTATAACACCGATAGGATGTCCCAGAAAACACAGAAAGACGTTTTTACCTACAATCTGTTATCTATGTCCTATATAGACGTACCAAGGTGAATTAATGATGGTTCTAAGGGTAGAAGGGCCTTTATCGACCTAGTCGGTGCACAGTGTTCCACTCCGACTGCTCTGTGGACAAAAATCATTAATTATCAACGGTCCTGCCCGCTACCCTTTCCCGTGGAGCGATAACCAAGGTTGTATGACTATATGCTGTAGACTCAATGCTGAATTCGTATAAGTTTATGTGTATCGTTACCTAGAATTAAATTATTTCTTCTAACTAGAAAATATATTTTTTTTGTGTTTCTTAACATAACAGACACAAATTTGAAAATGACGGTATGAATGCAAAATAAACATGACTGAACATGTGTTTATTTTGCTCTTCATTAATACTATTTTGATTAAAACCTAGAAGGCAGCTTAAAGCGTAAAAATAAGTTCAATTCTCGATGAAGAAACAGGAGACGGAGCCAAGGACGAAAGGTAGTTTACAAAAAAAGTACATTTAAAACAGAATTTAACTGCACAAATACTGAGGTAAGGTAGAATCAATGTGTTTTATATTTAATTAAGTATCCGAATAAAATTTATCGATTAATATATATTCATACATTCAGGGCATTGGTTACATATGAAACAGAAACTAGCCGTATCAATTCACGGAAATCGTTAATTATCAATGCTCCCCCCTCTCCCTTAACCCTCTCTTCACCCCGCTATCCCGAGGGTATTAACGCACTGTAGGGTGATACAAATTCGACCACAAAATAAACAGAAATGAATATAAAATCACCCGAGTTATATTTGTAATGGATGTTGTATCGAATTATAATATCTCGACTCAATTAAAGTCGCATGCAAATAATACTGTGGCCTGCTGTAAGTGGTGGTAAGGATTCATGATAATTAAAAAAGAGTGGACGTCTTTTGTTAAGCGTGCTTAAGTCTCGAGAAGTGAAGAGTGAAGGGAAATTGTATTTATTCTAAATGCCTAAAAAAAATATTTTAAATACAATTTATTCTGAATATAATTTCCTTTGACATAATTTAATTTTAACGAATATCTTTGGATATGTAAATCATTAACATTATCGCAGTCGTAGCACGTCCACTGGTGGACATCGGCTTTTTTTAGGAAAGGAGCAATTATCACACATTATAGAGTTTAGCTTCGCGATGGAGATGCTGTTGCTCATCCCTGCCCAATATACCAAACATTATGACAAAATAATTCTGCCATTCCAGATTTATTAAAAGATATTTAAATTAAAGACTATTGAAATTGGTACGTAGAATTACGAAAAAGATTCCGATTATTCTTTTAAAAACTTATATCATCGTCGGCTATAAAATCCATAGCATATTAAGACAATACCTATATCACCAGTGTGTGGACTGTAATGATCGTAAAATTTCAGAATAATTATTATATAAATTTACATATATCTCTATATAGAGACAGTCAAACTCGGTTCAGAGGCGAATGTGCAGCCAGCCCTCGAAAGGTTCAAGTGGCAGCTACGAGCCTCGGAGGGTCATCCAGACGCTTCTGGACGTGTCAATGTCATGCTCGAAATGTCTCTATCTGTACATACAGAGACTCCAGAATGACATCGCTAAACGTACTTCTGTTTGCCATTTAAGAGATTAAACTTTATATTTTATTAATTAGGGATCAAGTTTTAATTATCAGATTAAAACTGTATTGCAATATAAAAGTACGTACCTAATGGGTCCGATGGCGCAGAAGGTAGTGATTAAGGCTTACGCGCCAAAGATTGTGGGTTTGATCCCCGGACAAATATTTATATGATGATATATGTATTTATTCTGCGTCTGGGTGTTAGATACATATATTTAAGTATTATATTTGTGATTTCTCTATTGTCTGACGTAACACAGGTGCTTTAAGCAAGATGTGTGAATTATTATTATTATTATCTTAGTAAGTTGAAGTGGCAGCGGGCAGGGCATTTGGTACGCAGAACTGATGGCCGAAGAAGTCGTAAGGTTCTGGAATGGAAACCATGTACCTGCAACCGCAGCGTAGGGCGTCCACCCGCAATATGGACAAAAGATCTGACTAAAACCGTAGGATCACGCTGGACCCAGGCCGCATACAACCGGTCCTATTGGAGATTACTTTGGGAGGCCTATGTCCAGCAGTGGATGTCTTATGGCTGATAAGATGATAATGGTGATGATGATTATCTCTTTGTTGTCAATCGTTATCACCTCATTAATATAATTTTTACTTTACTTAATATAAGTAGTAGCTCTGCGAACTGATCGCATGTGGTTCATGGTGTATCAATTGAAATATATCAAAAGTTATTGATAAAGTGAAATGGCATTATTGTTCTTAAGTTAGCAAGAGTTAGTAAGAAGTGAAGATCCATAGAATCTGATAACCCCGATGGGACACAGGCTTGATGTATGTATGTTCTTAATTTGGTCGTTTTATCATTTAAACAACCCTACATTGCGCTAGATACCTACACGCAAAATCTCAACTAATTGTGTCAAGAGATACAATCGACAGAGACAGCAATAGCTACTAAGATAGATAAGATAACATTGCAATTAGAAGTACGAAGAAGATACTTAATAAATAAAAAGCGGCCAAGTGCGAGTCGGTTCGTCCATGAAGGTTCCGTGGCAGGAAGTAACATAATAAAACATATCTAATAAAAGTATCATAAATGTTTATGTAGTTTGTTTTATAAATTTAACTTTTTTATGTATATTTGAGATGATTCAATAAAAGGTACACTTTGGTTTACGATTTATGACGAATTAAAAATACTTATTAGATCTCATGGCATGGCAATGTAGAAGTTACAAGGGTGCACATTTTACCACTTTGGAAGTGTCTCTTGCGCAAACTACTACTATTCTGTCTTCAAAAATGATATTCAGGTTCCTATATATATAGGAACCTCGATATCATTTTTGAAGACCTACCAATAAATACCTATCCTACACGCAAGGGTTTGAATAGAAAAAAAATATTCCTGTTAATGTATTGTTCGTTTTGTATGAAAATAACAATGCGGTCCACAGATTATATCTCCTTACAAAATTTCAACAGCAAAGTTCTTATTTTCGAAAAAAGTGGCTGTGGCATACGGACTTAGAGACAGAGAGACGTGACGAACCCATAAGTGTTCTATCTTTTGCCATTTATATAACCACTAGCTGTGCCCGCGACTTCGTCCGCGTGGAGTAGTTGTTTCGGGTACCATACCTCTTTATCTTAACTTATATAAACTTTGAATATCATGTTTATTTATATCGAATCAATGGCCTAAAAATAAAGTTTCAAGTTTTTAGAGTCTAGCTCTAAAAATAGCGATACTTCCATACAACTTTTCGACCCCTTATAATCTTTATTTCGAATTAAAAAATAGCCTATGTCCTTTCTCAGGGTCTAAAGATTGTCTGTGCCAAATTTCATCAAAATCGGTTGAGAGGTTTAAGCGGGAAAGCGTAACAGACAGACAGACAGACAGAGTTACTTTCGCATTTATAATATTAGTAGGTGTAGTAGGGATAAAAACACATTGTTTACAAAAACAATATTTTGTTTAGACTTAATATTCTGACTATATGGATCTATTATTACCACTCGAAATATAGATTATCTTCTGGAATTGAAATACATTTTTTTATTTAGAATAAGTATATGTACAGGTCAGAAAAGTAATAAATTGGAAGCTTAATCGTTTTTTTTAACAAACCGGGATAGTTTAGAAGCTTGGAAATAATTACAAGACATATTACTTATCCTTAAATGAATCTAGTGCAAATCTATTACTTAAATAGATGTATTGCTTAAAGTCAGGACTTAGATACTTATATGAATCAACAAACAGTGGACAATTAGGTACAGTACTTATTTCACGAAATAATTTTAATAAAATCGTATTTTTATTTTGTATCCATGTCTAGACTCGCTTGGCTCTAGCAAATCCTAGCTCTGTTACCTTTTACACAACAGACAATATCGGTGCATTTCCTAACCACAAAGACGGCGTCAGCTTGAAAAAGACAAACAAATGAACGTCGACCGTCTGCCCTATCGACGGGAAACGTGGACCGGCTAAGCCTAAGCTAATTCATCGAGGGTTGCCATCTGAAGTAGCCGAGGAAAGATAAAGGCCCACCCTCTTACAACACCCCCGTCCCGGCCCCCCACCCCACACCTCGGCCGCCCGTCACCTGGCGCGCCTTTAATTGAATAATCCTCGTCATTAATCATAGCGCCCCGTCTGGAGGTGAACTTGAATTATTTTCAGTCACTTCTTGTGACTGGATCGAGTCGATAGACACCTACTCGCCACGGTGTATTGTTAAGTCTGCCGTTTACGAAAACAGATCGCGCATTTTAAAACAAAGTTTCAGTAAAATAGACTACTAACAAAATTGAATAACGCTTCCCAAATTCACCGTTGCTATGTAGGTACATAATCAATAAAAATAAACAGTCCACTCCATCTCACATAAGCAGGATGCGAGGGCCGTACCTCCATCAAATTCAAGACCCTGAGCACGTACCCACGACCCGACCGTCCCACGCCTTACCTTACATACTCCTTAACGCACACAAACAAACACTCACATCGCACTCACACATCCCATCGCCCCTTTGTCTTAGCTAAGTGTCAACCAATAAAAACAAAGGATTCGAAAATGGAACAAAAAGTGTTGGCCAATCGGGCGCCGCGTGACGCGTGCTGATGCGCGGCCATTGGCTTGAAAAATCCGTTTAGCTCCGATGACTCTGGCTAGACGTCGAGATTGATGTCCGAGCTCTATGTTTAATCCGCTTTCTTTATATAAGAAATTGTACTTCGTTCATTTCCAGATCTAGCTTCGCTGTCTATCTAACAAACAAATGCCAACCTATTAGAATTACTTAAATAAAATCAAAAATATTATTCTGAAATAAGCAGGTATATTTTAGACGGGGCTAAAACGGTTGGCACTAGCGTTTTAGTTATAAATGTATGACGACTTTTAGTTACATAGGTACTATATTGTGCTACGAATGATTCGATAATGATCCCTCGCAGGTGTCCTCAGTTGGCCTATTACGATATCAATATTCGTCTCGAGTTCTTTCACTATTCAGTCGTTATCAACGCTCTCGGCTCAGACTTAAGCAGACACCAGAATGAGGAGAATATCTCACGGCGTGTGTTCACACGTGAACGACGGGGGAGGGGTACCGGGGGAGTGGGGAGGGACAGGGCGTTCAGAGGGTCATTTATCATTCATATCATCTTCGCTCCACTTCGCTCGCCGCAACGCCGTAAATAAATAAGAACAGACTCATCTTTTACAGCCGCTTTCTTCGATAACCCAGAATTTACGTCTTAAAACTTTAGGCGTAAAGATCACAATCTTACAAGACGGGTACAGGCGTTTATTGCCTTTTGTCGTTGTCTCTATGAGTTAGTGAAGACACGTAACTATGCATGTGTTTTAGATGTGTGTAGATAATAGCCCCGTCGTATATAAAATGTTGGTGTTGCATATGTAACGGGTTCCTAAGTCGACTCACGTATCTGATGGAGATTGGTACGACCTATTTAAGCTATACGTACACACTTACTCGTATATTCTCCTCTACTTTGAGTTACATTTCCCATTTACTCCACAATATTTGTTAAAAATGAAATTCTATAGACTGCAAATTTAGTATTAGATCAGATTACTTTCAAAGTTCTTAAGCCTAAATTATGATATTATCTCCCGTATCTCTTAAGTAGCACAAATACCCAAACAATTGCAAAAACATTTTATATTATCTAAACATATAAGATGCTTAAATTCTAAATAATTCCGGTTGCTCGGTCTAAGAAGATTAACAACGATTGGATGTTCCGAGAAGGTCGACCCAACGCGATTCTGACATAATGGTAGGTACATTGGTAAGGCTTAGAGAATGGGGCATCATGCGAGCACACGACGTATCGATCACTAGCGTGTTCAAAAATTGCACGCATTCACACAATTGGTAAAATATACAAAGTACAGTCTATATGCAACTACTGTCGGCATCAGCAATTTCAAATTGGACGATGGTCGAATTTCGATTAGGTTCTTTTCCGTGTACACATCAGAGTTTATCAATACAGTATATTGTAAGCTATTAATTGAAAGGTTGTGTTCCGGGCGGCGTTTGTTTAGTCTGTCATAATTGCTCGGCTGCACCTCTGAGCTGACGAGTCGCCGGCACAAAAACTCCTAAATCCAGTTCATTAGGGCTCTATTCACAGCCCACCCCTGGCTGGAGATACGCGGTGATTACTGCAACCGCTCCCGACGGCTCACGAATAAAGACTGCATCATAATTTCACCAGATACACCCTAGTGACGTATCAAAAGGAATAGCGACCCTAATTCCGAGAGTTAGAGTCACATTTGGAAATGAAACACTCCACGTCACTTGCACAATGACATGTAAAAATAATGAACAAACTTACGCTTTCTGCGAGGAAAGTTGTGGCTTAAAGCAAGTGGTTGAAGGTCGAAGTTCGCTTATGGGTGATGGGGAGAGATGTTTTGTAAATTAATAGGAGGAAAAGTTTCGCGGGACGAACGCACCGGCAAGGTTGTCGCAGTTGTGATTCAATTTGGACGCTAATTTAATGACGTTGTCGTGGAGTAAACAAATTGATATTCATATGGGACCATCTCGGGGTTATTGTTATTTATATTTCATGCCGATTTTGTTGCCTTATTACGAGCTGCAAATGTGATTACGCGTATGATTCGACACACCGATGGATTGAGTTTTGAGTTGATCTAGGCTTTACCCATAAAATATTTCTTAAGTGTATGGAGGTAGTTACTTATTATACTGATGTTGGTGTACAAAATATATAAATAAAAATGTATACATACTAAAGCTGGTAAACAATAGTTTTATAATGAGCATTAAACGCGTATTTTTTTAAAAAACTAGGCTCTGCATTTCCTTTAGAACAATACCTATACGTCAATGAAATTTCCGTAAGAATTGGACCAGCCGTTCAGATTATTTCACCCATGGATAGTTGATTATAAGTAGGTTCTTCACTATTTCTATGGTATGCTGTTAAAAATTTAACTACACTACACTAACATTATAAAGAGGAAAGATTTGTATTTTTGTATGTATAATGAATAAACTCAAAAAGTACTGGACCGACAAGCTATATTATCACTGAGTAACACAGGCAATATTTAGTACTAGATTACTTTAAAAATCCCTATTAAAACCAACCGAAGGCGTAAAAAAATTAGCCATAAAATGTCTTTCATCGCATATAGTGGGAAGAGTATTAATGCTAGAACAAAAAAATGTTTGACAATATCATAGAATATATCAATATCAACAAAAAACTTTGCGAGATCATGTGTCTAACTGTTGTAGTTAGGTCGCTATAACTACACTAAGACTGTCTCAATACCTGATAATTACTTTTTGAATGATTGAAATCGGACATTCCATTCAAAAGATATCATGAAATTAAAATAAAAATAAATGCCGGCGGCGGCCGCCACGCAGCGCATTGAGTAACTAACTCGACGAGAACACTTATTCGAGTAGGATCTCCTGAAAATCAATAAGTTATATTGCCACCTACAAATACCACGGCTAACGTAGTGTACAGGGAGGCTTTAAGAAAAGCATACAATTTTTTTCTAATTTTGTGATTCATGGTCGTTTTAATTAGCATGATCATTACTTAAGTATCTGTACCTATTTATATCTACCCGTGCGAAGCCGGGACGGGCCGCTAGTTGGTTATAATTTTATAGTCGTTAATTTAACTAGTTTTCTAAAAAAATGGCATAACTTAACATTTTAACATCAGCTGAAAGACAATAGGTTCTTACAACAAGAGATAGATATATTCATATTAATTAAGACTATTTTGAAATTACATTACTTTATCACATATTTGAGACATTTTAATGTTTTTATTTGTATAAATTGGGACACTTATTCTTGTACAAAAAAAAAATATTATAAGACATAATTTTTCTATTACGACATTATCCAATATCCTATAGCATAGTCGCATTTATTGTTTTCAATAGACATGTTGCGTTTGCGCACACATGACCTGTCCCAATAAAACATTAAACAGGCAAGTTGTTCACCGAAGTCATGTCAATACATGTTGATCTTCACATACAGGCAATTGGCCAAGTGTTTTAGGTATACTCGTACTTAGTGACGTCCGCTGAGTAATGACCAGGAACGTTTAGTTCCCAGCGCTGGCAACAGGATAATTGGTTGGTCCCGCGCCTGCGCATTGTTGGTGTCGTTACACCCTCGTTATTCAATTCAACAATTGGTCCAAGACGCTTGTTTCCGACATATCATCTCTCGGCCTCTGAGATGGTTTTATCACCACGTTTCATTCTATTTTGCGTGTACGTATCAAGGCACAGGATCAATTGAAAGGGATTAAGGATTCATAAAAAAAAAACGTTGAGCAGGAAATCGCATCTCCGATCGAAGAATGTCACAGCACAAAAAAATTTATAGGTCTTTCTGTAGTTATTATGTCGCCCAGTACCTGCTCGCTCATATTGTTAGTATTTTAACTAAATATATACTTACATCACGCCTATGTCCCATAGGCAGAGACTATGAATCTCCATTTGCTATGATCTACCTTAATTGGTTCCTAAACTCGCATCAGTCCTTTCTCACACGCTCGTTTATTTTTGTTACTTTAGACATTTTCCCTTCTTTGGTACATAGAAAACGTTAACGAAGACGAAGACAATGATCTGGTTAATGTATGTTCGCCTAAATCAACCTATACCAACTCTTCCATTCACTTCCGCTCTATATATTTGTGCAGCCTTTATTTTCCATTTTAATTGGAGAGTAAAATATATAAAGATATTAGATGCATTTTAAATAACTGGTACTAGATAGAGTAAAGTTTTCATTTTTAACATTAGGTTTTTGAGCGAGGGTAATAATATAAAAAGGTACCGCATTTTAAAGCCATTAAAAAAAATTGTATACCTGAATGTTAAGCCATACACACATACCGCATATGTAGCATTAGTGAATAAGGCTCAAATTTCAGTGATTTTATTCGAATATAGCACTTTATTTACTCCAGGTTTATTTACGCGGTATTATATTATCATTGACGATATGGTACCGCAGTATAATTGTGTTGCTGAACCAGCGAAATTATTGTCAGTGACGGTCAAATAAACTAATAACTCGGTAAGACCTTATACGGATTGCTGACGCATACTTCCTGTATTCGTTCGTAATCTATATTGCTTAAAGAATTTGTACCTTTTTTGTAGCTAGTAATTAGCTCTGCTATTTAGAGTTTCCAGAAGCTTTAATTTCTTAATGATTCATGAACACCGCGATGTCAGTACATTTAAAAATGAGTCATCTCTTGGTAGGTACATTAATTGTTCGTGCATTAAGCAAAAGATTAACCTATTCAGATCAATTAAAATTAAGATTTCCTATATTTATTATGTAGAATAAATGTATACATATACAATAAACATACAGAAGATTTCTACTCGATAAGTACTCGCGTTTAAAGATCGATTTTATATTTTCCAATATTTACGATATCGTTGTTCATAATAAAAAATATTTTGAACAAAAGCGAGCGAAAAATATTTTGTTTTACTTTCTTATAGGATTATGGACCATTAAAACTAATACCTATGCTCTTGTGTTATGTATATTTCTATATACAGAGAAGACGACAGAGGTATTACAAATGTAATATCTAGAAATAAAACAAACAGAAGTGTTTAATCTCGAGTCGCATCCACGACCCTTGGGGCACAAGATGTAATAAGGACACTACCAAACGCACCATCAGGCCCGTCAAAAGATTTTTTTCCTTTTCATTCCTCTTACATTAAACTTGTAGGTACTCGTATCTTTTCTGTGTCTATAGAACACTAATTAGAAACTCTCAGAGGCGTGAAGCAGCAAATTTCACTTAAACACAGCGAATATTCGGCACACGGCCGTGCACCCAGCGAGCTGTATTTAGCAGGCTAAGCCGCGCTGTAAGGCACTGATAAACGTGGCCGAAGTAATCCGCTTTGTGTAAAAATGTCCCCAGTGTCGCCCCTGCCGGCGCAACTTTATTAAAAAGCAAGTAATCCCCACTAGCATTGTAAATTGTGAGACAGTACCGTGAATTCGTTTGCGATGATCCCTTCATAACTGTCGTGGCCACAGATAAGCATCATAGTTGGCTGTATAGAAATTAAGCGGCTATATATAGATACATATCTAACTAAATAACATATCAATGGTTGGGTATTTGGAACTTATCTATATTATCTAGCTAGATTTTTAAATATAGATTAGCGGTTTCTATAGCAGCAAACTTTATTTTTCTGAAATTATAGTCTTTTACTAAGTATGTTAAAGTATACGTAAGTACTTTTAATAAAAAATACGTCTGGCCCTATTTTTATTGGAAAATAATAATAATAAATTCACACAATATCTCATACATTGACTTGGCTCCGTGATATATTGATTAAAGCAATTGCGGTATGTACGTACCGCAATTGCTTTAATTAACAAACGATTACACATCTCAAATATACTACTTAAATACATATTTTAACACCCAGACATAGAAAAAACATAAATATAATTATATAAATATTATTCCGGCTGAGGATCAAATCCACGGCTTTTGGCGTATAAAATAGAAAAGAATCACTACCGTCAAATAGCTGACAATACCTATTAAAGTAACTCGAGGATTAGGGATGCACGCAAAATTTCAACAAATACACATTCATATATCCGAATGAACATACCAGTGGTCTACAGCTAGTAGGTATAGTGCTTTATGCGAAATCATATGCGAAAACATGCAAAGGTGTTTCAGTTATAATAAGTCTCAATATTTCTATCTATGTAAATAAAAGGAGAAGCTGACTAATTGACACAACTCATCATCTCAGGGTATATACTATAAGCGCTAGAAACTCAAAATTTTGCACAGGGGTTCCTTTTGTAACGTGGCGGAGCACCACGAAAGGATTTTAGAAAAACCAGCTATTAAAGAGGTAAAACGAGGTTAAGTAGTATGAAACTTAACTGTTTTTGAAGTTAATGAAATGTAATTCACTATGAAGGTTCTTCATTGAATGTCATGAAGTACACGTAAATATTTGGTAGAACTTGGTTTTTGGTAAACTGGTAATGACTCTGCCTTGTGCGCCAAAGATCGAACGGCGTGGGTTCAATGCCTACCCGGGACATATATTTAATCATCATCACCCCAGCTATTGAAAGTCCACTGCTGGACATAGGCAAGGGAGAGGGAATGCTGCACATAATTGCCGCGCTGGGTAAGCAGTTGTGTTGTGTTCCAGCAGCAGAGATGCTGCTGGAACACAACTCAAGTGCTTTAAGCAACTTATCACGGAATCAGATTAATGTATGAGAAGTTTCTTGAATGTAAGTTTATTATTATTATTATAATTACTCTTTTTTTCTTAACTTTATGCTGGTGAACTTGTATTGCATTTACGAGGCTAGGCGAGTAAATACAATGTTTTTAGTTAGGGGGGGAAATTAGATGGGGGGGGGGGGTGATTCAGTGTCGACAATTAGTATGAACTTCCTGACTATTCTGCAGGTAAATTCATTTAGATCTAGTAATTTTAAACTGAAGAAGAGAAGCTTAGGGATAAGTCCTGTGCTTGAAACGACGATGGAGACTATATAACCTTCTTTTGCTTCCAGATTATTATCATTATTAATCTTGAAAATAACCACCAATGACTTCATATTAACTTTGAATTATTTTTTCACTGCAACGTTCCCATATAACCTTTGTCCCCGCGTATTCGATCGCTCAAAGTAGAGTTACTGCCGCGTGCTCATTTGCCGTGCTAGTGGAGTGAGTAACGCGATTATGCTCTATATAACAACTCAATACGGGGCCGATATGAAATTGAATTTAATTCCGAAGCGATGACACCGGTGTGACTAACTATTCGACAGAAATTATAGTAATAAGGGAATCCGATTTCGGGAACTCTTAATTTGTTTAAGTTCACGGTTCACCGAGCCGCTTTGCTGACAATTTCCATTTTAATTTAATTATTTATTTTAATTTATTATTTGGATTAAATAGAATCAGTTTTTGATATTTATAAAATATCTAAATAACCGAAATGTACTTACTGAATTATCAAAGATACTTTGATGCTTACAATGAAAGTGTGAAAGCTAACAGATAGGCAATTTGATAAAGGCATGTATAAAAATATGCGAAAGCTGCGCTCTGCGATTGCCAACACGCTTGCCCAGCGCGGCAATTATGGGCAAAATTCCCCTTTCTCGAGGAGACCTATGTCCAGCAGTGGACTTCCAATGGCTGTAATGATGATGATATATCCTAATATATACTTAAACATTTTTTTCCATTGCCATAATAACTACTATATCTATCACGTTGGTAATTCAAAATTGATTTAGTTTTAACTCGCATATTTTTATGTACCTTTAAATGACAGATTAAAGATACACCGCTTGGAAAACAGTTGACTGTAGGTAATATTGTTTTCATATTGAAATATTACCAACATCAATGAGATGATGATGATGTGAACGAACATTTGATTAATTTTAATTTGAAACATTACTCGAGTCAGTAAGACGAACCGGTCATTGCAAAGTTCATTTGTTTCTGTGACAGTGACTTATTGTAAAATGTATTACTCCGTTTCGCAGTCAGAAATTTCATAGTATTTCATTTCGCAGAAAATATTTCGTATACTGTATCAAATATAATTGTTTCAACGATGAAATTGAAACTTGTTTTGTTTGACAATTCTTTGAGCATTGCTATCCTACTTTTTTATTAAATATCTATCAACCGACGAGGTCGATGGTGCAGATGGTACTGATCCTATCTTATGCGCCTGAGGTCACGGGTTCGATCCCCAATCAGGACAAATATTTATATGATTATATTTGTGTTTGTTTTGATTCTGGGTGTTAATTATTTATTTGTGATTCCTCTGTTAGTCTGCAACACAAGTGCTTTAAGCGACTAATCTCAGCGTTAGGTCTGTGTATGAGATGATGTGTGAAAATATTTATTTGTTTATGAACTGTAAAGAATTACTTTTCTTTACCCAATTAATACTTCTTCGTTATAAAATGTTACAAATCGCTGCCAGAAAGTAATTTAGGCTAGAAATGCAACCCACCGGGTAACGAATTTTTCATTCGTTTTAGGTAGGTCGTAGAAAAGAATAGCGGAACCTTAATGTTTTCTTTTTATTGAATAAAATAATTTTTAAGGTTATAAGTTTTAATTATATTGATTTATTATATATTACCCTATAGGTATATTCAAGTATATTAAATTTAATTATTTAACTTTTTTGTTATTTTTATAAAATACCGGCGACCCTATGGTAGATATAAATAAATAAACTCCCACAACATCTTTTACAATGACCTGACTCCGTGGTTAGTCGCTTAAAGCACTTGTGTTACAGACGCCAGAAAACAGATGAATCACAAATATACTACTTAAATACGTATATTTAATAACCAGACACAGAACAAACATAAATATCATCATAAAAATATTTGCTCTGGGTGGGAATCGAACCCACGGCCCCTGGCGCACAAGACCCTATCTTGTGCGCCTACCATCTGCGCCCTTGGGCCCGTAGAGTCGACGTTTTTGAAATCTATCTTAAATGCACAATCTTAAAAAGTACTATTGGATTAGGATTAATGCTGTTTTGCTTAAAAGCGTAAATAGGCTTTTATTTCTCGTTAAAGTAAAAGATAAAAAATGGTTATTGTGGGTTTTGCCAAATACTGACATATAACATATATTTTTGTAAACTTTTTTAAGGTGTACAGAACTATACCTAGTAGATTATTTTGATATATCTCTTCGGGTTCAGCCGGCGTTAGCACTGTAATTACAAAAAAAATTATACTAACGTAATCACATTGGAAACCTCTTAAATAACCAGTGTTTTTTTACTATATTATCTACCTAAAACGTACTACTTTGTACAGATTTTTATAGTTTTATGATAATATTTTTTTATACATCTAAAATTAATAGTTTTTTTGCTCCAAAAGTATAACGTGTCCTTTGACTTTCAATCTCATACCATTATCAAACCCTACAGCCCCCCCACAATTTTATATATATATATATATTTCAAGTGCAAGGGTTACTTTGACAACAATTTGACATCAGATTGAAAAAGGAAAAACTCGTTTTAAGTGGTTATCGCTAAAAATATTTCTTCCTGGCAAATTGTATTTTATGTGACATAAGGTTTGGTTTTAACTTTTAAAAATTACCGGTGTCATTATCATCATCGACCGCATAAATTGCATAGACTGCATGCGTATTAACCCTCTATATAACAAAACAAATGCTAGTGCCACCGAACCAACAGCCAAAACAAAACACTCGTCCACACATCTGTACAAGTTTGTGCCACAATCCACGAAATACCCACTGAAATCGCGTAAAAGTACCCCGTAATATGCAAACAGGACTTGTCAGGGTGCTATCTTGACACCCGTCAGATAGGAACCGGGGAGTCGCACACTTCATTACTCGCACATCAAACAATCGCGCCGCGCCGCCATCTTGGCGGATGTGACGTCACTCGCTTTGATCCTTCGCAAAAATAACGCCAGGACCCTTGGAGGTAAGGTTTATTCGCGCGGTTCTAATTGCAATACTTCCCTCTGCTAGCAAAGCGGCTGTGGAGTTGCCGAATATATGAGGATTTTTATTTTTAAAAGTCAAGCTGTTGTTTCTTACATATAAACAGCTAAAAACTATATTATGAAATAATAAATAATAAAAAAAAATTGTTTTTTGAAATCGGGAATCAATTGTAAATATATAAATACGAATATTTGAATGTATGGTTATAATTTAATGTTGGCAGAAAGGGTGAATTGACTTGTATGAAACATAGCAGAGATAGCTTGAAATTGCACATAGTCTATTCGACAGTCCAGATTACTAATATACCGCCGAGTTGTCGTCATCATTGACATTGATAATACTCGTATATTCTTTAAGCTATCAGACTTTATAATTCTCGTCAAGCGGAGTCACGGGCAGCTACCAGTTTCCTTATTATGTTATAATAAAAGCAGTAAAATGAGATGGATGAATCAATATTTTACAGCAAATGCAAAAAAATAATCAAACTTATCGAACTGTCAGCTCATGACGGCGGCTTGTACACCAATAAGAAATACAAGTGACTGGTATGAATCTCGACCCGCAACATCATTTATAATGCATACGGACTTCATTAGAAACAAAATAAAACCGCTCAAATATGGTGATACAAGTTTTAGAATGTATTTTCACATAATTGATTTTTTCTTTTTTTTTCATTAAGTTATAAAACAGGCATTATAGCTTATCCATGATTGTGTTATCACTGGCCCGTTGCCAACTTTGTGACCCAAAGACATGTTATAATTCACTACATAATTTAAAATAAAGTCGCTTGCCGCTGTCTTTCTGTCCCTAAGAGTGCTTAGATCTTTAACATTACGCATCGAATGTTAACACAGTTTTTTTTAATTAATTGTATAGTTCAGTAGGTTTATATATGTAATAACTACAGGTATAATATAGAAGAGAAATACTAATAATTTAGGAAGTTTCTAATGTGAAGTTGTAAATAATTATATTTTTTTGCTATTACATTGCAAACGCTGGCTAAACCAACCAACCACATTCCTACCATTTAACCCATGGATGGTGTACTAGATGATCTGAATTATGTACTAAAGCTACCTTTAGCGATTATCGCTGTTCTTTTTTTCCCTAATAAAATTACAAAAATATTTATCACATTTCTCAATAATTTCACAATCTCTTTTTTTCTTCGAACTAGAAATGGTTAAGTGTAATGTGTTCGCGTGCGGATCTTTAATCCCAATTGAATTTCGGAATTTCGAGTTTTCTTTTATTAACCCAGGTCAACATACAAGCATACATCTAGCGCCTTGCCAACCCTTGAGTCTTGAAGATATTATGTCACATTACCCAGTAATTGCACAGCCTCTCTCACAGCAACGCAAACACTGCAATATACGAGTATAATAAGTAGGTAGAAATAGGTGCGAGTGTGGTTCTAATGCAGACGAATGATGAATCTTCGTGTGTAATCTAAGTTGCTTGACAGGTGATTCAAATATCAATGTGATTTTTAAATAAAATTCCGCCGTTGGAACGAAGAAACAATTAATAAAAATATATCAATTTCAAACTCTACTATCCTACAAAACTGAACACAAGAAATGCGGGTGCCCAGAAGAAAAAGAAAAGAAATTTCAACTCCTATTCATTTACACTGATAAATTTTTGTCAAACCGCACCACCGTCAACCACTTGACACCTTGTTACAATAAATCCTGAAAACAAAACATCTTATCACACTAAATCATGTCGCTATTCACAACACTTCTACAAAAAACTTCAATATGCGACTCGAAAAAACTTAAAGTGTGTCATCTCCCATCAAAAGACAATAGGTGAACCTTAATTGACGGGAAAAGGGCCAAAGTAGCACAAAGGCGTAAGATGTCATGCCTTATCAAGAGAATTAAGGGCATATTATGTGCGATGAAAGGATTACACAGGTGTCCTGGAGGGCGTCGGGTTACGGAAAAAACTTCATAAATGGATCTCAGGAGAAGAAAGTTGTAACTCCAACCTTAAGTTAGTGTTCGTAAGCTTTTAAACTTGCCGCTCTAACTTACACGAAGTATCGGTTACTACAA
Source organism: Heortia vitessoides (assembly GCA_020976665.1). Lineage (NCBI taxonomy): Eukaryota > Metazoa > Arthropoda > Insecta > Lepidoptera > Crambidae > Heortia > Heortia vitessoides. The sequence goes on along the minus strand of JACJUM010003174.1, from coordinate 14,281,015 downwards.
AGTACGAGTTCTTGACATATAACAATTTGATATAAGAAAACGATAAAGCACTCAGTATTTTGTGCAATAAAGCAAATCCACACTAAAATATTTTTTAGGTTTGTTGTCGATTAAAAAAACAATCCTAGTTATTAAAAAGCAATATCTATCAAAACGTATTTCCATAAGTAAATACTATTTGGAAAGGAAGCGAATGGAAGAGTTGGTATAGGACGACCGAGGAAAACATATAGTAACCAGCAAGAATAACCGAGCGTGTATGAAAGAACTGATGCTAGAAAGGGGAGCGAAATAGGTATGCCAAGGCCGTAGCAAGTGGATATCCATAGTCTCTGCCTACCCCGATGGGACACAGACATGATGTATGCACATGTGTAAATATTTCTTAGAGAAGCATTAACTGAAGATGGAAGCAATTGGAAGTAATCGCGGCATACTCGGCGTCATGGCTTCACACATGTTATTTCTGTTCCCGGTAGAATACGGGATAAGCATTTTTGGAATCAATCTAGTAGTTTTCGACTTTATTCATTACAAATTTTGTCCATAAATATTCCATTTTAAGTAGGGATTTTCTAATGGTGAAAGAGTTATTAAAATTGGTCTATTCGATTTTGAGTTGGTACAATTTACCATAAACTCAAATATTTCTTTTTTATAATATTAGTTTAGATGTCCATATTTTTGTTATTTCCGCAATCTACAACTGCACGTTTCATTGAAAATTTGAATATAGAAACTGTGCCAGTATGTATTATTTTTTATTTTTTACTTAGACCCTTCTCACTTGAGAAATAAATTTGCAAATAAAAAAGTCTTTAACATAAAAACTATTTTTACTTATGTAGATGGCTAAGTATTAGACACTTATAATTGGATAGAATAACTTATGCTATCTATTTATCTTATAATAAAGAATACGATCCTACGAATTAATATATCCCTTCATAAAGTATTTGACAAAACGATATTTCCATTAACAAATAGGCCGATACCCATGCCATTAACTCCGGCGAGGGCGACGTCATACATGCACTTTGTCTCGACTCTCACGTTACCTGTCACCGCCACCATTAGCGGTGACCTCCGTCTCCTTGCCCTCTCAGACTTACCCTCCTCTATTGGCACTCGCCCAACTTACATGTGCCACCGAGCACGAAGGAACACCACAAAAATGTTCGGTAACAACAACCAATAAGGTCCCAAACTCCCAACGCATCGCTTGCATTTGCCGATGACCCGAAACTCCTCATTTGCTCCGTGATTACAGAACTTGCGGACAACTGACATTGGTTATTATTAGTAGGTCTCGGTATCGGACACATCGATGCGTCCTCTGATATTTGCTTTCGCTCCGATTCTACGATCGGCGCTGGAATTATCGTGATGTGTTCGCGTGTGGATTGAAATGCCAATTAACTGACGGAATTTCGGGTTGAGGTTTGGCATCAAATACGAAATGTCTGTGAACCACGCGATTAAATATTTTAATCAACATGCAGAATTTTAATTCCTTGCAGATTAATAGTGTGCATATGAAAGTTTTGCAAATAATTGATATTTTTCACTATCAATATTCGAGACATCTATCCTTGGTATAGTAATGCAGTAGTTATGTAATGAGGGTCGTACGTTCCCTCTGGCCCTCACTTACTGTCATGTAAAATTCTCCATAAACGCTGAGAAAGTGTCGAAAAAAAATACAAATTGGCCGCAGAACGTCGCGTTCGGCTCAGAACAATACTTATAGTCTTTATGTCTCCCCGCCGCAGGAAATGACAATTATTTTTGGTCCGATCCTTAAGGGCGGAGAGAATGGTGCTCTTTCACACGCGCAAAATACCTTGAAAGGGCCTTTTGTGATGGCGGCACGCAAAAAATGTCCATTCACAAAAATAGGTTAGTCGCGAAATGCACGGGTGCAACCGGCGCGCGATTGCAAAAGGATGCGTTATTGACTGAGCTGCACATTATTGGGTTACGTTTTTACCTGTCATGTATGCATGCGGTAACATATATGATATAAATCTTTAGCTTGTTATTTAAACTTATAATTGTAAAAACTGGCGATAAATTATTATAATAATATAATTATAGTATAATAATAATTAGTATAATAATTTAGACTACGGTCTCTAAACAAAACTTATTTGATGTGCCGCAATGTTTTCTGTTTTTGATCTTCATCATCTGGTTTTTATTTTCAGAGCGTAGCTTCGCGACTAAAATTCTGCTACCCATCCCTGCCTTTGAGCTACACTGTTACAAGTGGATATACTGCTATCTGTCGGTTCCGATACCTCAGTCGCCTCTAATGACATCTGGTACAGTGGGGAGGTACTATTTGACTCTGCCAGTACCCCACGGTAAGCTTTGGTTTTATTGAAGTCAAAATCTTCCCCTCTTTTTATTTAGATAATTATATATAACTTTCTAAAATCTAATAGATACATTAATCGTCTCAAATGTCAATTAATTGAATATAACATACATAAATGCCAAGGCTATCAAAGAAGACATATTAAATAATCCCTCAATAGCTGATAACTATTATTACAGCCCGCCCATCTCAAAGAACACATGAATCCGCCTAATAACCCTTAAATTAACAAACTAAATGATCCAAATTTAAGCATAATATACAGTTAATAGGCAAGTACGTTTAATAGTGGAGTCACGATGGTTAAAAAAATCTGAGCAAAGGAACAATTCCATGCAGTCTGCCATCACAGGTATATGACGCGGCATTTTTATTGGTTTTCCGAAACATTCCCTGTCCTATTAATAAATGAGTGGCGGGAAAAAAGTCGTAGAATTCATTTGTCAGGCGGCCGGTGATTTATGGGCAGGACCTTGGGATTCCTAGTATGAAAGCGTTTTGTTCTATTTGCGTACCTGTCACTTTGATTTAGATGGGTGTTCAATAGTTTTGGTCTTAACCGTGTACAATGGACACTTAAAACATTTTTACTTTGGCAATTGTTGTTTTGAATACATATATTATTTTTGAAATATGTCACAACCGAAAACCACACGTTTGATTAAAAAAATAATAATTTTACAAAGTATTCGTTATTTTTCTCTTTAACTTACCTGCTTTTTTTAAATAATTGCTTACATGTTTGGGATTGATACGAACTTCCTCAGTGTTCTAATAGAAGTATTGAATTTCGCAAAAACAGTGGACGTTCACTGCGTCCACCCATTTTAGGGACGAGCGCGACTCATTCATTCTCACGCATGTCAATAAATTACGTCAACAGCATTCACGGGGAGAAACACCCCGAAGTTCGCAGGTAGCGTGAACTAGAAAAAATCGAGATATAATCGATACACATATTTGGAATACTTTTGACCGTGACTTGTTCAAATCTGACGGACCGCACTATTATGGTTCATGAAGCGGTTAATAACGTTCCTTTTTGGAATTTATTTATATACAAAAGGACTGACTGACTGACTAACTTACATATTAACGCAGGGCCATATATAAACATTATTTTTATTAAAGTATAAATCAGAGAAATGCATTTTTACATAGCCCATTTATTGAAAAATATTATAATAAGAGCTATATAACATCACGCTAAGACCAATAACGGGGCAGTGAAACCTTAACATGGGTGAACCCGCGCGGCGTACCTAGTTTGGTTATACATGTTGGTGGTTTATATTTTATTATAATCACAGACGTTTATCTTGATAAGTCATTTTAAAATATTAATAATTAATACGTCAACGCTCAATTAGGCTTGTGAAAGAGTGAAATGCGAAGCCATTAAATAAACTTGATGGTTTTAAACTTTAAACAGTGACTTTTAGAATCATTTCATTATAACCATCATAGAAAAATGATCATTTAAGTTCATTTTATTGTTTCAATTTAGACTGTGAATTAACAACCTCAACTTTCAATTGAAGTCACGATCATCTACGGTGTTATAATGGTATATTATAATGATCGAATCAGCTGTTTTAGCGAGAAAAAATAACAACCATCCATGGATACTCGCAAATTTTATCATTCTGAACACACAAAAGATATAATAATTCCATAAACAAGCAGATCAACGCAATCATCGAAAATTGGGTCTATCCAGGCAACGTTCGAGCCCGCGCGTGAGGTCATCCAGACCGCGCGATCGCCGCGTGATACCGACACTTCGATCCTATCGGCGTGACGGTGCTGTATCGGTAATTTGATCGTCCACCGACGCCCGCCTCCAAGGGGCTCGCTTACTCCTTCATTTGTTTTCTTCATTAATTTCAGAAACAATTAAAGGTGAACAAAGTTAATACAGTTAATGATCAAATTCAAGTAACGTGTTATTTTCTGAACTATTTCCGATGCACAGATTGTGATATCTGATATTTTGACTACGAGCTCCAGGAGCGTTTCAGGGTCAAAGGTGTTTATGTTCTTCTCCAGGACTTAAGTTATTGTAATGTCAAATCAAATTTCACTCAGTGTTTAAGTAGTGAAAACGAAACAGGCACCCAAAAGTTATTATGTGATCTCTCAAAAAGTTGTCAAACTCGTCCCTTCCACTACGCTTAACAAATCGTTTCGTTAGAAGTCTCTTCTATTTGTTCATAATAATAGGTACGATAAAATTGCTCTACATTTAAAATAAAAACACTTAACTTACATCAATTAAGCAACACTAGTTTTAGCATATAAATATAAGACATTACAAAATTATTTAACAAACAACACAGCGAAGCAAAATATGTGTGCTTTGTAAAATAACAAAGTCATTTAAGTGGTGAACGACACAAAGTCCGAAAAAGCAAAAAAACAGCATTGTTAATACATTTACAGTAAAGGGCAAGCTTCGTTCGCATTGTTAATGTTTTTTCCGTTCTTATGTGTTCATCCGTGTAAAATATAACAATACATTCGTAAATTAGAATTAACTTGCCTATTATCACAACTTCGACAGTGTGACTAAAGTTTACATCGCGTCCACTAGGAACTCTTGTTTTTCAGAGGTGAGAAAAAAGTAGCTCAAGCCAAATTCCATCAAAATCGGTTTGCAATATTAATAAGTATGCATTATAGAAATTATCAAACCAATCTCAAATTCCAGATTTAACATTTAATATTTACGATTACGAGTGACACCATAATTATTAATTGATTTCTAAATTAAAATACGACTGCAGGAACTTAACACGAGTCACATTCTAGATAATTAATTAAGCAGCCATCAAATGCAAAGGCAGGGATTGATGGCATTTCTTGGATATATAAAACTTGAAGGGCCAAAAATGTCAAACAACACAAACACTACCAACTGGCACGAACTAAGAATCCAAGACGGGGACGGATTATCTTTCCCAGGAATCCTTGATCTCAGCTTAACGCAATACCCCAACAGCCCGGAAATCCATTGTTCACTCCAAAAACATCGGCACGCGAAAATAATCCCTAGTTTAACGAAAACGTTTCGAATTTTACACCAAAAAAAACTTAATCCGCGCCGCGGCTCCTTTGATTTTCGCATAGGTGAACATAGAAGCATATTTGTTTCTGAGGTATCCGTAAAAAGCTTAGGATTATTGATTTCTGGGAAAGCCGTTGAGACGTAAGGATAATGTTCCCTTGTGGACCCGAACGAATTACCCGACGAGGGATAAACTCACCTCTAATTTCAGTGGAAATATCAAAATCTCGCGTTCGTCTATCTGAGAAAATATTACCTGAGCGAACGGATTTTTTTTCTATTGGTCCTCGAGGTCGGTGTTGTACAGCGTGTGCGCACGCACCGTTGTGTAATTTTAGATGATTACTTAAATAAATATAATACTTTCAATGAAATATTTCTTTAATTTACATCATAAACAGGAGGCAAAGGTTCCGTTCAATAAAAATAATAATCATATTTTGAGGAAGACAGTATTGCCATCTATTAAATATTTTATTTGTATACCGCGGTGGACTTGGAACATTTTTCTACTATTTAAAATACAGATTTCGACAATCAAAAAGTCATCATCAGCATCATCTCAAAAAACCAGGAATTTCGCTCATTGCCGCAACAGACAGTCGTGACAATTGAAAAGCACAGCCGCATTAGGAATGATGCCCAGGCCCATACCCGCCCTGTTGCATTTGAGTTACTCTGTTTCGAGCGGGCTTACCACCACCTGTTGGCTCTGTTATCAGGCGTCGTCTGGTATCAGGCGTCACACACGATACTTGGTACATTGGACAGTTCTATGCTACTCTGCCGGTACATCACGATATAGGGTAATATATATTTTAATTATATAAGGTACATATGTTCTAATTTATAACGTGTCCATATTTACATCAAGAGCGACCAAATAACCCTCTATCTAATACCTAAGTTTGAAAACAAAGAGATCATAGAATGTTATCTGTTCGAATAATTTCTCCGAAAATACGGGCCCCTAAACACGGCATCGGTTAATTAGTGTTAAAAAATCACGAAACGATGAAAATAACCTTAACAACTGTAAATCCTTGAGGCAGGTATCGTTAGAAACGTAAAATTAATCGGTCCGACAAGATGAAAAATTTAATATCGAATCCTTAATGAAATAAGACGAAGCGTGATCGATCAAAATAATAATTAATAGATCGACCAAATGCGGAGTGTGATGGATCCCTGCACTTAGTCATCGCGTTTAATTAAAATGGCTGCCAAATTAACGGTTGCGTTTGAGATTTTGTGCCGTTGTCATTAACGCGTTGCTCACGTAGTTGTACTTATCTATCGGTGCTTTTGTTACCTGCAAGTTGAGACTCGTTCTGAAGGGGCATTTATATCAAAGTTCCAGATGGTTATAATCCGACGAAGCAAGAACTTCTACTTGAGAAAAATAAATCAATCGCAATCCAAATATTTGTGTTCACCCTATTATTTGAACATTGGAATTTTTCAATAATAGCTTAATGCGTTTCTCCTCCATATTCAAAATTCCTGTGTCAAATTTTACGTTAATCTGTTAGTGCAAATTTCTTTGAAAAGGTGCAATAAGTTTCGCTTTACCTTTTCATATATAGATTATACACAAATACATATATAGATTACACACAATTTTACGTGACAAATAAGTTTTATTCTGTTATGCACCTACTTACCACACACATAACCTGTACACATTTGATTGCCAACACGCCTGCCCAGTGTGGCATTTATGGGCAAAATTTCCTATTTCTCGGGGAAGCCTATGTCCAGTAGTGAACTTTCAGTGGATTATATGATACATTTTATACATGCAAAAGCATTTGCTTTCTTTCATATACACTGGCGTTCAATAGATGAACATTATATTCTCTGGACTAGAAACTATCTCGTAATTAGTTGAAAAGTTTACAAAAGCATTGTCCATAGTTTTCTACTTTTTAAATTATTAAGATAAAATTTTGCTTTAATATTCTTGTAAGCACACCCTAACAATTCTCTGCAACATTCGAAACGGACAGTCGATGTTTCTTAAGCTCAATCGAAGTAACAAGCACGATTGGAACCATTATAGGGTTATCGTTTTATACATACTACAAACATGTATCGTGTGGAAAGTACACGACAACTTCTGCAGATCAATTCATTGTATAAAAAATAACAGCAAAGTTTAATATCTGAAATTATAAATTCTCGCTTGGTTATTCGTGTTCTTATAGCCGTTATAAAATGCATATGCGGTAATACTATGAGCAATGTATTTCTCTATACATTTTGGTATATGTGAATTGCAAACATCATCATCATTACAGCCATTGGAAGTCCGCTGATGGACCTATGTCCACCCTAAGAAAGGGGGAATTTTGTCCATAATTGCCGCGCTTGGCAAGCGTGTTGGCAATCGCAGAGCGCAGCTTTTGCGACGGGGATTCTGCAGCTTATTCCCACCTTATGCATTTGAGCTACATTATCTCGAATGGATATACCGCCATTTGTTGGTACCTTGGTCACCTCTTACGATACTTGGTACATAGGGAGGTACTATTCTATTATGTTGGTACCTCATGGTTTGAATTGAAATATCGAATGCATAATCACGTACCCAAGGCAACATCAACCTATGCAAATTTATAAAAAAAATGTTTTTACGAGTCTATATGTACCTACATTTTATATCTACTATTTAGACAATAAAGAAGAACATTACGGGCTCAGGGAAGTTGACTTTGCATGATACCTACATATTTATTTGTTTTATTTAATCGTCATATGAGCCGTAGGATCGGTCGTATTTGGCCTGAATCTAGAACACACACATTATGTGTCTACCTGAGCCAGCTGTGCTAGACACTGTGTGGTCTCCATTTGAGAACCTTACGGCTCCAACTACTCTTCCTCCGGACTATGTCTGTAACTTGTTGCCTATACAGATCTCCTCATTCTCGATTGACTCTAAATATTGCACTCTGTAATTCCATTAAGCTTTGGTACATTAAGTTGACAAATAAAGCCTATAGTGAGAGACCATGTCTCTTTGTCATAAAATACCGCTTCATCGTTATTCCACTGAAAGTGAACTAAATCAACTACAGTAGAAGTCAATTTGTAAAATATTAAGTTCCTTTTTCATGAAATCTACTTTTTGTGGGAAAATTAAACAGACCACACAATTAAACATAGATATCATGAGAGTCACTAAAACTAAATGGGTTTTGGATGTGGGTAACATTAATGATATGTTTTCAACCTAAGTATGTAAACATGGCCTAAGCTTTATGCGTTACTTTTTTATACTAGTAGGTGATACAAGCTATGAGCAGGTTGAACTAAAAGAAGCTATAAAGATAACAAACCACTAGCAGCCATTTATCAAACTTATATCTTCTCTTTAATTTAGGTATACACCAAATAATGGTATTCTATCGGACGGAAAATGTAAGTGGAATATGCAAACGTTGTACATAACTGGTAGTCTATCACACATATTACTTCACGTTAACAGCCCAGCTGAAGATACATCTTCACGCCTTGTAATTGATGTCTGGTTTGATCATACATTTATTTGGATATAACTGTAGCAGGTACCTTTATTCCACAGTTTGACTCACCTATTTATAGTAATATTTGAAAAACATACCTATGTCGATCTGTCTGTTTGTCACACTTAAATAGATTTTATTAACTTTTGGAAAATAAATGGGCTAATTTTGATCTTGGTAAGTTTTCCGTGGGCATCAAAATAAAGTAAAAGCCATGAAGTGGATCGCAGTCATATATCTACTTTCAGAGATTGCTGGAGTGCTGGCAGACATTTTGGATCTGTTTTAATTTCACTAGTATATCTTAGTCAATATTTCTTTATTTTTCTCCCAAATCTACTAATAATTACAATCTCAAACATCCTAGTGCAGTTACATAATTGGATTAGCAGTGCATAGGCGCGTTAATTGCGGCGCGCGCGGCGTGATCGACGCACGCCGCGGGGCGCTCTCTCTCTGCGCCCGCGCCGACCAATTACCGACTGCCCGACGGCTGTGTGTGGGTACGACTGCCTATTGTTTTATTTTTAAAGAAATTTACTATTAAAACAATCGTTGGTAGTGAATGCAGCTGCTAATCGTATGTTCCTGTTAGAAATATTGACTAATTCATTGCAATTGACTCGCAGTTTTAACACCTTATCAATCAAACCACAGTCATCATCATCATTTCAGCCATAGGAAGTCCATTGATCGATATTGACCTCCCTCTAGTTGATTTGATACTCTTAAAATAGGATAATTTCATATTTGCCGCTCTGGGCAAGCGTAGTGGTAATGCTACAGCCCATTACCGCCATGTTGCATTTGAGCTATGCTCGGGTAGACCGTTATTTTCCGTTAACTTATAAGTCGCCTCTGGCCACACCTGGTGGTGGTACGTACGGAGGTACTATTCTACTCTGCCGGTACTGCACGTAGGGTTGCCAACCGTATTGAAGTAAGAATATTTTCTGTTATGAAAGTTGAGTGAAGAAAGAAACAGAGCATCTTTAACCTTAATAAAAAATGAGCTGTTAATTTATATTAACTTAAATAATGAGTGTAATAAAGCGTGTGCTACTTTTATCGAAGATAAAACATTGTTTAAAAATTCATGAAGTGCAAAAAAACGTAACTTTAAAAGAAAATAAATGAATAAAAATATATATTTTTTATTATTCTCTATAAAAGTACTGTATTTTTTAAAGCCTACTATATTTTTATAGAATTAAAAAAAAATACTACTATTAGACATTTTAAATGTTAGCAACCCTCGCAAATTATTTTTTAGATATGTACATTTATTACATAATTATGTTCCATAGACAGTCAAAGATAAAGATCAAAATTACAAAGTCAACAACAAGTTCTCCCATATTATGAGTAATAGTTCTTGAAAGGTACGGATAATTCCTCTTTTCAAAACCTTGGGAAGTTTATTGTTTTCTTTAAAGGTATGCACCCAAGCAAAAAATGACAATACGACTGCGTAATAACCATAAGTCTTTAAGTCAACTTTAAAAGTGAAAAAGTTAAAAAATCACTATTGTAATATAAAGTTGGCGTCGGTAGTATCCACACTAAGACAATGGTGGCGGGGCAGGCAATCTGCGCGCCGGCGGGAGGTGTGCGATCGAACTAATGATAACGCGATCGACGGATTATTACATTAAACCAGATGTTTTATCGAGCCGCCACTTCACACCTCCGCCCGCAAAATTTACTCACGAACAACACTTCTTCTTTCTTTTTTTTGTTCTCTCGAATTAACATTCTTCAGAGGTTCGGTAAAGCAGTTCTCGTTTATCGGACTTGTGTAATTTATTTATAATTTATAATAAAACTATAATATTGCATGGAGTCGAATTTTAACTTCCCTATATATTTACATTAGGAAAATAATATCGTTTGTTCCAGTTAAAATTGGAGGAGATTTTATTGACAACAGGAATAGTAAAATAGACGTCCAAACTTAGTGCTTTCTAAAGCATACGCCTTCTAATAGACCTTTTCATGAACACAATGATTAGCACGATAGCTTCATTTAATTTGCGTTATAAATATTTATACCATGTCATTTCCAATAATCAGTAAGTTCATTATCAGTTTACAATTTGCATTCTTCACCTGAACCAAAAAATAAAGCAAACAAACCGCCCACTAATACCATCTCACAATGGGCCTATTCTTCATTCAAATCAGGTTTCAATAAACTTTCATTGTTCACTAATTTTAACCTCGTAAACATACAAAATTCAATGCCAACCTTGTCTTCTTGCAAAACTTGGCGATGGCTAACAAGCAAGATATTAACAGGGACAATCTGGCCAATCTAAACAGACCAGAGCCAGTGCCGCGCAAAGGAGTGCGGTCAACAAAGACGTTCCTAATTCGAGACTAACAAGTAATCAATAGAATCGCAGTTGATTAGCGAGGCGACGGCCGAGGCGTAGCGGGCCGGCCAGGCGCTTGAAAGGCACGCACATCCGCAGACGATCCGAGTATCGATCTCCGCGACCCTTCGAACGAACGCCGAGCCTAGCACAATGCCGCGGCTCTTTATTATAGCATCTCACATTGTTGTCATTGTTATTATTATGATTCTTTACCGCTTTCCATTGTCGGCCGGCGTTGTGGCGGTGCTTTTTCACGGCCCGCGTTTAGTCTGGGCATTGGGAGCGCGACGTTCGCACGTTTTGTCGCGGAAAACAGTGTTTTCCACGCGGAAACTTGCCTTGTACGTGCTGTTTGGCGTGCGTGCTGCTGCGCGCGCAGTGACGTGACAGCGAGGACTTTTTGTTCAGCCGTCAGCTGACCGCGCCAGCGTACCTCTACATAACAAACTCTATGTGTATACGCGACCTGAGTGACGTTGTTTCTTTGTGTGTGTGTGTGCTAAGTGTTTTGTACGCGGCTCTAGAAGAGTTACTCTTTATATTAAAACAAAATCCAATCGTCACATGAAGAAATGATACCGCTTGATAGTAAGTTGCTTTTAACATTAGTCGGTTAAAGAGTAACTCGTCTAGTGTACCGCTTGTTTGATATGCCGTGTTACTTTGTCGCTTGTGATGAAAAAATCTTATAAGTATTAATTAGGTTAGATCTAAATTTCTTTAAAACATCACATTCTGATCAGGTTTGTGTGTTGCTATAATTATAATACTCTTTAAAAATTGAATCTCATAACTTTATTAGTTTCAAGTTCCATTGTTCAGAGATTCCGTATTTTTATAGCACAAATATGATAAGTAATGTGTAACAAAAAATTTAATTAAGCTCACAACAATATAAATTATATAAATGATCGAGAAATGGTCACATAATATGAACACATATTTGCCGAGACGTAAAGCGTATAATATAATGTTAATTAAATACTTGTATATCCGTCATCGGATAAAAGTTATGTGATAAATACTTGTTCGAAATTATTTGAGTTTAATTGTACCGAAATGCTGCCGGAATATTATGAACTTTTTATTGTGATCATGTATTTTCAATGCCTTTTCTGAAATTCCTGCTATAGAATTATTACCTATTTGGGAAAACTTTACGTTGGCTTGATTTACAAATGTAATTAATAATAATATTAAATGTAAATCGGATGTTTTAAGCGGTGATTAAGTTTTTATTCAATATTGGCATATTGAATAAAAACTTAAACTAAATGTAAATTAAGTATTTAAATTTTTATTATTATACTTATTATTTGATTGAATTATAAAAATATATATATATTATAATTTATGCAAGAACTATTAACATCAAATTGAAAGCGGTGATGGTAACTTTGTACTGACCATATATGATGGTTAGTGCCTAAATAGTAAATTTGGTGTCAAAAATGTTTAGTCTTATAATAATTTTAGTTTTAAGTTGCAAGACCACCAAATCAGACAGCCTAGCCTAATACTACATGCGTTAAATCTATACTAATAAGTAACTAGATTTGCCTGTATCTAAAGTCTAGGTAACTGTTAAAAAGTCTTATTTATTTAAGGACTATAAATTAACTCCTTATATTTTTTAGAAACAAATATTTCTATTTAAGTATATTATTGTTATGTAATTTAATTTCATGATAAAATGTATTGATCCACTTTTATTACAATATAGATATATCTAGATTGTAATTAAAATAGAATCTAAATGTGAGTCGAGTCAAACTTCATCAAAGGTATTTACTTCACATTATTATTTAACATTGAAAAAGAAAAATACAGATTTTATAAATAAAAAGAAATTATTCCTTCAGTTAAATGTTTCTGTGTAAATTTGTAGGTAATTATTCCTTTAGTTAAATGTAAACAATGTATTAAGCTTCTTTAAATATGCAATGTTAAACTGAATTAGATAGTATTTGTATATGGTTCTAGTCAGAAATTTATTAATCAATAATTATTACATAAAATAAATTACATAAAATTTAAAACAAACATTTTATACTTTAAATATTTATAATAAACGTTATAAAATTATGTGTGCCTGTATATTACAAAATAAACTAATTTCAAGTATAACTAAATGGAGATTTATATACCGAATGTTTGTAATTGCGATCAATTCACCACATATATATATATATATATATATATAACACGAAAGCTTTAATTGCTTCGTGTCAAAGGTCCTAACCGCGGATGATACTAAACTTTCTATTTTTTATTCGCAATCATTTAATCATACCAAGTATCAAAATGACAACTTATTCATGTTACTACAACCGCAAAAAGATGGGCAAATATATAATAGCGACGAACTAAATAGTACTAATTAAACTTGTAAATACATAACGTATTATCATACCAGCCCTTGGAAGCCCACTGCTGGACATAAGACTCTCCAAGAAAGGAGGGTTTTGCCCATAATTGCCGAGCTGAGCAAGCGTGTTGGTAATAGCGGAGCGCAGCTATCGCGACAGAGATGTTGCTGCCCATCCCCGCCCTGTGCATTTGTGCTGCACTGTTTCCGATGGATATACCGCCACCTGTCGGTCCTGGTACCTTAATCGCCTTTTATGACACCATGTATGTCAATAAGTCAAGTCAGATCTAATTTAGTAATTTAGATTAGATTGAAATGTAAATCAGCCTTTTATTTTACATATAGAAGGCATTCAATATATATAGTTATGTTTCTAAATAATATTGTTTTAGTTAGTTTTAACTACTTTCACGTTTTAACACATTCACATTTGTCACACTAAATGTGCAAAAATTTCACGGGCGAATTATTTCAGTAAAAAAATATTCATAGATTAAACTCTAACACTAATTGCTATGAATTTCAATGCTTATTAGAAAATTAATTCCAATATCTTTGTCGCCTCCATTCTCCACATCACTCCAATTATCGTGCATATCCATCCAGTTATTGCTATTTGCATCGTCCCATACCTATATTCCAAAATGGTCGGCACATGGAGTTAACAAAAGATACCCCAACTATCAGACATGCCGGCTACTTGTAACCTATATAGTGAGTCGTCACGTAGCTCCGTGCGATGGCACATCCTGGACGACTATTTAATTTGCGGTCCCAAGACAGCCTGATGAGTCGGAGACAGCGGTCGGATCCCGCCCTCCCCCCATGGGGATAAGGCCTATTCAGCCGCCCGGCTATAGTACTATGGCTGCAGCAATTTTCGTTTTTGTTTCAATTTCAAACGTTGTTCTTGGGGATGAAGTTTATTCTAGATTGAGGAGATAAAACTTAGAAATACACTTATGTTATTTTTATCATAACATTTTTATATTTAATTTGTTAAAGAATTTCTCAACTTTTTACAGTAGCTAGCAGTCCGCCCTGGCTTCGCACGGGTGCATAAGGATAAAAATGTTTATTGTGGTTATTGGTTATTATGTTATCTTTAAGAGATAGTCATAGGTATACCATCGCTGACTTCTTTATAGACTTTTTTAAAGTGTACAATACTATAGAACATTATTTTGATCGTCGGGTTCAGCCAACGGTCGCAATGTAATTGCAAGGTAATGTGTTTATTTACTATATTACATTGGAAACCTCTTAAACCATTAGTCTTTCTCTATAGCCTCTCTCTCTTGTATTACTCTATATATTAATAAAAACCGCATTAAAATCCGTTGCGTAGTTATTCAAATCTACACGGCAATAGTCAGGTGTGCTGAAAGCCACTTTGTTTTATACTATGCGGTTGTACCTACTTAGATTCACAACAAGTTGTTTAACAAGTCGTTTTAGCGTTGCGTAGTGAATGTTAGAAAAAACCAAATCATGTCTATGTTTTCTCATATCCATTCAATGTTGTCTGGAATAGATCACTCAAGGCGATAACAATTACAAGGTTAAATTTAGACATGTCGCAAGAACCTGCGTACAATGTTTAATCTAGCTCCGCATAAAATAAAATATGCAAAACCATTATTATATCATCAGTAAAATCTTGCACTATCAGTGTCCGATAGATTTGAATATCTCCAGAATCTGCCTCCTCGCCACACACTCCCGAGTCAGGGCGGCTTACAAGGCTCCGAGGCTTACAGCACGTCTTGTTTGTGTCCAGCGAGTGGTGGCCTTTCATTATGACGCACTGCGCCTGTGATTTCCGTCTTGTGATGCATGTGAGTAGTACGAATATGCCAGCCGGTAGAACTTAAGGCTATAGCGGAAATGTAGTGATATAGAACCCTACCCGTGTATTAGACTTACTCTGTATCTTATGATCCTACCTGAATGAATGGTATCAATATTTGTTTATTTGTTTTAATATATTATTTAGTTTTAGTTGCAAAGTTCTTTGTAATCATACTATTGTATCTTGTGTTTATTATCTATGGTAGAGAGATTCATTTTTAATAAGTTATAATAACCAAAGCCTTTTCACCTTGAATATTCTAAATAAAACATTTATAAACGTTACGAGGTTTCACCCACAAATTCCACTTCAAGTGAAAATAAGGGAATAAATTTTTTTTTAAACGGTTTAGTCGAAGGATATGATTTTATTTGTTGTTTTTTAAATATAATTATACCTTTGTTATTAGAAGAATGTAGGTTTATACTAACAAAAGATTTTCTAAAATTGGGTCAGTAGTTTTGAGCCTATTTGTAATAAACAACAATACCAATCTTTACTCTTTATAACATTAGTGTAGAAGTACGGTAATTTAACGCAACAATTTATGTTATAGTCGCCATAATAGCAATGAAATTACTTAATATCAAAAATTGCAACATCCAACAACTAACGGCGGCCATATTGCGGCGTCGCCTCAGTGTTGCCATGCGCGATAATTATTAATTTGCAGTCGCACTCTCGCCTCTCGTGGCTGTCATTAACGACACCTCGCGCCAATTAGGGCGCTCAAAGTTTGATGCGCGCTTTTTATTTAGCAAAAGAGTTATTCCGGCAATTATTGGATGTGGCTCGATGCGTATTTCTAGTGCTCTCGGGAAAGGCATCCAGTGTTCCTGAGCGTCAAGCCTTATAATCAGGTGCTAATTGCAAACGCAATTATTGGTCTGAAAGATTGTCTGTATTGTCTCTCTGAAGTTCAGTACTTTGTTTTTAACTGGCAACTTTTGTCGAGGTGTTTTATTATTACGTTTGTTACATTTGTAATGTATTAGTTTTTTAATTGTGGCAGGTAAACAAATAATTAAAACATTTAAACTTCAAATTGTATTTTTAATAGAAAAAATAACAGGTTTTTGTCCTAATCTAAATCGCAAAATGGGAAGGTCTTCACTTAGACCTAACACAAAATACAAATGAGAAACTGAAATAGTATTACACATTTCTAAAGTCGTATTCGAAATTCTAGATAAACCTAACCCGTCGCACTAAAGATTATCCCCGGGATATGTCAAGGGAATTCCACATTTAACGCCACAGCCTAAACCGGGATTCATTAAATTGAAACTAGAGCAAAATGGCGCCGACTCGCGCCGGCCCGTTTCACGCTCTGACAGTTTTGTAGCCTGAATGCAAAATGGACCTAACCTATCTCTGATCTGCAATACTGCGATCCACGACTGCTGGGCATATACCTACGCTATTACTACAATATTTTCACTTCAAAAAAGTCCTAACATTCAAATTTGTAATACTACGTTTTATTTTCTCTTTTTAAAATTTCACATACCATCTCATACCTGACTTCAACATAAGTTTCATAAAACACTTGTGTTACGGACATAAGACAATAGAGGAAACACAAATATAATACTTAATTACATATTTAACACCCAGACATAGAACAAACACTAAACGTCATATATTTGTCATGTGCGGAGATTACCTGTCCCTTTGGCCACTACTGGATACGCCATCGGTCGCATCGAATTTAATATACCAACTATGAGTTGTATTGTGATAGAAACGTTTTGTTATACTCCACTTTTTATAAGTGATCAGTTATCTTTGTATGATTATAGACAACACTTTTATATTTTATATCGTTACAAAATAAACATTCTCGATGCAATCAAACTAAAATTAAGAGTGAATATAGTATGTCAAGAGTGTATATGGAACAAAACACATAATTCTTATACTTTATGCATATTATTCCATGGATAAAATACTTTTAGTCAGATTGATGCATGTGTGCAAAGTGGTTAGTCATCATGTCATGATGACATTGTTTTAAAACAAGAATATTTATATAACTCGAATAAACTAAATGTAATAATAAGTAATTATATATTGTTTACTAGTCCTTTCCGGTTATAGTCAATAAGAATGAATTTAAAGTAAGTTTGAACCTACCTTGTATTTTTTGTTACAAATAAATTGTTATATAAAAAACAAGAATTTTTATTTCCTTCCGGACCCATTTTGGCATGAGCATTAGTCATAAGACGACTAAAATTTTATGCGTGCGAATAAATACCATGTTTAGATGTATAGCAGGCACCGTTTCATTGTTTTTAAGGTCGCAAAAAAAGAATGACAGAAATTCCGAGAAAAGGCACTTATTGTTCCGGCCTTATCGCTGCAACGAACAATCATTCCACAGAAGAATTTGTACCTGAGTGTCCTTAAAAGTAGAAAGTAGTTGCGAAGCGTGTTAGAAGTTGTTACATGTAACAATATAACAGGTTCGTATTCCAAACTGAAGTTTAAAAAAGGGGATTTGGAAGTTTAAATAAAAATGGTTAGGTTTGATTATTTGTATAAAACATAACAATTGTATTAACCAATATTTACAAATATTTGCAGTTGAGTTTACCTATAGGTATGCAGACGCATATTACATATAACGCATACTCCATATTAAATTCCTTTTTTTATACTTCTAAACAAACAAAACATAATGAGATTGGTATCCTGATTAAAAAGAGAAACCTGTATAATGCATTACCTCGTTTTTTGGCTTTTCCACTGATTGTGCGGTACGGAATTGTTTATCTATCTGCTATTAATTTTATTATATTATAATTTTATTAGTAACTGAGCTTTTTGCTGAAAAAGAATCATAGTCTAGCTGAGTAAAATCATTGTTAGTTCAATCTTTATATAAAAATATTTTATATATATACTTTATATAGAAATGCCTAGGTATCCAGCTAAATTATGCTACACAAGAATACGTGAACGTTGCGTGGCAACAAAGAAAAATAATACTTCTTTAACAAGCATGAACGCAATGTAATAAACTAAAACATGTGAAAGCGAAATAATCGAAACAAAAGGATTATTTGCCACAAAAAAATTGATTAGCCAGATTTCGTTGTAATTGTATAGGTCAAATACATTTGAACTAGGTGACAGTAACAATAGGAATCTCCGACGACAATGCAGCACCCAAAACAAAGGTGTAAGAGAAGAATGAGTGATCATCGCGGTGATGGCGCGCAGGCGGGCCTTGAACCCGCAGCTGAGCAAACTGAGCCGCAGCCAAGGAGCTGACGCTGGCGGTTTGGATAAAGCCGATTGACGCTACAATATATCAAATCACTTATTCTAACTCTATTATAAAAATATTTCTATCTAACATTTCAAACATTTTTTAAATAAGTCTGAAATATAAAAATTTGTGAATAGAAGAAGTAATTTAATTAGCTAACTCATCATAAACAAGCCCAGCTACGCTTGTAATAATAGAATTTTACAGTACAAATAAATCTCAGCGGCTATAGCCAAACTTTCCGCGTGAAATCAGAATTGAAATTGAAATATGCATTTTTAACGGTCAAACACAATGTTATACGTATATGAGCCAAGTGTTGTGTATGTTGTTTACAACATAAACTAAGGCCGAGGAGGTGCAAGCACCGTCGGCAAACAAAATTGAGATTTGCATGAGGCGGCGGCGAGGCGTACGCTCGACTCGCAGGCCACGCGATTAAAAATGCAGGCCGGTGCGGGTGGGAGCGCGCGGGAGGGGCGGGGCCGAGCCCCGGGCTCCCATTGGCGGACATCGGCGCGGGCGGGACCGGGGCCGGGGCGCGGAGGAAAACACCGTCGCCGCCGCCCGGCGCTCGAGCCTCCTCATAACGTACGTAGCCAGCGCGCTGCACGGTCACGCGAAACGTTATCTAGACGCGCACTGCCGCGAGTACATGTGAGCGACCGATAGTTCTCTTGTTTTGTGCACGGTGAACGAAGGATCGGCAAACTGTACGCGCCGTTGGAAGACGACATGTTGACGATGGAGTCGGACCTCAAGGGTGGCAGCCTACACGCCACGGTGCCGCCGCACCACGCGCTCCAGCACGGGTACGGATCGCTGGGTGCACTCGGTGGCATGATGGCGTTACCACAGCAGCAGCCGTTGAGCCAACACCAGCCACTCCAGCAGCATCACCACCAGCCGCTGCCCCAGCACCATGCACAGCCCCAGCAGCAACACCATCAACCACCAAACAATAATAATAATAACACCAACAAAAATTCAAACACTGACCGGGTCAAGCGCCCTATGAACGCATTTATGGTATGGTCGCGTGGGCAGCGCAGGAAGATGGCCTCTGATAACCCAAAAATGCACAACTCTGAAATTTCAAAACGTCTCGGTGCTCAGTGGAAAGACCTCTCTGAATCCGAGAAACGGCCGTTCATCGATGAGGCGAAGAGACTTCGGGCTGTTCATATGAAAGAACACCCGGATTACAAATACAGACCGAGGAGAAAGACAAAGACGCTTGCGAAAAAGCAGGAGAAATATCCGTTGGGTGGTGGAGCTTTGCTCGGTGCCGGCGAGCCTCAACGGACGAGCGCGCCGGCGGCGCAGCAGCCGCGCGATGTCTACCAGATGACGCCAAATGGATACATGCCAAACGGATACATGATACACGATCCCAGTGCATACCAGCAGCAAGCATACGGATACCCGCGTTATGACGTGTCACAGATGCAGCAAAGTGGTTATGGCGGAGGTTACTACGGCGGCGGCGGCGGGCAAGGCTCGCCCTACTTGCCCCAGCCGCCCTCACCGGCGGCCTACGGGATCGGACCTAGCTCCCCGAGCGGATACGCTCTGCCTCCCTCTTGTGCATCACATTCCCCTAGCGGGTCGTCGGCCAAATCGGAGCCAGTGTCACCGGGCCCGCCGGGTATGAAGCGCGAGTTCGTGCCACATGAGCAGCCCGCGCAGATGAAGCGCGAGTTCGCGCCGCACGCGCAAGCGCACGAGCAGATGGCGATGAAGCGCGAGTACGGACAACCGGACCTAAGCCACATCATCAACATGTACCATTTGCCCGACGAGCAGCGGTACGCGGCCACTGGGGAGCGCGCTATGCCGCTCATCTGAGAATCGCCTTTCGCGTGCGACATCGACATCCCGCCGCTATGAGATGGATGTGTCGCCGCGTTTGAAGTTGTCGCCTCCAGTGACTTTGTTGGAAATCGGTTTTCTCATTTTGGACAGTGATCGTTATCGCCCTGTGTACATACTTCTAGGTATGTCCATTTTATTGTTTTGTATGATCGAGCGCCGTTAGTGTTGCGAACTGTTGACTTACCTAGCGAGTTACCGGCGCGCCGTCGTGAAGCGACGCCCGGAAGATCAATTAATAAATAATAAAAATATTGTTAATGAATTATCCTGTATTATAGTATGATTATTGTATTTTTTCATGGTTACGTTAAAAGTCTTAAGTTGTGTCGTACGAATGGACGCAAGAGTGTTGCGTGAGGATTGCGTGATAGAAAATGAAGTGGTTGAGGTAATTTGAATACCAAAAAAAATTGAGAAGTTGTAAATATAGTTATAAAGGCTAGAGTTGAGTTAAAGCGTTAGTTGTAAAGTAGATAGACAGTATATAATAAGTTGGTGCCACTGCGACAATGTGACGCTGCACTCTTACGCCCGTCGTACGTTGTACAAAATATTTGTTATATCGACATCAAAGTTAAAATTCCTCCTAAGACTAATATTGTAATACGAAAATGTACAGTGAGTGTTATATAGTCAATGGACACAAAAATATATTGAACAAAAATGAAGTAATAAATGACGTGTTAAAATGTATGATGTTTTGTTCTACTCCCAAGTTCAACCCTTAATTGAACATAACTGACACTGGTGCTTTGCTATAATACTCCCAAATCTACCCACAGATTGCATATAATAAAATAATTGCACTATTTTCGCAGTGGATAGAAAAATGGTAGTCGAAAACATGTATAATATGACATATAACATAAACAACTTCGTCAAAAAAGTATACAAATAGTTGTTCATTTAAAATAATGACTAAATTCACTCAATCAATGAAGCCATACAAAAGACTTCAACGCATTTTCTTCTACGTACAAATAAATATTTAATAAAATCTTTGAAAAATATATTTATTGTTTTTGATTGAATATTGACATGGTATCACAACATTTTTACTCGGAGATAATATCACGTGGGCATTTATAAATAAGGCTTATCTAATCTGTTTCTATTTAAATGTTAATAGACTTAGTCACCACGATACTTAGCTGCCACCAAATATTTTTTTGCAATGAGCATAAAAAGGGAAAGCTGTTACCAATTAAATATTATTTACTGTTTTCTATTAAAACTAAAGTATTTTTACAGCTGTACACAAATATTTGTTATTTAAAAACCCGCCATTTACTATAACACAAATGCTGAGTTTTTTTAAAGACATAACTTCTGTTCAATTAAAAAAAATTGCTACACAATATATAATAAACGTATAAATTAAGAGATAAATTTCTAAGTTACTCAGGTTAGGATTTTTATATAAAACAGGATTATATCTCCATTTGTGATTAAAAATTTTATTACCAATACTTTTTAATACAATCGCAATTATATACCTAAAGCTTAATATTATTTTACCGCTCATACTTCAAATAACCAGAACTTATTATATAGTCATAATTATTTGAAAATAATTAAATTAACAACTATTTATTATTAATCTATAAATATTGCATTTAAATGATGAATTTTGAAGCCAGTTTTTTAAAACTTCAGCGCGCTTTTCTTTAAATTAGGTGCTCGAATTTATTACATTCGATACTCAGACGTAAGAAAAAAACAACTATTTCAATCTATTACAGACAGACGAAGGGGTGATTTTAATCAAGGCCCCCGGATGGTTGATTGATTCGGACCACTTTTTCGTCCCAGGGGCAAAACGGCTTAATCCCGAATACGCCCCCGTGTTTAGATAAATTAGTTTAAAGTCGTATTTCTGGGGGTTTATGGTGATGTGTTTCATTCGGCTCTGCATTACAAGCTAGTCCATTAAGTGTTTACACCTTCCTGCATATATGTGAGGACCACACTTTAATGTATTTAAACTTCAATTAATACACGTATAGTTTATTTTGTATTATAAAGTCGCCAAACAAGAATACGGTCCGTTTGATGGTAAACGCTAGACGCAGCCTATAGACTCGTGGCATCACAAAGATACCACTAGTGTGTCGCCAACCTTGTGAACTGAAGATTCAATGTCACATTACCCAGTAGTTTCAACGCCTCTCTCACTCTGCGAACCGGAAAACAAAATGAAACCGAATAAGGATGATAATAATTAAGAGAGTATACAGTTAAATAACTTTTTACAAAAAAAGTTACCGGAACGACCACCAATTTAGTATGTCAAAATAAAATATCTCATTATAAAACAGTAGAAAATAAAAACCATTTCTAATAATACGTTTTTAAAAGGTTCTTCTTATAAAAGTGACACAATCGTTATGGAACCAGAAATGTTTATCGTGACGTAATTTTATCTTCCATAAACCTCCCTATAGAAATCGGTTTAAAAACAAACATTATTCTTTGGTGGCCAACTACTCTTAAACAGCAATGATTAAGTAGCAGATTTCAGAAATGAATACAATATATTATTTGATTTGATTATGAGCATTTGTGATAATATTTACTAGAAAAAAATCAACTTGTCTCAGGCTTTAGGCGGGACTCGAACCTGCATCAGTAATAGCGCTTATTTCTAAATACAAAAAAAGCACTAGGAAAAGATCGAAAAGTCTGCTATGGTCTTGGTAGCACAACATAGTGCAGTCGCCTGGTATGGGGAAGTAGGTTTGAGTCCCGACTAAAGAATAAGAAAGTTGATTTTTTTCTAGTAAATACATATCCTTAAATATCAATATCATTATCATCATATCATAAGACGTCCACTGCTGAACATAGGCCTCCCCAAGTAATTTCCAACTGGACCGGTTGTATGCGGCCTGTGTCCAGCGCGATCGCGTCCACTTCAACTTGCTAATCCACCAGGCAATGTCGGCGGTAACTTTGGTTTTGTTACGAATCTCCTCATTCTTTCATAGCTCGTTGAGCTATTTTGAGTTGGCTTAGAAGGCCAATGGTAGGAGACCACGTTTCGCTGCCATATTTCTATTACTATATATATTACTTGCCATATATGTTCATATTTCTATGCATAAAACTTCTAGAGTAATAATCATCTGTGGTGTTCCTACCTTTGTAATGTTTACTTTTACAGTTCACTAATAATAATAACTAAAACTAATCTATTATCTCTTAAATATCTATACTAATACGAAGTTAAGTAACTCAGTGCTCAAACCCATTTATGTACAAGTTTATTAAAATGAATTCGAAAACCTTCAAAGGTGCTTTCATAATAAACTTAGACTACATATATATAATCGTCTTTGCTATGTATTATCAAATAATAACTTCAACAATCTAAGGTTTACCTAAAGAAAATAATTTTCACTGAATCTTTCAAAGGATTGTAAGATTATAAACCCTTCCGATTTGAGTGAACTATAAAAACATAATTAGCATATTTAAAAATAAATATGTGAAATAAGTAATCGTTATACATTAGAAAATTGTATTCACACATTGTATTGTTATATATATCCATATTGTGTGAATATAATTTTCTAATCACAAATGGTACCTACTATTGAGGCAAGAGGAATTGTTTTCACAATAAAGTTTGTTTTAATTTGAAGTATAGGGTATCACAAATAGCTAGGTTATATTTTTGTTCCTCTAAGCAGTTTAAACACGACCAAGAATGATAATGATCCTACAGTTAGATATAGAAAGAGTTCCTCTTTACTAATTAAAGTCTTGGTCAGACAGTAATCTTGTTTCTACAACATAAGGAATATTAGTGTTGATGTCAAATACTCACTTAATGTAAGTTTTGTATGTCAACACTTAATAAGGTATACATATAGTATGTTTCCATCCGCATGTATCCATTTCATAGGTATGTATATATTTCAGCTAACAAAAGTTCCTTTTTTATTCTCACACATTTTTTTACAGACTGCAAAAAAGTAGCAGGTTTTTAATTCGACTGATTATTTGTATTTTATTTTTAGTTTTCGAAAGAATTATATTAAAGCGTTCTCTATACTCAGATCGTTACATATATATATACTCATATGCAATGGCATATGAGTATATATAAAGGAGGAAGTTCTCAATTAGGCTGTTTTTTATTTTTTATTTAGTTTTTGAATGAATTCCATTATAGCATTCTCTAAACTCAGATCGTTACACTACATCTGAATATATGACATTGTATTTAATGAGTATGGCAGATCTAAGTTTAATACTGCCTCACTTACTGGTATATAGCTAAAAATAGTATAAGTAAACATGTAAGTCC
Source organism: Heortia vitessoides (assembly GCA_020976665.1). Taxonomy (NCBI): domain Eukaryota; kingdom Metazoa; phylum Arthropoda; class Insecta; order Lepidoptera; family Crambidae; genus Heortia; species Heortia vitessoides. The sequence continues at coordinate 14,255,976 of JACJUM010003174.1, read as the reverse complement.
AAAGCAGGAACCGCTTCCTTCACCGATATAAACGATCATGACGCTAATTGCTTGAAAATATCTAGATTAAACTAAAACTCTGTATTTATAGATAGAAGATATAAAGTATATTGAAGACTGGATACATTGAAGGCGTCTCTAAGTTAATTACACTCTCTAGAAATATACCTTGTTGGCACATGTCTTCGACGCCTTCTAAATCCAAGCAGTGCCTGTCAATTACAAAAATCGAATACGCCATTCGATTATTCTACATTCAAATAAAAATTATGAATTCCGGATATAGCTACGTCGAGGTCCGCGCCCTAACGCCACCGTTCCACCGCGCGCGCCGCATCGAACCCGGGCCGTTCCCACGGCGACCCCTTTGTTCTCTCACGGTTCGCGACATGTCATTGCGATGATTGCGGTCGCTTTCTAATCATATGTGGTAAGACAAAGACCTGGCAAAGGTCAACTATAGTGCGTGAAATTGACGGTAAATAACCGTTCGGAAAAGAGTCGCTGATTGTATACCATTTTTGAACTTTCTTAACGGGACGTTTTGCTGTGGAATTGGTTTAGTTCCCAAAGACGAGGTTTATGGAGCAAGGAGTAACTCATCTCTAATCCAACACTCATAGGAGTTTGTAATAAATTAATAAAAACAACAACATACGACAATATGTATTATTTCTATGATTACCCTATTTTCTTAGTATTTCGTATAAATTCGTTATCATTCGTATTGATAATCAAGATACGAGTACAATTGTGAAGAACTCATAATTTACACAATGAACGAGTTTGTGTTTAATTCGGAAGTTTAATAATTAGTTAGTAATTCTACCTAGGTTGCTAGGTAGGTACAGAAAAAGTTTGAGAGTCGACAGTTTTCATATAAATTATTATATCTATTGTTTATGATAAGAATACATACTTCTCGTGGAATAACCAGCAATAAGATACTGTAAATTACACTTCGCTTATGTATTATTCCTTTATAAAACGCACATTTATACTCGTACAAAGGTATGTCAGCGTATTCACACACACCGTCAAAATGCAACGGCAAAACTACCAATTTACAAATATCAGATTGCACCTTTAAAATCAAATTACAAGCGGCCGGCAACATCTGCTGGCTGGCCCGCGCCCTCATGGCGCATTTTTTCAGTCATGTCGCAATTTCCCAACACCAAAAGTGTAAACAGTGGGTTAGAACTAAAGTTGTCACGTAATTCGTTCGTCAAACACCGGCTATTTGTTCTTGGGATTGACACCGGCCGGCCCCCCGATGCTTTTTGTTTTCTTGTTCGAAGTCAATATTTGGTCTCGTTTGTTATTAAGTGCCGATTCGGCAGCTCACACCGAAAAGTGGGTGGCGTTGTGTGGGATTCGTTCAAACATGCTCGGATATGTGAATAGATATGGCACATAAGTGCCGCTCGAGACACGTGAACTTTGCCTTTGAAATTTAAATAGAAATGGAGATGAGGAATGAATTATTTACTCCATGTGTAATTTAAAATTGTGGAACCCGTTGTAGGTGGGGTAACCGACGGAGATAAATATTTATGACTAACCCATAGCTTAGTTGATCGCGGGACAGCTGCTTAGTGAACGGAAATAGCGTCGCTTTTACAAAATAACTAGTCAATTATTAATTTTTTGTGTCAGTTATTCACAATTGCTGTAAGTAGCTTTAAATACAGTTCCAAATTTCGCTTTCTTGTCGATCTATGATCCAACTCGACTAAAAAGTATATTACAAAAACCAACACTTTTTAGGTATCAAGTACTATTTGAGCAAGTTAGATTTACTTACTTATTAAAATCGAAAACAAGTGACTATTTGGTTTACGTGTTACCTTGTAAATAGTGGCCGGTCTCACGGACGGGGCGGTGCAAAAAATTAAGTGGCTTTTCAGCGCGGCCCAGCGCAAGACCTTCTCGGAAACGCCGTAACGGTACTCTTGGGTACAGGTAGGCCGTGCAAGTAGGCATCTCGGGACCATTGCAGGACACGTAACCAACTCACTAAATAATTCTCATAGAATAGCTGTACATATCTAGCTGCAATGCTATTATTTGTGGAATTTTATGGAACCTGTATTTTTATTTATTGTTTATTGTAACACAGTAACATTGCGATTGATTTGCTAATAAAATCCAACCATAAATAATAACCAAAGAATAACCAAAATTTTTACAAAACATCAGGAATGTTATAACGATCTATAGCAATCTCCTGATCCCATCTAAAAGCTTCGAATAATTTTGTAAGCGAATAAAGATTAAAGAAAACACGAAATGAGACGTATTTTACTTTGAATAATAATATAAAAGATTTATTGTAATACAACATGATAACCAGAAGTCATATTAATATGCAGAACAAAAATCATTTGAATGAATTTCTCATAAATCTGTTTCATGATCTAGAATTGAAATTATTTTATCATTAAATAATAATTAATTATATAAATTAATTTATAATTAACATCCCTGTTGGGAAACTCATCATCATTCTTGGTTATAAAATGACCGCTTATCTTGATCACAACATTTATACTGATTTATTTATTTTAGCACGATAACTTTGTCCATTGATGTTCCACCAAAGCGGTATTTGTTTGAACAAATCCTTGCCGCTATAAAATGTTTTGGGAAAGTTTTATTTCGGCGAAGGGTACAGATGGGGTGGACCATAAAATAATTACAAGACCCCAGGGCCATAAACCACCCGGCAGTATCTGTACCAGTATTTTGTTATAGCACTGAAATTACCAGGAGGATTCTAATTTCTATGCCGTTATCATTAACTTTTATTATGTTGTAAAATGCAAATACTAAAAATCTAATCTCGAATGAGAGTTCAAATAGATAAAACAAAACTGTTTAGTTCCCTTACAACTAATGTCAATATAGTTTATTTCTCTGCCACGGTCTTTATAGGCGGCGCCACCACCTATCGAAAGTTTCATATCGGAACGGCGTTCGATAAGCTGAGGTGAAAATATACTCATATATACATTTCAAACATTGCAAATTATTTTAAACTTTCTGCAATATGTAAAGTAAATTTATTAATTAAGGGATAGATTTATATACGTTGATGCCAGCAAGGATATATCGGGCGCATTTAGAAAAGTAATTAAGATAAATGTATTTTATAATTATTTATTTTCGTAAGGTTCTGGAATGGAGACCACCTACTGGCAAGCGCAGCAAGGGGCGTCCACCCGCAAGAAGGACAGACGATCTGACATAAAACCGTAGTATTGCGCTGGACACAGGCCGCACACCACCGGTCCTATTGGAGATAACTTGGGGAGGCCTTTGTTCAGCAGTGGACGTCTTGTGGCTGATATAATGATGATGATGAATGTATTTTTGGTTAACTTTAATTTCATATAATATGTATCTAATTTAATAATATTGACTTAAAATTTATTAGGAAACAACATTAACTAAACTATTTAACTACATTAAAATGAGTTTACATATAAATGTCACCTGTTGAATGAAATAATGGAAAGTGCTTGCAACGCGCGACTACTGCCAGTCTAGAATTCGAGTCACGACTAGGAAAGGCAAAGTATATTATAGGTACGCTGTTTCTACTGTTCCGTAGCTATTTAATGTTTTGTAAGTAATATTAAGTACCTAGCAAGACTTTTAATCAATGGTGTACTTAATGTTGTATTAAGACATAAAATAATTGTATTAACAAATACACATTCTAGGTACATATTTATGCATTAAACACTATGAATGCTTGTATTGCGTGTTCTAGATTGACGTTTGTTTTCTTTATTGCAACCAAAAACAACACAAAGCATAGTCGAAACACTAATTTGTACGTAAAGCCACTGTAGTATGATCACATATCATCAGTAAATCAGGCGTAGAAGTCCACAGATGCACATTGTCTTCCCAAAAAAAAAAATTGGTGGAATTATGCGCGTGATACCGATATAAAACAAATTGTTTTTATGTTATCCAAATTTAATATTAGTATTTTGATCACAATTTGGGCTCCATCTTTTTGGCACCTTTTAAATCGTTCTGCCTATTTTAATGGTAAGTAACATTTTGCCTCCTTCTTTTTTTATTTATAAAAAACATGTAAAAAGTATTCATCCTACTACATACTGGCCGCACAGACTTACGTGTAGGTTCTTTGTGGCAGTGAAATGAGTAATGTCTTCTTTGGCGTGACTCGAATTTTTAATAGAAATCCTTCATATTGCTTTGTGCTCTCGTCCTCTGACGGACCGTTGACGGACTTCTTCGAGAAATGATGGATACCAGATGTAAGTACTAACTAGTATTTACATTTAAAATGTAAGTATATTTTATATATTGATATAAACCTTTTATAAAAGTTACCAGAACCAACAAATGGCGGAATATCCATCCGAAACAGTGTAAATCAAATGCACAGGGAGGGCACAGTATTTCCGTCGTGAAAGCTGCGCTCTGCGGTTGCAAGCAGGCTTGCCCTGTGCGGCAATTATGGTCAAGATTCCCCCTTTCTTGGGAAGGCCTAAGTCTAGCGGTGGTTGATGTGATAATGGTGGTATGAATATTCCAGATACAAATGTATCACAACATTTTCCTATGTTCATTAAAGTGACAAAACTTTAAGAGGACAATCAAATAATGAATCATTAGCATGACTAGTTCTTGCTACCATATAAATTTATTAAATTAAATATCCAAACTTTCTTATACTTTGATGTACATCGGTAGAGCGTGTGGTGTTGATATCCATTTGAGTCCAAAAAGGTAAGGTAGGCAAAAGTATATTTCAACCACGCCTGTCTATTCTTACAAAACCCTAGTTTTTTGACCTATGACTTAAGTTCGTACGAATTCTATTGGCCAGGAAGTCAACACTTCTCTTATGAATCACTAAAATCCTTAAATAGGACTAAATTCTGAGTACGTCTCCTAGTAATCCAGGAAAGTGTTAAAGAATCACTATATCTATTAGTATCCTATGAGATTATATCATGGACGTTCAGTGCGTTCGCTGAAACCCAAGTTACAGAACAATTTGACACAGTATAATTTAATAGCAATATTTGGTCTAAACAAAAAAAAGTAGAACGTAGTTACTCAATACAGCATAATTGATATTACTTATTCTAAATTCCTTAATATTACTATTGCTTGTTATTGTAATGTTCGACCAAATAGCCCATCGCAAATGTTTAACTAGGTCATTTGTAATTAGTAGTATAATTAGCCATATTACCGTATTTTTAGTTTGATCATGTGATTAAATTAATTATATTTTACGATAAAGCACGAACTGTGCGCCAATGAGGCCTAGATCTTTTGCAGGACGTAGTCTATGTAATACATAGATAGACTACGTCCTGCGTTACATAATATTTTCTGTTACTCACATAATGTCGAAGAATGACTCAATCTGGTCTAGGTATATTACTGCGCTTAATTGAAAGAGGAAAACTTGAATCTTCTAAATACTCTTTGGTCTTAAAATAAACAAGTTCTCCTTTAGCTTAAACACTAGTATGTGATGAAAGCCAACTGAAACTAAAGCGAGTATCGCTGAGTAAACAGACCCCAACATGAGGTAGACTTCACACAAAATGTCGTCTGCATTGCTACCTACGCATTAAGAGTAAGAGACAATGAATTTAGTACTGACTGTACGCTTAATCTTCTTGGTCGAATTACAAAAAAAAAGAATAACATATTTCCCAAAGAACCACTCACCTTTTTAAAATTTGTCAGCATTTCTTTCTAGAAATTCATATTAACCGATACCATATCTGCCGTGGCGCCACACAATTAATCAGTGCCCAAGAATTCACTACGGAATCTATAATTGCTTAAGGTAGTCAAGACTTCGCAATTTCTTGTAAGTGATTACCGACGTTCCCACGAATCGACCACCGTCATCGAGTTTCTATTGTTTTATCAAGACGTACCAGAATATTTTAAGCGATAAGATATCTTATCTATTTTGAGCGGGTTAATAGTGTATATTTGAGCCATTCTTATTTTGCATTACTAATGCCAATATCCGGATAGGGCCGATAGCCTTTTGTCGTAATTTTTCCTCAATTACACAAAAGAAATTGTATTTTGTCAGCCTTAGGTCAACAGGGTAGTATAAAACCAGTGACGCCTGACTTTTTTTGCCAAATCGGGATTTTGAAACTATTTGAATGAAAAAAGCGGTATTCTTTTGTTGAAAATGGGATTGCGTATATAATGAGAAGTTTTTTATTTTAATATTTATCTTTTAATTTTGGTCCAAATTATGTTTACATGACAATAGATAGCTAGGATAACCATAAATAATGTATTTTCATATAAATATGATATTTTCAATCAGATTTACCTCCGTGGTCTTAGAACTGCCTTCGTGGTCGTACGGTTAATCACGTCGGACTACCACATAAGAGATCCCGGGTTCGATTCATTTACTATTCATTAGAAAAATATGGCGTTTCAAATAATAGACTTTGGAGTGAGTGTTTCAAATTTTCACTTACAATAAAAGAATAATAATTGTAATTAAATAAGGAAATCTTATAAATAATTATTATTTATAAGAATTACTTATGTTATTGTAATATTTCTGTAAAGAATTAACTATAAAGTTTCTTTTTTCGCTTTAATAAAAATTAAGAACTCTTCACAGAATAGCTGAACTAATTAATTAGTAATTCTGCTTTCATCAAATTTACGGAGCATTTATTTCTGGCATCCGACCATTTCCCAGCACGCTGCACGCACGGTCGAGTTATCCCCGAAAAGCCCGACTGAGCTTGTCCAGCGCGGGACATTTAATTTTAATTGAAAAATCGGGACGTCCCGCCAAAATCGGGACGTCTAGCAACGCTGTATAGTATCATCTTTCGTAGTAGTCTCGTAAATACGAGGTACCGATATACCTAGAACACCTAGAGTACAACTCATTCGATGCACACGTGATAATCAGAAATTATTATTATTATTATAATTATTGTATGTCCAGTGGAATTAGGGACCTCTTTGGCGCAATGAACTGGGGCACGATGCTGTGATTTCCATTCTAGGCCAAGAAAACTAGGCAAAGGTATTCGTTTTTATTAAACTAAGTCGACTAATAAGCATAAGAAGCGTCGCCGCAGCCTTTATCAAAAGAATGTCGCTTGAAGATACATTACCCAGTCATTTCATTGCCTCTCTCACTATTAGAACTGGAAATCCGCAATGTGAATGCTGCTGTTTGACGGTAGAATTATGTGAGAGTGAGATACCAATGCAGACGACCCTTGTATGATGTCTAACTCTTTACTAACTAGTACCTACTTACATCTTTACTAACTAGTACCTACTTCTCTAAAGTTGTAGTTTGACCTACTTTATTTATTTATCTCACAAGGAATTAATATAAATAGTTATATAGAAATAAAATATATAGTTTTTGAAAACAAACAATTGTAACAGATACTTAAAAAAGGCCAAAATTTATTCCCGATTCTCAATCAACCACCAAGTAGGGATAAAAAAAAAGCAAAAAGCGGGGGCAGTCATAAATCGGTCCGATAGAGTCATTAACAGGGGCGGACTCGACGCTGAATAATTAAAAACAAATAAACCCGACACGGATTACGTTATCGCACGATCTACGCTCATTTGTTTTATTTAATAGTTCCCAAGTTACACGAATATGCGTGGTGGTTTTTAGGGTGACGTAATAAGCGTTTCATCAGGTAATAATTCAGAGATTAAGTGTTTAAGATTTATTACATCTGGTAAAAACCCGTGTAAAATTTAACATTTCTACGAACTATGGTTTACCTTCACCATATTTTTTTGTTCTTTTTAATTGTTAAATTTCTTTTCTGGCGATTACTTGAAGAAGGTGTGTGGTAGTTTAAAAAGGTAAATATAGAACCACCATGATAAAATACTAGCCTTAGACACAGAAGTTTGAACACGGACAACTATTCAGGACCTAGGAATCGAACAATAACCCTTGTTATTTAGATACCATTTTTAGATCACCACATCTACCATTGGAAGTCCACTTCCGGACATAGACCTCCCCTAGAAAGTTTTTTAGCTGTAAACATATCTCACAAACAAAATTTAAATAAATAAGGTTGCTACAAATTGATTAATTACATCAATCGGAAAAATAGGGTATATAGAATAGTCTACATATCGATTGCTCCATGGTACAATGATGTTAATATTGTGTTTGTTATAATATATATTTATATAAGATAGTACATAAAATACATTCCATCATTCACCGCGCGAGAACAGTTGCAATAATTTAATCACATTTGTGGAGCCCGTCCCTGAGAGCGTGGGCCGGGGCACATGTAGACTTTGATTTAATGACATCCAACGAAGTTGCGCGCACGAGGCGCCGGCCGTTGTCATTATTGACACAATCAACTGTCATCTGTCATTTGTTTTAATTATGGCGGCCCGCCCACGGCACGTGACCGTTTCCTGTTGTACTTCTACTTTGCACGGAATCAGATGGCTCGAATTTTATTCGTTCGTACATATTACTTTATATGACGATCAGAAAGGGTTGAAACTGTAAATTGTAAGTGTTTTCTACAATTTTTTTGTTCTTATACGACCTGCCTTTTGAGAAGCGTTTTGATACCTTATTCGCCTCTTATGACATCTGGTATAGAGGGAGGTAATATTCTACACTACCGGTACCTCATAGCTATAGACGATTGTAATATCACAAGGACATCACTAGCGCGTTGCCAATCTTGTGACATCAAGACTTCAATTCAATGTCACATTACTCAGTAATTTCGCTGCGTCTCTCGCCCATCAAACCGAAACAACGAATTACCGGTATAAGTATTTCGAACACTGCTATTTGGTGATAAAAAGTAAGTGAGAGTGAGCTAACAATGCAGTCGACCTTTGTATTAGGTCTATCTTCTGAAACCATGTATTATAATTACTGGGGACTATCACAAACGACCATTACTACTCTTTTGAAGAATCCTACTCTGTAATCCCTGGGGATAAATCCAATGCCACATGAGGTGTTTGCATGAGGGAATTACTCTAAACGCACTGTGTACGACCATTTAAGTTCTTAGGTGGCGAATTTGGTTATTGCCTAACGATGAAACTAGTCTTAAACATCATCTCGAATAGTTTCTCTGAATACAATTTGACAACTTAACTACGCGTAATTCTAAAAAACCTACGACAATGGTTGTGCCGTTAGGTTCCGGCAGAATAGAATAGTACCTCCCACTGCACCAGGTGTCGTAAGAGGCGACTAAGGTACCAGAACCGACAGATGGCGGTATATCCAACCGAAACAGTGCAGCTCAAATGCACATGGCGGTGATGGACAGCAGCATCCCCGTCGCGATAGCTGCGCTCTGCGATTGCCAACACGCTTGTTTGCCCAGCGCGGCAATTATAGGCAAAATTCCTCCTTTCTTAGGGAGGCCTGTGTCCAGCAATGGACTTTCAATGGCTAGTATGATGATATCGATTCACATACAATATTTATATCAAAGATAATATTTACTTGAAATAGAACAGCTCACCTCAGGCTTCGGCCCAGTTGAACTTTTTCTTATTTAATTTAAAAGTTTAGCCTTTTTAAAGGTACAATACTTCTAAAGTAACAATATTTACAGTTAAGACAGGACTGCGTCAGTCGGGTCAGCTGTCCTACCAGTCATACCAATCGGGTAGAGGTGATATACATAAGATTTATTCTCGATGATAACATTTTATAAAGCCTCAGATATCTACTGATAAAGCGTCCAAGAAATCATGACATACCAAATTAAAGCTCAGCTATATTTCGTTTGTTATTATTTTATCATAATGTTTATTGAGTAAGTGGCGCGGTGCCTGCGCTGGTGGCGCCGGCGCGTCTCATCCGCCACGAGGGCCCTCCACCGATGAATTGAGCAAACACTCGTGTGTCACTCTCCACGCACTATGGCGCGCTTGTTGTGTTTACTGACAGACTGCCCAGTGTCCGCGGTTTCGTTGGTTTGGTCAAATCGATGGGCGCTTGCGGCTCTTTTTCATGTAGGTGGGAGTCTCACAGCCTTGAGAAAAAAAAATTTCAATATGAAATGTGTAGGTATAGGAGTAAGAATTTATTACAAAATTGTCACTTGTTAATTAATAAATCCTATACTTTTTATATAAAGTATGCTGAAATTGAACAGTAGTATGTTACGCACTTTTCATTTTATTTTATATTTTGTGCGCCAACGATCATGGACAAATATTTGTTTGTTCTGTGTCTGGATATTAAATGTATTATATTTTTTAAATTTTTCTATTGTCTGACGTATGTAGCACTAGTACTTTAAGCGAGTTATCTCGGAGTTACCTCCATGTATGAGATGTGTTGTGAATTATTATTTGTACTTAATATATTTAATTTATAACATTTAGTTAAACATTTCAGATATATGAGAATTTAAAAACCAAACAATGAAATAAAAACAAATCTGCAATGAGCCCAATGGGTCACATCTTTAAGGATGCTATCAAGAAATGCTCTATGCAAATCTGCTCAGGTCCAAACTTCAATCGAGTGAAACCCAATTGCAACTATGATAATGGTTGTATCCGGTTTCTATTCAAACGGCGCGAATAACACCATCCACGTGTATTTATTGCCAACTGTCGCCTGTTACCAAATTAATTTATAGAACGGTCTGGCCTAACGGTACGCCTGAAGACTCTTCTGCCAGTCATACAACGGCTTCGACAATCGCACAAAACGACACAACCGCAACCAAAGTTCACAAAGAGAAATCTATTCAAACAAATACACAATAAGAGATATAATGGCGCGGAGGAGTTCCAAACTTGAGTCGAGCTTAACTTAAACGGCATGCAGTAAATAAACAGTTGATACCAACTACACATCATTACATCAAAGAGATGAATAAGCATTGTGTTAGGACATTGCACTTTATTCGTGTAAGGATAGATTTCAGAATCAATCGGGCTGTGGAGCTTTCTTATCGACCAGTGGGTTAGTGGGCGCGAACGGAGCCGGGTCAAACGGTTAGCAAACAGCCACGAGTGGATTCGTCTTGGTACTCCTCGTAAACTCGTTGGCAACACCGTAAAATGGTTGCAAAACCTCGGTCCTTCCATTATTGTGTACTGGTTTTCGTTACGCCAGAAATGGCGGTGCAGTTTAGGAATTTCCTTGTTGGCCGTAAGTGGGAGTTAGAAAGCGTCAGACAGATCTACGGCCGCGCCGATATATTTGTTTTGGGATAGTCCGAAAGGGATATCTTGGTGTATGGTTTGTTTATTGACATTGCTAATGGTGACTCACCTGTTTGCAATAATATTTGAAAACAAATATACTATAGGTCAGTAGCAATGACGTCAGAATCTTCGAACATCTCTGTTTTATACATTGAAGTTAGTAAAATTTAATTTGGTGAGTAGATATTAGACAGAACGATACCAAAAATAAGTATACTCATCCTTAAATAAAATTGATTAAACCGCACCGAAAATTGTGTCGCGGCAATAATTACAAAAGTCATCAATTAAATAACAACGCACCGAACCCAATCGTCTCATAAAGTCGAGCGCGACAAAAAGCTCTTTAGAACAATACCAATCACAAGAACAACCAACTGTAACTGTTGAGATCGTCCAACAATACGACTCGGAAGCATCTCCAGATCTAATCCAAAAATAATCGCCTATCAATCAGCCGTTCGAATCTGTAGAAAAAAAAACTCTTTGTCGGCCGAACCGGCCCGTAATTGGTGGCGGAAAAAACAAAAGTGAAAATTTATAACGAGACGAAACACCCAAATCATTCTGTTTAGTGCGAAATTATGGTGTTTTAAATGGGGCGTTTAGGTGATTTGTATGTCTTTAATACCCTCATTACGTAAGTGGTTCGCCTCGGGACGGAAAAGTGCGCCGCAATCTATTAGCCGAACAAAAAGTGAGGTTAATTTCACACCTGTTTGGGCTTTAATTCCATAATGACGCGGGAGCAATGGGCTTTTTGCACGCGCCTCGGATCACTTATTTTTACATACTATGTTCAGTGGTGAAAATTCATTATAGGAATCACGAGTTCACGACTCACTCCTTTTGTGGCTCAGAGAGTAAATTTCGGATACAGTTTTATTACGGTTCGATTGTATTGTCCGGAACACATGATATGAGAATTCGACTCTTGCGAACTGCGGAGCGTGCAAAAATGTGTTTCCACGTTTTTATGCAATCCTTGCAACAAAGTACATTATGTTCTTTGGGAGCTTTATGAAGTGTTTTGTATCGATTTGTAGCTTTATTTATAGTGAAATCATATACTGTACGTACATAGAACCTACAGTCATCTATCATCACATACTTCTTGATTGAATATGCCTGTTATGTATTTTTTATTGATTATCTGTCTGTTTATTACACTTTTATTATTACAACCGATGATGATATTCGTCATATGGAACTTGTAACCTAATTTTAGATATCTGTTACTTTAAATCGCGAACCATCAAGGAGAAGGTCATTCAAGGAGCCCATCCCGAGGAACAGAAAGCTAGTGGAATATCAATCATGTAATCCGACAGTCCTATCGAATAGACCTAATTATTTATATTAATATTAAAAACCAATTAATATTAAAAATTAACTTTATAGTATACTTTGTAGTAGGGTATTGATAAATACCACCCTATAAGCAGGATTTTAACGAGCACTATATTGTTCGTTCTACAATTAAACATGGCGGAGTGAAGTGACAAATAACGATCAAGCGTGAAACCTTTTTAGTTTTAATAATAATTAAAAGATGTCGCTGGACGACATTGCAATTAATATTCCATCAATCAATGTAAGTAAAGACCTTTTTGTTAACATTTACAATAAGAAAAAATAAAACGGGCATACACCCATTACACATTTTAGACTCGAGGTGGTCGGCTCGCCGGGTGGTTTGGGTTGCAATATCACGGATAGAACGGTCCCCGTGGTTCCAAGTTCAGGTAAAGTGAGTGGTGACGTCACGTGGTGGGTGCCAACACGTCGCCGTCACGCTCCACAAACGGCGAGGTTGGTGCAGCCTTGACGCCGGCCCACATTGCGCGCCCGCTTAGAACCGGACAGTTTTTTAGCGAGATCGACTCACTGGTCAACTGCTTTGAGACAATAAGAGATCGTCTTCCGCCACCCAGAGGTCCTTGCTTCTCTCCGAACAATAGATTTAGACTACGCTCCTGAAATGCCACTTAAAAACGTGGCAAATTATGTTTTTTAATCGATTATGGGCCTTCCGATATTGACTTATTATTTGGGTCTACTTTTCAGTTATTTCAAGTTATTGCAAACATACTCTAATTTGACGTCTGAAAATAGGTGTCGACATTAAAAACACTAAAAATTAGCACTAAAATTAATGGTCAATAAATTAAAATCGTCTAACAAACCGAACACATTTCAACAAATTGATTTGTCAAGTAAAAAAATAACACAAAAGGCAGACGTCGTAAAGGCACTTAATTTTTAAGGCTGGACCGAGCATGGCTAATTAAGGCCCAAGCCAATATTCCAGCGTGAAAGGCCATAAATCTACGGCCCATGAGGGCCGAGTGCGTCCAAAATATTTACAGTGCGTGACAAACGGTCGCCTTTAGTTTCACGCAGTGTCTTTGGTACACAGGGCGACAGCGATGCGCCACGGAGCCGATGACACGAAACAATTGGTAAGTTCTGGCCGAACATCGCATTCATTCGAAAAAAAGCATTAAACGTGAACAGAAACAAAAAACCATTAAACGTGTTAGAGCGAATTGTCACGCTTCTTAACTCAAATTCTAAATATATGAAATCGTAATCCTCTATGTATGATAAGAACAAAATGGGCTACGGAATTTTCGATCCGATGGGATGGGATTTGTCGAATGCGAAATTTTCTGGCTATCTGTCTATCGACAATAATAAATTCGTTTTGTTTACAGGGCTTAATCGTAGATACAAAAAAAAAATAAAATTGATACATAAAATTTTGTACAACGCTAACTTGAACCCTAGAACTAAGTCTTGATTTTGACAAGGCCTAGGTGTATTTAAATATATGTGATGACGATAGGAGGATTGATTTTTAATTATTTTAAATTTATTGAAAGTCTATAGGGGCACATCGGAGTGCATCCCGGGATTCAATGGCGGATCGACGTTTAGATTTATTTGCATGTTTACGGTTTATTTTAAAAATAATTATTAGTTTTCCTTATATATATTACATAATAACATTTTCTAACATCCAAACGCAAACAGTTCATCGTCACCAATTCACAGTCACTAAAACAACTATAAAACAATCTCATTTCCACCTCCAAATAGTATCACTAAACACATCAGCATATTTGCGTAACCATAAACAAACTAGGCGTCCAATTTCAAAATGAACAATTCCGAATCAGCGATTCGACAGTCCATTCCATTCTTTTAATAATCCTCCATTTTTCCATGTGTATATGAAAACAGTAAAATGATTAACGACTTTCTGACACATCTCCGCTGAAACCCACAGCCTAATGAGGCTTCGGTGGCGTAGTGTTAAAATCCTAAATTGTTGTGTGAACTTTCACAGTTATCAGATATCTCGATTTTATAGCTGACTTTAGTTGTAGTCTTTTTTCATTCAAAATCGACTCGATCGACGCAATTGTTGTTCAAACATCTGCATTTTATCAGCGCGTGCTTGCTTTCTTTTGTACACACACACACACACACAGCGACACATCTTCCTACACAAATAAATCAAAATGTCACAGTCAATGATGAATTGAAAATGGTCGCTTTTAAAAATGTATGTCGATTGCGAAATTGTTGCAAGGGAAGGTTGATCTGCTTATCTGTGTGACCGCCGGATGAATTGGTACCTTACTGCTTATATCTACCCACACTAGGTTGGTGGGTATTATAAAATCTATTTAAGATTTATATTTATAATATTTCTGTTGTCTGATGTAAAACAAAGTACTTTAAACGACTTATCTCTGTCAATGTATGAGGTGTGTGACACGATATCTTCAAGTCACATTGGCGTCTAAAGACTACAGTGGTGCTTACCATGATGCGGTACCTAAGCCTGTTTGCCAAAGTTCTATTCGCTAGAATAATATAGTACTGTTGTTTCTGTTCTCACCAATGCAAGAACAGAAACAATTAGCTTCAATATCAATATATCGAAGCTACTTTTATGTCTTGCGTATAATATTTTCAAGCATTTACGTAAGTAACTTGTACTTGCATTTATTATAGAATTTTTTCTAACAAAACCATTTTCTAGAGGGATGAAAATGTTTAGTCAAGTACAATAACTACTTACAATGTTCGAAGTTAAGTAAAACTACTTCTGTAATTTTAATAGTACATGTTCCTATTAACACAGAAGATGTTTAAAGTGTCTTGTAAACTAAATAAATATGTACCTATTAAGACTTAAAATAATAGACAATTTCTTCGCTTGCCTACAGATATTGGAGCAGCCTTCGACGAGATATACACCAGATGACTGATTTTCCGAAGAAGGTTTTAGGTGATTATTTAGATTTTCTGGTAGTTTATCGCGTATATGATTTAAACAGATGTACAGCCACCGTTATCATCCTCATTTCGGCTGTTAGACATTCACTGTTGGACATAGGCCTCCCCAACATAGGGGGATTTTTGCTCATAATTGACGCGCTGGGCGTGGAGGCAATCGCCGAGCACAACTTCGTGATGAGGAAGCTGCTGCCTATCACGACCCTGTAGTAATTGAATTGCACTGTTTTGGATGGATTCACCGCCATCTGTTGGTGAGAGGGTGAGAGGTACTAATCTACTCCGGCAGTACCCCCGGGGACACGCATATCCAGGTACTAGATACACCACGCTGTGCCGTATAGGTACCATGGTAATGGTGGAAGGTACCATCAAAAATGCCAAGAATGCGATAAGATATATGTCTAAAATAAATTTAAATCAGCAACTTAGTATTTAATAAAAAAAATGATTTATGATCAATCCGCGGCCGCATATCACACGTTTCATAATGAATTTGTTCATTAATTTAACATGACGTGTAGATGAGCAAAAGATTATTGATTCGAATTTGCAAGAACTCAAACGTAACACCTAATGCAAAAATGAATCTGAAAAATTTTAAAGTGTCTGTATACTCGTAATTTATTTAACTACCAGATTCGCGTTAGCTATATATATTATTTTTTATTTATTCTACAGGTATATCGTATCCTGCGGGATGTTACCCGAGTATGACAAGAAAGAGAGTAGCGTAAGTTCTTCTTTTTAGTTCAAGCTATTCTCATTTCAAATTGCATGTGTACCATCAAACCAAACCATCCTTACCACAAAGTGCGAGGTTTTAAAATTCTTCATTATCATATCAGCCTATGGACGTCCAGTGCTGGACCTAAGCCTCTCCAAATTGTCTCCAGAAGAATAGATTGTATGCGGTTAATTTATTTATTCAATACCGATTTCGCAAACTAGTGATCTTTGCTCTCACTTTCTCGTTTTTTTGCCGCTTTGTTTTGCTAGATCTCGATTAGAATAATTAGAGGAGAGACTTCTGGGTCACCATTTCAGCAGCATGGATACTGATGGATATAAGCCTCTAGAAGAGATATTTTTGGGAGAATTTTTTCGTATTGACGAGGATGCTGTTGCCTATCCCCTACCAATTATAAATGAGTTACGCAGTTTATTATGGATATACGAGTAGTAGCGTTTGTCAAAACTAGTTGCTTCTTAGGGCAACTGCCGGAGAGGGAGGTACTATTCTAATCTACCTTTAGACACCTGTGAGTTGATTGTATAATGTGATATAATATCTAGGTCTAGAGTTAACGGTGTTAATATCGCTTCGACTTTAGACGCTAGCGACTAGCGACGAGCGTCTAAATTCTGCGGCGGTGAGTGACTATTTTCCATGCCTTATAACGTAGACATTATCAGCATCATATAAGCCAATGGAACTCCACAGCTGGACATAGGCCTCCCCAAGAAAAGGATTTTGTCCACAATTGCCGCGCTAGGAAAGCATATTAGCAATCGCAGATCGCAGCTTTCGCGACGAGGATGCGTGCATTTAAACTACTCTATATTGGATGGATATACCGCCATCTATCGGCTCTAATACCTAATATTTTAGTACTACCGCCTCTTAAGATACCTGGTACAGGAGGAAGTACTATTCTACTCTGCCGGTACCACACGGCTTGATTGCTACCTCACTCCTCCTATTTCTACTGACAAATAGAAGTGTTCGTATTGCTGTGTTGCGGTTTTAAGGATGAGAGAGGCAGTAAAATTACTGGGTAAATGTGACATAGTATTTGTTGGCTTGCAACATAGTTGGCGCTAGTGATATCTTTGGGATGACACGAGTGTCTTTAGGCTGCAGTCACGTTTATCATCAAGCGGACCGTGTGCTTGTTTGCTGACTTAATTATATGAAATAGAAAAAAATAAGCTTTTAAAGAAAGTTATTGGACGCGGTAGTCGACCTACCAATAATAATAGGCCTTCAGCTATTCTATTCTTTAATCAATAAGTCCAGTAAGCCGAAAATGATTTACACAGTTCATTCAAGAACCTCCATCGCCAGGTTTGCCCGATTGAAGAAATTATTATTTTCGTGGCTACACTATTAAAGTCTGTACTGAAACAGGCATTACGAAAATTTGTTCACAAAGATCAGTTACAGGTGAGGCAAAATATATTTTTCCGTTTCCCCAGAAGTTAGCTAACTAAACTCCTTCGATGATCAAGTTCATCTTCCCCTTAAGAATATAGTTTATCCATAAATAAGTTTAATATTTTATACTATCTGTGGTTTATTAGATACTTTTCTTTGAAACTTTAATACGCGGTTCCTGGAAGTAACGTCATTCATTTGATGTTTCCATAAAATTTCTAACTTCATCTGTTAAGCTAGACCGTTTCCGCCTCGTAACGTACACGTACAGCTGACTAGTTACTGATGCTGATTTTCTTCGTTTGAATATTTAAATTTGAAAGAGTTCTTAATCATAATTTCTAGCATTTATGCGTACACTGCTTTTTAACAGCTAAGAGTCTATTAAAATTTTTAATATCTATAAAACTGTTGCCGAAAGGTTCAAAACGTCGATTAAAAAGGTTAAATTAAAAACTAAAAGTTTGAAGGCCGTTAAAATTCTTTCTATAATTTCGTTTCTATAATTCTCAAAATAACCTTATTATTTTGAGAATTATAGAAACTTTCGATTAATAATTTGAAAAAAAAATGTTAAGAACTTACCTATATATCCACTCAGTCTTAAAGGAAACTAGGCGAAGGCCTATAACTATTGAACTATTTTTATAGTTACATTATTTTTATTTGATATTTTATCAATAAAACTTCATAACCATTTAAACATTGTATATGTTTTAGAATAAACAACATTTTTGTTAATTTATTCGACAGCTTTAATTTAGTATGGGATTATGTAAACTTCGCAATATTGCATCCTACATAATTATGACTACAAACTCTATCGAAATACTACTGAGATAATAAGCTTCAATTTTTATGCGGTAAAGCTGCATTATACATCAATTTATCAGCAATAATCATTATTCAAAAGCCAATTTATTAGTACATAAATCCAGTACACGATACTTAATACTAACTTTATTGTGCATTTCATAATCGACTAAAGATGTGACATGACATTTACTCGGATTGCTCAACAAATATATGAGGAACTTTTCGTTTCAACTCGGCGATTACACTATTTATATAATGTATCTAACACATAATTGGTTTACAAGTCAGATAGCAATAATCTAGGAATTCACTAGAAAAACTGCGGATGTAAAAAATGTCATAACAAAAAGACAACACAACCTTAACCTAGCCTTAACCTAACTATGAATAAAAATCAGAATTCTTACAATAACAATTTAATCTCCCCCCACACAATAAATCCACGCTATCCCCAGAGATTCCGGTCAAGAATCACTACTCATGTTTACCGCAAACCAAACATTTCATCACAGACATTTTTCCTCTTGTACACTCGCGGGCAAAAAAACGACCTCCATCTCGAATGTCATTTGCACGGCGTGCCGTTGAAAAAGCAATTATTTCAATAATATCTGGCGGGCCGCGCCCGGCACCCAGTGCCCGGCAAAAAGTGCCTCGGCACGCGCGCCGTCACGCCAAGAAAGTTGAAGACGCCAAGGACAGCCTGCGGGCCGAGGTTGGTAATGCATGCTACTTTTGTAGTCAGATTATAAATCTATAGTTTAAACAAATAACTAGCGCCTTTGATATGATTTTGATTGGTCCAATTGTTGCTTGCCTTTTAATGTACTGTTTTGATTTAGTTTACTTTTCTTTTCTGTTCTTTATACGTGTGAAATGTATCTAGTGAAAGCATAGGTTTTGTTTAAGTGACAAGGCAAATTTAGTGTATGCAAATATGACTTTGTTTTAGACAGAATCAAGAATTGCCTGAAGATTTGAACAACTTTAGTAGTTTTCACTGATGACTTCGTCTGCCTACATAACTTTAGAAATTACAACCTAATCTAAATCTAAATTATAACATACATATTATACCTACATATATACCTACCTACATACCATACCTACATATTACACAAAAAGCAAATCTAGTGTTCACAAATACCCCTTTTTTTAAACAGAATTAACCTAACCTAACTTAATCTATTCTAAATCTAAATTATAAGCTATATTATTTATTATACAAAAAGGCAAATCCAGTGTTTACAAATATGTCTTTGTTTTAGACAGAATCAAGAATTGCCTCAGATTTGAACAACTTTAGTAGTTTACACTGATGCCTTCGTCTGCATACATAACTTTAGAAATTATAACCTATTTTCAGACGAAGCCTCGGACACTTCCGGCCATATTTTAAATTTATAGCCTATGTTATTATTAAATTAATGCTAAATAAGGTTAAAAAAATCCTCGCGTTTATAATATTATATTGTATTGAATTGGATTTAGGTTTCTTTTTTTTCTAGTAATATTGTGAAACTTTGCGTTTACTTTCACTTGAAAGTATATGATTTGAGTAAGTGTGAGAGTTTTAAAATCAGTATAAGTGTTTTGTTTGCGTCAGAAACAGTGTGAGTTTTTAACAACTATGTGATTTTATTTTTATTTCCTTAAACTATATAGTCTTCTACACATCTCTAGACTTACTTAAAATGCCTCACTCTTTTCTGGATTAAGGTAACTTCCTTTTTTATATTAAACCAGGTCGTGAAAAACAAAAAGCATTCAGTCCTCCTGATATAAAGTGTCACTACAGCATATAGATGCTCAGAATATTACAAATATATCACTATCGCGATGCCAACTTAATGATTTTTTAAGATATTGTGTCGTATATGAGGGCGAGAGAGGCATTGAAATTACTGGGTAATACCAGTAATTTAAATGCCTCTCTCACCCTTCAAACTGAAACACAGTATTACGAACTGCTATCTAATATGATATTTAATAAATAGGTGAGAGTGAGGTACCAATGCAGACGACCTTTGTCTTATATAAAGGTCGTCTACGTCCTTCTAACTATAGTAACTTCTGTCTAAATTAGCCACAATGTAGTCCATAAGTGATTCGTATTAAACATAATTTCACTTTACCAAACAGTTTGTTATTTTGATAGTATTATAATAAATCAATACTATTATAGTTCCAGATTAAGCATCAAACCGCAAAGTGAAGCATCAAAAAACATCATGGTCCTTTAACTGACCGCTGTTCTTTCCACTCTGCTGAGCGTAGATCTCAATAATCGAAACAAATAGACATAACTTGCTTCCGCTGACCGATTATCTTTTTATGATATTTAAAAAAAAGAATAGAACAAGGTTTACTGTCCGATTAGACACGTCCAACTGTGAATGTTTTTTTTATGGAAACAAACGCAATTTATATCAAATTATGCACAACCGCGTATTAGTTAGCTATCGGCTGGTTGTGATAGTATACATAATGAAAAGGAACATGCCACATGCTAGTATTATTATACAAATTTAACTTTGAATACGATAAAGTAAAATACTAAGGCAATAATTTATAATGCGTAAGTGTTTTCAGACCAAATCTATAGGTTGAATTTGTCCACAATTGGATATCGAGACTCCAACATATTTGGGCGGTTTAACAATAATGGAAATGCTTGTACATTAACTATTGCATCATAATAAATAACAATAATAAATTTACAAATTACATACATTGACATAACTCCGAGATAAGTCGATTAAAGCACTTGCGTTATGGATAACAGACAACAGTGGAACTACAAATTTAATACTTATATACATATAAATACCCAGGCACAAAACAAATATAAATATATATTTAAGAGTTGAGAGATGTTGCTCATCCTGACCATATTTATTATGTATTTATCTCCACCTGCCGATTCCAGACCTCAGTCTCATAACATCTGGTACAGAGGGAAGTATCGTTTCACTCTGTTATTATCATTATTATCTTTACAACAAATAGTTATTTTAATCACTTTTTAGACCACTTTTAATAAACAAATATTGGCATTCAAATTGAATGTATTCCCGCCTTATTAACTAATTACCTTCGACAACATTGATAAGACCGAAAAAGTTGTGCGATGTAGGTACATAAGACTTAATATGCCTTTGACCGTATTCATCTAATCATCTGTCACAGTCAATATAGCTGTATAGTTTTTAAATTAACGTAAAACAAAATAGCCCTTGTATCTAATGGAATAAGTGTCAAGTGCGCACTGTAGAACTCTTCCGATGAGTGGCAAACATTCGTGCGTAGTAGAGGGCTCTCATACAGTTGACAACGGAAATATCAAGGAAATGTTAAGAGACACAGCGCACACTGTTTGTTTTGTTAGTTGCAGTATTAATAATAGATAACAAATCTATATTGACAATAAATACACAATTGAACTAAAATACACCATTCAGTAACTTGTTAGGACAGTAGGTTTTAAGTCATTTGAGGAAGGTCGTTTACAAATTCCCACAACATCCCATATATTGACCTGTTTCCGAGTTAAGTCGCTTAAATCACTTGTGTTATGGACATCAGACAACAGAGGAATCACAAATATACTACTTTAATACATATATTTTACACCCAGGGATCGATCCCATGACCTTTGGCGCCAAAGACAGGATCACTACCATCAGTGCCATCGAGCTCGTCAAATTTTGCATTGGTACCTTATTCTCACCTATCTCTGCCGCCAATAAGCAGTGTTGGTATTGCTGTGTTTTAGTGTGACGGGTGAGAGAAGCAGTGAAATTACTGGGTAAATTTGATACTGTATCTTCAGTTCACAAGGTTGGCAACGCGCTAATTATATCCTTTTTTTTTTTTTTTTTTTTTGGATGAACCTAGTGCTGGACTACTCAGACGTCAATTCCAGCGCCACCGAACAAGAGGGCGGGGCCTCTCATAGGTGAGAGGTCCGATGCCCGTAAAATAATCTCGCGTGCCCCGCGGCCGCGGCCGCGCGTCAGCGCGGTCGTACTGGGCGACCGCGCGTTA
>JACJUM010003174.1:14136333-14228382 GCA_020976665.1 Heortia vitessoides | reverse complement strand
CTGCTGGAGTAGGAACCCTCGACTCGATACCTGAACGATCGGTTCGAGAGAAAATCTTTGATAATGAGACATAGTCTGTCCGGCACTCCCTGAAAATGGAGTTTAAATACTAGGCCGTTGTGCCAGACTTTGTCGAAGGCTTTCGCGACGTCAAAGAACAACGCCGTCGTCCCTTGCGGTTGGCGTCGTTCGTTGAGGCGCGAAAGGATATGTTCCGTGAGGCGGTGGAGTTGATGGACACATGAGTGCCGGTTGCAAAAGCCGAACTGTTCGTCTGCCATAAGGCCGTTGTCGTAGACGAACCCTCGCAATCGTGAACAGATGAAGCGCTCATATAACTTGGCCAAGGAGTTGAGCAAGCTAATGGGCCTGTAGGAAGTGGGATTTCGTGGGTCTTTACCGGGCTTGTGAATGCCAATGACGGCGGCGTCCTTCCACGCGTCGGGAAACACGCAGTTGGACATGGCCGCGTTAAAGATAGTCACAAGCAGGCAAATAATATGGGCGGGGAGAATGCGTAGGACGCGGTTTGTTATACCATCCGGACCGGGGGCTTTATTTACCTTGAGATCGCGAATGACGTCACGGACCTCAACTGGCGTGATCGGGTCTAACGGCGGTGCCGTCGGCGGCGCGAGTTCTAGCTTTTCGACTTCGTCGTCGACGTACTGCACGAAGGACTGGTTAGTGGGGAGTGTGCTAACCGAGCACTGCAACTCTAAACTTTCCGCTAAGCACTCGGCTTTTTCGGCGTCTGTGAACGCGACGGCGGCGGGAGTGGCGGCGGCGACGGTCGCGGGTGCGGTCGCGGGTGCGGTCCCGGGCACGGGCGCGGGCGCGTGCGCGGGCGCAGACGTAGCGGTACGATTGAGGGCGGGCATGTTCGCCGTCTTGTCCGACTTGAGGTATCTCGCCAGCTTCCAATACGCTTGGTGAGATGGCGAGAGTTCCTCGAGCAGATCGCCCCACCGGGAATTCCGCACTTCGTTAATGCGCGCCCTTACAGCGTACTGAAGGGAGCGCATATGAAGGCGGTTTTCCTCGGTGCGGTAGACGAAGTAGGCCCGCATAGCGGCTTTTTTATCTCTAATGAGTTCCTTGACATCCTCGGGCAAGATCAGACGATGATTTCTCATCGCCGGAACCTGCTTGGACGCACCCCTGACGGCGTCCGTCAAGTGACTCGTTAGAGCTTCGATCGCGGAGTCTGTTTCCCGTCTGGTTTTGATCGTTTCCGGGATAGATTTCAGTAGGGGAGCGTCAGTAGCTGCGAGTGTTTTCCCGAGCTTCTTCCAGTCCACCACTGTCACCGTCTCCGGAGCCGAGCCTACGGGGGGACCTAGTTGCAATTTGACCGGCATATGGTCGGACGACAAGTCATGAACAGTTTCTATAGAATGCAGCGTCAGTGCCACATTCTTCAGAAGCGCCATGTCGAGTATGTCCGGCCTGTGATTAGCCTGGTTAGGGTAACGCGTCGGCGCCGAGGGAGCCACCACGACGAAGTCGAGCTTATCAGAAAGGTCGCACATCCTCGTACCGTTTGGGGTAGAGGATACGCAACCGAACCGTATATGTTTACTATTGAAGTCGCCGGCGATAATGACGGCTTCGTCAAGAGCAAACAGCGCTGCGAGATCCGCCTCTGTTAGCTTCCCCTGCGGGGACAAATACGCTGATACTATGGTGACGGGGCGATGACCGGTCATCGCCAGACGGCAAACCGAGACTTCGATGTCTGTGAGCGCGGGCGGGGGGTCGAACGGGCAACATTGTAAAATCCGCTTACAGTAGATCAGAGTCCCACCGCCCGGGCGGCCGACTCTGTCGTTCCTAACCGTCCTGTAGTTGGCTATGTTGGGGGTCCGCCTACTGGGCTTTAGGAAGGTCTCTTGTACTAGGAGGATATCCACGTCGTGATCGGACAAGAACTTTGCTATCTCCGTTTTTTGATCGCTCATACAGTTGGCGTTATAAAACGCCAACGTAAGCGAGCGGGGTTTAGATCGCGCTGACGTCCCTACCATCAATGTTTAGCGAAGGAGGCCAGGGTCTTGATTAGAGCCGGGTGCTCTATTGACGCCTGCATGAGTGCCCACTGCGATTGGGCCACGGATTTCAGCTTTTTTGCTTCGGCGAATTTGTTGAGGAGGAGCGGTATCTCCTCTATGAATGGCGCTACGCCGGCCGAGAAGGCCATTAATTCGTCTAGGTCCTCCGGTGAGAAACCTAGACCAGCCATCGGAGGCTGAGACGAAGGCAAGTTCGAGCGCGGAGTTGGGATTATCGCGTTCGCGGCTTTCGG
Source organism: Heortia vitessoides (assembly GCA_020976665.1). Lineage (NCBI taxonomy): Eukaryota > Metazoa > Arthropoda > Insecta > Lepidoptera > Crambidae > Heortia > Heortia vitessoides. The sequence continues at coordinate 14,226,077 of JACJUM010003174.1, read as the reverse complement.
TCTCCCTACAGTGCTGCCCCTCGCGGGGGGGCCGTTTTTTGCTGAGGCTTTCACTACGTTATTGCCCCACGCGGGGGGTTTGTTATTTGCCTCTACGGACGCTGTCTCTGTCCCGCGGGTGCGAAGCGCGGGGAAATGCCTAACGTTGTTAATGTTGGTATCAAACGGCTTTGACTTTTTTGGCTGGGGGGCCGAGGGGGCCCGCGAGCCCTGAACCGGCCGACGACCAGGCCTCGGCGCTCTGCGCGGCGCCTTGGGACAACCACGATAATTCGCGGTGTGTCCCGCCTCGCCGCACAAGACGCAGGCCGGGGGGGTCGGGGTTCCTGGCGCGCGGGAACACTCAGCGGTCCCGTGGTCCCCTAGGCACTTTACGCACCTCGGGCGCGCATAACATCTAAAGGCCGAGTGGCCGTATAGCTGGCAGCGGTGGCACTGGCCTATCTGGCCTCGCTGTCTGGGAGCCTCCACTCTAAGGGAAGTTAGACCGCAAACCGAGCGGACGTCGAAAATTTTCTTACCCTCGGGGGTAAGGTCTAGTATGACTAGGACGAGGTCCAGCGGGGACGCTCGCCCACGGCCTAGATGAAGGCGGTGGACCGCCAGAACCGGTAGGCTCTGAGCCCTAAGATCCGCAATGATATCCTTGTGATATTACGATCGTTTATACGCTGCGGTAACATTAACTATCACGCAGATAGTATGCGTTTTTGTCGACCTAACCTAATAAAAAAATAAATGTTAAGTTTACATTGTATATGCAATAAACCCCAATAGAGTCCTAGCTGCCATCAGCCGAGGAAGAGAAACCGTCGACCCGTCGAACGCGTCTCTATGATAAATGTTGCTCGTAGAATTAAAGTGATCGCCACGCCAAACTAAGAAGCGGTTGAGCTGGCATTCAGTATTTCTTGATATCGGTGCAAACTTATGAAAATACACGCACACGCTGTTTGGCAAACTTTTGAGGAAATAAATTAGGATAAAAACAATAATAATAAATTGGCACTACATCTCATATATTGACCTAACTCCGACAAAAGCCGCTTAAGGCTTGTGTTACGGACGTCAGATAACATAGGAATCACAAATGTAGTACTCAAATACATATACAACACCCAGAGACAGAGCAAATACAAATATCATCATAGGAATATTTTTCTTGGGTGTGTAAAACCCACGACCTTTGGCGCTAGGATAGTATCACCACCATCTGCTCCTTCGGAATCGTCAAGTACTAAGCGTTATTATATACATTTAGTATTGAGATTTAATACTCAAGGTTTATTATAAAGAGTTAATGAAATTATATATATTTATCGTCATCATTCCAGCCTTTAGAATTCCACTGCTGGACAAAGGTCTCTCAAAGAAAGGAGATCGGGTGCTCTCATGTGCGTGTAGCACATGAGGGCACCCGATGTATTGATGTGCTTCCCGATCACAAAGCATTGTTTGATATAATATACAAATATATAGCAGTGAGATACCAATAGAGTAGAATAGTACCTCCCACTGCACCAGGTGTCATAGGAGGCGACTAAGGTAGCAGAACTGACGGATGGCGGTATATCCATCCAAAATAGTGCAGCTCAAATGCACAGGCCGGGGATAGGCTGCAGCATCCCCGTCGCGAAGACTGCGCTCTACGATTGCCAACATGCTTGCCCTGTGCGGCAATTATAAGCGAAAAACGATGCCTATATCCAGCAGTGGATTTTTAATGGCTGGTATGATGATGATGTGTACAATAAAGTAGAGCAATATGACATTTTAGAAGATTCTAATGTAACGGCGTATATAAACATATTTGTTTGCCATTACATTGCAATTGCAATGCTGGCTAAACCCGATGAGATAGATCAAAATATTGTACTACAGTATATTACACCAAAAAAGTCTACAAAATAGATCCGCAGTGGTACATGTCCATCTCTTAGTAAACCTACAACAACCATTTTATATCCTCGTTGTACCTATGCGAAGCCGGGACGGGTCGCTAATATATTATAAATTCGAAAGTTTGTTATGTATGTATGTATGGACAATTACACTTCCACCCAAAAGTGAATAAATAATTAATAATTAAATTTTACAATGATAAAGCTCATACATCTAAATTGTTTGCAACCATTCATTGTGGTTTAATGAACGCGAAAGCTTGTATGGATGTTTGGTTCTCTCACACCGATGTGGCTTTACAGATCTAGATTAAATTTGGCATAGGCTTATTTTTATGTCAAAAACATGTTCCTCTGGGATAGAACTGGCTTTTTACTTTTCTTTAAGAAATTAGCATGATTTTTTGTTCAGTTTAGTTACACAAAGTCGAGTATGGACACCTAGTTAATAAATATTTTCTTACATATAGAACCTCCATTTATGAACTATACTCCACGTCGGGCCCGCGTGCCAATCAGGCGCGTTGCACCTCGACAGCGAGGTTAGAGCTTGCCGATTCCTTAATTGCCGTGACGTTTTGGTGTCACATCCCGCGCCGAGGTCGGTGCGTACGACGCTACTTAAACTTTAGTAGCCCGTGTAAATCGATTGCCACATCGATACGTCACTCACATTTCGATCTATTCGATTGTGAAACCGAATGAGATGTGTGAAATGTATATTAACTGCAAGCTATCGGTAAAGAGGTCTTATGTATTTGAGTATTCTTCGTAATGATGCTCAAGACTCCTTAAGATCGATTTATTTGTATGTATTACATGTCGGGTACCTTTTTTATTGCAGTCGTAATAAGAGGCAAACTCAGGATTCTGACCCGACAGACACGAAACAGCGTCACCGGAACGTAACAGGGTAAGAATCAATACCCCTGTAACAAAAATAAACTTTGCGATTGTCACCACGCCTTCCAACCTTAAGATATGGTAAAAAACATTTTTAATATTTACTAATGCTTCGAAATCGAAGTGTTTAAGTGCTAATTTCTCGCAGTACACCGGACAGTTGCCTTTTTCTACCATAATTCGTTTGCAATATAAGCTAATGATGCAACCAAACAAAAAAGTATACTACAAAATTTCAGTATTATTAAATCCCCATAAACATTTACCAAATAAAAACCAAGTCATGTTTATAAAATTAATACAGGATTCTCCAGTCACGTTTATTTCGATCTAAACGAGGTTTAAAGACGGTTGTCATCGAATCGAATAAATTACACCAAGATCTATAGGGCATGTTACAAAACAAAATTATTTGGAAAAGGAGGCCTCATTCACACATTAGTGACGCTACTCGCCGCGTCCGATGCCATAATTATTAAAAAGTTACGTTCTGATTCCTTGGCTTCTACATTTTTTTTCCTTTTGTTGTACAACTTTTTAAATTTGGAGTGTCGTGAACGTTAAGTAGTATTTATGCGGTCCCCAGCAGCGAGGTGATCCTGCCGCGAAACAAACTTTGGACACAAGTTAAAGGAACAACTTTGTTTTTAGCCGTTTTCGACTTTCGAGTATGATTTTCTAAAGCTCTTAAATGGGTAATGCAAGCATTGAATATTAAATACTAGCACAGTGGCGATGTTTCATGAATTGTCCTTTTTCATTTATTCTTTGTCCTTTTTAAATAACCTTGCTCATTACGATAATAATTGTTTCAAATGTGCTTTTCTTTTCACTATATACTTTTATTCGATATATTGATATTAGGTAATCTATAACCAAATGATGCAATGGTGACCAAATTATTGAGTAACGCAAACATACTTATCGTCTCGAGGTTTGAATCAAAAATAAATTTTAAATTAATGCCGCCCATTTCTACAACGAAGACCGATATAAATTCTCGGCGGACAACCCGGGAGAGGATCGCCAAAGCTAATTCTGTTGTGATTAATGCTCCTTGCACATTTCAGCTCTCTAGCTGACACACGCAAACTTACGGATACTGATTATTTTACAAAGACCAAGCAATTAGCGACCGTATTATGAGTGGGTAAGCTATCAATTGTTGTAATGTAATGTCTGCAATGTTAGAATAGGGTTGGTTTTTGGCAGAAGTACTTAAAAGTAAACCGCTACTGGCTGGTCGCGTTTCTCACGCGACTGCTAACGATTAAGTGGCGAATAGGGGACGTGTTATATTTGTTAAAACAGTTGCATGGATTACAGGTAACACTAATTTAGTGCACTGTTATTACGTGATTTAAGAGTCTTGGGTGGCAATTCTTTGTCGCACGATCATTATGAAAGTTTTTAGAGTAGTGTTCTTGTTTGTTGGATATGGTTAGAGCACGGCACATTTATATTCACTTCACATGAGTAGTTTGGGTTTTGCTAATAAAGCCTTTTTTTAATTTGGAGAATATTCCATTTTGTATTTATTACTGCTAGCACAGCAGAAAAGAATAGTCCCTCCTTCTATACCAGGTGTCGCAAGAGGCGACTTAGCTACCAGAACCGACAGATGGTGGTATATCCATCTGAAACAGTGTAGCTCAAATGCGCAGGGTGGGGACGGGCAGTAGCATCCTTATTAACGAAATCTTCATTTTTTCAATATATATCGTAACTAGCAGCACCCTGCGATTTCACCCGCGTTATAGAACTTTCACACTAACTTTGCTCCCCCATTTTACGCCCTTAAGGGATAATTTTCGAAAATATATTTTTCACTACTTACTAACTTTGCACCACCGTTTTACCCCTTTAGTGAAAGTATTTGAAAAAATCCTTTCTTAGTGCTACCCTCTGTTATAAGAAGTACTCCTGTGCAAAATTAAAAGTTTCTAATCCTTATAATTTAGGCAGGCTCTTGATATATCTGTCAGTCAGCTTCTCAAAAGGTAGCCTTTTCTAAAAATTTCCGAGTACAGCTGTGTGATGAGGGTAATGCTGCCGATCCTAACATTGTCGTTTGTTACATTTGAGATGAGTAGATGCATACATATATACCAGTCACCTATCGGTTCCTGGCATCGTACGAGGTACCAGTTCAATCTGCTAGTACCTCACGGTATTAAATACATATACTTAGGTATAGATACGCAAGTCGCCAGTATTAAATACGAAAAAAAGAACGTAAACCAAATGAAAAAGAGCCTTTATTAGGAAAACCCTCAAACCACTTAACTAGTAACTGTACACCTGCAAAAGGAAGTGTATTTGAATAAGGAAATTATAGTGATGGCAGTAATTCGTCGCCGCGGGTCGGGACTTTCGGTGCCGATTGCTCGATAAGCCGCACACCGAGGCAAGTATAATGAAATTATTACTAATACTATTTCTTTTTTTGTTTCGTTAATAACGAGAAACTTGGACGACTCAGTTGTTTTAATCGTGAACAAGTCTTGCTATGTTGGAAATATGATTAAATGACACAACATCTACCGCTGGACCTAGGCCTCCCCAATCGTATAGAGCAAATTTATGCAGGTTTATAACGCGATACACCAGAAAAGAACCTGCAAGAAACACAGTGGACGAGTCCGATAGCGCAGTCAAAGGTCGTGGGTTTGATCCCCATCCAGAAAAAATATTTATATGATAAAAATTTGTTTTGTTAAGTGTCTTGGTGTTATTTGAACGTATTTAAATAGTATATTTGTAATTCCTCTTATCTGAAATTTGTAACGCAAATGCTTTAACTTGTCTCGGAGTCTGGTTAACGTAGGAGCTGTCGTATAAATTAATTTATTAATTAGACGGTGATGAAGACCCGCGTCTCCTTGCTCAGGTTCCGTAAGAATCTCGCATTAGTGTCAACTTACAAAACTTTTTTCTTAAAATCAAGCTGTTGGAGCGTTTTAAGCTAGTGCAGAAACCTGCCCACTCATTAGCTAAGTACTGAGATAGTAAGCGCAAACTTTTACCAACTTAAATGAGTAGAGAAAACATTTGATAACTAAAATACAGGCACCGAAGTTCGTGGCTCAATTCTTTATATAATTAGGGCAGCGATCATTCAGTCTCGCCGGTATCAGCCACATTGATCTGCCTAATCGAATAGAAAACGAACATTTATCATAAAAAGCGCCCTCAGCCATCCCGCGCCTAACTTTCCTCCACATAATTTCATATAAATTACTTAAAATCCAAAAAGGAAATTATTCGACGCCTAATGCCCGATTCGCATGACAACCGGTCGCCTTACCTAACTTATTATTTTACTTTATTCCCCATTTCACCCCTCTTTTGTGGTGGGCGGTGTGCGTTTAACTGTAGCGTCAACACGCGTTATAGATGGTAATGGTTATCGTTACAGTAATTATTGGTAGCAGATTACTTGTAATATACTTTTTATTTGTTCTAATGTTCGGTATTTACATTAACGTCGTGCTAACAGTGACCGATTTCGTAATTATTTTTATTTGTTACACATTATTTATTCTTACTATCCTCTTTGGTTTCATTATAGCTATAAGGTATATAATCTTTGATCATCGAATCAGAGATTATGAATAAGGCTGAATAGGCTTTATGCTGTTTGCATTCATCCCAATCCCGTAGGTCTGATATTATCGTGTGCCATTTGCCAGTTTTTAGTTACAATTCTAGCACCTGATGGTTTTATAGGCTATATCAGTGGATCGATCTATTTCTAATCTGCTAGTATTGCCGAGACTTGCGTTATTCTACAGATCTCCATTTTCATTTGAAAACGCAAAGAGTCTGGGCATTGTCCTCAAGAATGCTCGTTGAGCAAATATACGTATTTAATATAGGCCTCATGTGAGTCCTCATAAGGCCTATTTTAAATACTCGTATTTTAATTCCATAAATCGTCCTATTAACCAGGTAGGAGAGGTGTTAAAGATGGGCTTGGTCAGAAGGACCAAGAACAAACGAGCGTATAAGAAATGACTAATGCGAGTAAAGGAAGCGAGATAAGTATTCCAAGATCGTAACAAATGGAGACATTATACACAAATATGCTTGTTATAAATTTTGTCTTCATTTTATGACAGGCATATTTCTATTACCTACATACCTACAAAGGTTTCAATGACCACGCATATTTGCAAAGTTAGAAAAAAAAAATTATATTAAATAAGCAAATACCACATGTCTAGTAGATAAATAGTTACGGATTAAGAAAACTTTATCTCTCATAAAGGATTACAAATTATTCGCTTACCGAGAAAACAATATTTAACAACAATAGATGAGCGTAAACAACATTAAATTAAAAACAAAAATAGTGCGAGTTATATCCTAAGCCGTGAGGTACCGGCAGAGTAGAATAGTACGTTTCCCTGTACCAGGTGTCGTAAAAGGCGACTAAGGTACCAGAACCGACAGGTGGCGGTATGTCCATCCAAAACATTGCAGCTCAAATGCTCAGGGCGGGGATGGGCAGCAGCATCCTCGTCGCGATATCTGCGCTCTGCGATTGCCCAGCCGAGGCCTATGTCCAGCAGTGGACTTTCAATGGCTGGTATGATGACGATGATGATATCTTTAAAAAAATCTAATTATAAGTTAACACTAGATAATATTAATCGAGCAACCATGGATATAAAGCGCTGTTGTAATGATAGTTAAATAATGGTTAACCATAATACAAAAAATCTATTGCAACCTTTGTAACAGCACAGTACATTTTAGCAATGATTTGTCATATAAACGCTACTATCAAATCATATAATATGTCAATTCCTGCGTGTAAAAAACAATTACCCTAATTGCTCGCGTGGCAAAGATCACATTTTACTTTGATCAAACCAATCTATTTTCTTTACACGATCATGACACGATCTTAATTCGATACCTGTCGAGCACACGTCAATAGACGTAGCTCTCTGGGAGGAATGAGCTCGAATATCTCCCTTATGCCAATATTTTGCTTCGTATCACCGGCATAGATCATTAATTCTCATTTGACCTACAACAATAAGACGCAACATCCGAAAATTTCTCTTAACTTGATGGCGATAAGGTCGAAGAGGCTCCGTTTGTTTTTGAATTTCCAATACGTTTAATAATACACTGCTGCGTTTGTGGTTGTGATTGACGTATGGTTTTGAGGAGCGAGCGCTGCAACTCTTAATGTAATTATGGATCTTAACGGAATTTTAATAGACAATCGGCCGATGGCTCGGAGGCGGGTCAGATGTTCGTCTCTATTGAACTTGCCAAGGAATTTAGTACGAAATTGAGTTAAATTTATGAACTTCAAATATTGTATAGGTAAGTTTATATATTGCTTATTGAAAACGTTAAATAAATATTGACGTGTATGGTGTCGTAGTTAAGGTGGAATTTTTTAATAACAAATAACTATTTAAGTTTCATATTTGTATTTCAAAAAAAGCTTTAGAGGTAGTCTAATCTTAAAATAAATCCGTAAATAAGTGCTCAAAAATCCTTATCATGTTAACTTATTTATTATCATTTTAATAATCAACCAAATTTAATATATTAATATTCTAGTAACCAATTTGAAGGTATTTAGAGAGGCTAATATACAAAACCACAAGCAGATGCACCTGAGCTGCGATCTAAAAATAAAAAAAGCTCCCGGATCGGACGGAATATCAAATCGCGTCCGACGTAATCTCCCTGCCCATCTTATCTGCCTGTTCGTGGCAATTTTCAATGTGGCGATGTCCAACTGCACGTTCCCCGACGTGTGGAAAGACGCTGTCGTCATTGGTATCCACAAGCCCGGCAAAGATCCCAGGAATCCCACTTCCTACAGGCCAATTCTTTGGCCAAGCTATATGAGTGCCTTATTTTATCACGATTGCACGGGTTCGTCTACGATAACGACCTTATGGTAGACGAACAGTTCGGATTTCGTAACCGACATTCGTGCGGACACCAACTGCACCGCCTCACGGTACACGTCCTTTCGCGCCTCAACGAACGACACCGACCGTAATGGACGACGGCGTTGTTCTTTGACGTCGCGAAAGCTTTCAACAAAGTCTGGCACAACAGCCTAAGTAAGTCTTTAAGCTCCACTCTCAAGGAGTGCCGGACAGACTCTGTCTCATCATCAAAGACTTCCTTCCTCTCGAACCGATCATTCAGGTATCGCGTCGAGGGTTCCTATTCCCGCAGACATCCTATATCAGCCGGCGTCCCCTAAGGATCCGTGCTCCCTCCGCTCTTATTCACGCTCTACGTGAACGATATGCCTAGGTCTCTCGGTGTAGAGCTAGCCCTGTTCACGAACGACACGGTCCTGTGCGACTCGAGCCGACACCGCCAACCCTACCCCTGTTTCAAACGCCTACAGCGCGCGGTCAATGTTCTAGACGACTGGTTCTATAAGTGGCGTATCGAAGTGAACCCCAAGAAGAGTACCGTCATGCACTTCTCGAGGTCCAATCGGTGCGGTGCGGACAGTATGGGCCGCGAGGTGGGGGTGTATAAACTTTTCGGTCAACCCATCCCCTGTGTCAATAAAATCAAATACCTAGGTGTCACATGATCGGCGCATGACGTTCGGGCCTCACATCAGAGTAGTCAGAAATAGGGCCTCCTTCATATTACGTAGACTCAACTACTACATCGGCCGTACAAGTAGAATGTCCCTCCGCCACAAGAGGACTATTTACAAGGTTCCGTTCGGTGATGACATACGCGAGCCCCATATTCGCTCACGCGGCCCCGTCACTTATTAGGACGCTCTAAGTAGTTCAAAATAAGATCATGCGCAGGGCGACTGACTTCCCGTGGTATATTCGCAACCTAAGCTTGCATCACGCTCTCGATTTGCCTACGATCTGCGAGTATATGAAAGAAGCGTCGCGTCGTTTTCTTGACGGGGCATCGAATCAATCCCTTAATAGACAATTCTGCGAAGTACGTCGCTAGGAAAAACGTCCACGTCCTACATCGCAGACCGCGTCACGTTTTAGACAATCCGCCTAATGGGATCACCGCGAAAATCGCAGCTCTTCCCCGCCCTCTCGCTGGCACATCTCGATCTCTATCACTACACATGCAGTCGTACAGTACACCGCGTTCGGCGACGCGTGCAGACCCTACCCCCACGAGCGACAACCGACAGCCATAGGCTGCCGGGCTCACTCTGTCCGGCTTCTTTTGCAAAATTTCGTAATTAAATTCCCCCAACGATGGCAGCCCGAGCCTAGGTCGAGCCTCTAGAGGCGCCTTCGGGCGATAGCCGTCGGTTCCGCTCAATCTCGCGAACCTCGCGGCCGCGAGTTTTGCGGGATTAGAACGGGCATCGGACCTCTCATTTATGAGAGAAGGCGGAGCGCCTTTCATTTTTCGGTGGCGCTGGAATTGACGTCTGAGTAGTCCAGCATTAGGTTCGTCCGAAAAATAAAAAAAAATGCACCTGAGCTGTGGCGATGTAAAGACCACCCTCAGTTGATGCAGCCAAGGAAAACCATTCACAAAATTATATTATTACATTATACATTGATAACGGTACTGATTTATGCCCAAACGCACCACTCTTATTCTGGCACAAATTGAAAATAGGTCGGCTGATTTACCTTCAATAGGAATACAGATAAATTTGAACCTAATAATGTAAGTATACGGACCCTTATCGTTTAGCGGGTGAGCACAATTGGAATTTGGTGAACAAAGAAAGTTTCTGCTACCTGGTGACGTACCTTCCCAAAATCCAGTAATAGCAAACTCTGTAATCCTCTCCCATGAAACATGCGATGTGCAAAGATAACATGATAACTTCAACTAGCAATAGGGTTGTCATCGATCCATTTGATACCTCGGACTTGGTTATCGCTACGTTGATCAATAAAACTATTCAGTAAAATCATGGTGATCAATACAAGAGACGGATGATGACGCATTTTCTGCTTATCAAAATATTATATCATTTTTTTACATAATGCCAACTGATTGATTGGTTGTTCTGATTTGTTTTCAAAAGGATTAGCGGGGAAACTTGTTTAATTATTTTATTATTTTTATATTTTGATAAATACATCTCATCGCCGCCTTAAACGTTTGTGTAGTGTCACCAACGACGTCCCATTGAGTCGTGGTCCATCCAGCCTTAGAGGTACCTACGCGTGATGGCCGTTGGCACTATCCCGCAACGGTGAAGGCAGGAGGATTTCCCGCGGTATTTGACACGGGATGGTGGCATCAACCTTATGTCTTTAGAGCGAGGGTTGCGTTTACTTCAATCTACCTCCCAACGATCTATAACTAACAAATATTGACATAACTCAAACTTCAATATAAAATCAATTAGCCTGTACTGTACATTTGTAATAACCGTCCCAATGCTCCTAAAAAAAACGTTTTTTAAGATAAACATCTCCGCAAAAGTAATGGAAAAGTTCCACTTAAGTATTATTACAGCAGATGTATTGCCGTAAATTGTTTTACTCCAATAATTAAGATAGTTTTTGTTTTTGAAACAATGAAACTAAAAATTTATTTGGGATCATAAGAAAAATATAATTCATAACAACACATTTTTTTTCCAATCTGCTAAGCATATTGTTCGACAGCCCTGCACACCTGCATTGCTTTGCCTGTTTCACGTTCCCGCCCCAACATTGCCAATCGTCCGAGGCAAAGAGCGCGGCCGAGGGCGACACAAAGTCTGCCGCCTCTCCCGGAAGGATTATGTTCACCCTTTTTTTATATTACCCGAAACAACGGACCACTTACCTGCAGTGTACGTTTCTGATCGGCAAATAGACAAATTTAAAATCAACCGTTAGCTTCGACTTTAATATACTTCTTCAGTTACCATTCTTTCAACAATATTGGTGAACAATTTAGGTATTAAAATGTATATTATACATTATATCTGTTACTAGTTGTGCCTGCAACTTCGTTCGCGTGAAATTGTGACTTTGAACAGCATATTTTATTCTTGTTCTTCACTTCTATCAGTTGTAGCGTGATTTTATATAGCCTAAGTTTATTTTTATTACATAAGCTATCGGTCAATGGAAGTCCTGTCCAAATTGATCCAGCCGTTCCAGAAATTATCCGGAAATAAAAGACGAGAGAAAGCGGAATTTTTAATATTTCAAACATACACTACAATTATATTTATATTTATTGATTCCTTTCTCGTCTGATGCCCGTAACACAAATGCTTTAAGCGACTGATCTAGGACTCAGGTCAATGTATGAGATGTTGAGTGAATTTATTTAAATATAGCCCAAAATCAGTACTTAATATTGGCAGACATTACATCAGGCGCAAAATATAAGATTCCATTAGTAGCCCTGTAATTTAGAGCCATACTGCCAGGTAAATATTCCGTCATCTGTCGGTTCTGTTATCTCTCACCTACCATAACTGTTCTACTCAGCCAGAAAAAATACTTACTTAAAAAAACAGTTTCTCACACTTCCAATATATATTAAATAAGCCATTTTTAAACAGCTATAACGATTTAACTTCTCTTTCTATTCTATAAATCATTATATATTATTACTTACGAAGACATCGAAAACTGCGATCACGGCAATCAGTGTATTTCTATTATTATCAATTTGTTGCTTACAATAATATATTTTTACTCGAATTTTGAAAGCCTCGATGGCGCAGATAGCAGTGATTGTATCTTGTGTGCCAAGGGTTGAGCGTTCCCCACGCAAGATAATCATTTATTAATATTTCTCTGTTGTCGGATGTGCGTAAAAAAAAGTGCTATAAGCGACTTATCTCGGAGTCAGGTCAATGCATTAGATTTTGTTTAAATTTGTCATTATAAAAAAAATTAGTTTGATTAAAATTCATCGATGTTAACATAACTGCAATATATACTTATTTAACAAATCACCACAAAAGCTTAAACGCGATAATTGAGACCTAACAATAGAAGCAGAGGGTTATTCAAGCAGACAGAACAATAGCAACTGGGCGCGGATATGCCTTACGAGTATTGATACAAGTGATCCTCTTTACTTGTCTATTTTTATTTATTTATTTTGCTAATTGGAGTTGCTCGGGGGCCAATTGTATAAAGTTGTTTAGATTTCCAACCAGCACTTTCTATAGTTTCCCATAAAAGTATTGATATTCATTTCGAAGTAGAAAGTTCCTATTATCATAGTATAAAACAAAGACGCTGTCTTGTTTTATTTAGTAGTAGTTTGTCCCTATGTACGCTTAGATCTTTATAACTACGCAATGAATTATGATGCCGTATTTTTTAATAGATGAAGTGATTCAAGAGGAAAATTTATATGTATAGTACATGCATAATATAGTAGAGAAACTCTGATAATTATAGAGTTGGAATGTGATGGCGTAAATAAACACTTTATATCTGATTATATTGCAAACGCTGGCTGAACACGACGAGATATGTAGATCAATATAATGTTCAACAGTGCCAACACGCTTGCCAGCGCGGCAATTATGGGCATAAAATCTCTTTTCTTAGAGAGCCCTATGTCCAGCAGTGGACTTCCAATGGCTGGTATGATGATGATGATGATAGATATTTCTCCTGGGTAAGGATCAAACCCTGGATGGGATTGGTCCTTAGAAATATCTACCCCTTGGTGCAAAAGATAGAATCACTACTATCTACACCATCGGGGGCGTCGATCATAAATTACGTTATCATTATTATTCAGTGATTTCACCATCATCATGATACAGACATTGGAGGTCCACTGCTGGACACAGGCCTCCACAAGAAAGGGGGAAATTTGCACATTATTTCCGCGCTAGGCTTGCGTGTTGGCATTTACAGAGCGCAGCTTTCGTGACGGGGATACGGGATTAATCGTACCTATTCTTCAACTATATATTTTACCTAGCAGGGCTACTGAATCGAACTCCTCTTAGTATTTCTTCAAAATAATACGGTTTAGTGACCTTTGCGAAATGTGAGTAAGCGTTTATGGGTGGTGGTAGTTAGCTCTAGATACGGCTCATGATCGGTGGCCATTTTCTTTTCTTTAAAATAACATAACGTAAATCATATAAACTAAATGATGATGTTGATCCTTGTCACGATGAATGAAATAGAATAACATAACACGGCGAAAGTCACTCAGATGCATTTTAAAAAATCGTTACAATATTTTTTTTTTCGGAAAGGACGCGTACCGGTACCATACCCACTACTTCAAAGACTTTTTGCTGTCAAATATGGCGCATTCGGTTGTCTTTTTTCTTATGATCTAAGGGTCGTATATTTTGCTACCCTTGTTCTGTGTTGCACATATTTAAGTATTATATTCGTATTTTTTTATTTGTCGGATATTCGTAACACGAGTACATTAAGGTACCTACTTATTTCAGGTAAGAGATGTTGTATCTTGGTCTAAAGGACACCTCACCAGGTTCTTGGTCTTGGTCTTTAGGAGGTTCACCAGAAGCGTTGGAATTTAAATCAGATTAGTTCAGAAAAAAGATTAATTATCTAAAAGAAATATTGGCGGATTTTTTTTTTACCTGTTTAAATACAAACACTGAATATGCGAATCTTTAATTCAGTTGCAAAGCCTAACTAAAATATTGAAAGCTCGTCAGCTAAGTAGTAAAAATGGAAACCCACTACATTTTATAGCAATAATATGTCTTCATTAAGTCACTTTCTCATACATATTTATGACTTTAATCAAACATTAATGCACAATATTACTTTCTTACTCATAACCTTACTATTAAGGTGTATTAAGTTGCGGTAAATGTTACTGCTCCAAGTATTTTTTGTTATATTTGATTATCAAAACATAATAATAATACATATTTTATACTGTGCTAAGACATCAAATGACAAAACCTAAATAAAATTATAGAGCACGGCTTTATGATGGCCTTATCGAATAAAGCAATTGCTTTCAGACAGCCTTTCGATGGAAAGAGTGGAAGAAACAACATTAATATGTTTTATTTTATATATGAACACATTAAGTTTTTTGGTTTAATAGAAGTTTAGAAAAATATTGATTTACGATAATTTTCATTTTAAAAAAAGGTTCGTTTGATGATTGATGTTTTCTTCCTAATGTTCCATATTTTTCTGTAATATTAATGAATACTTTATGGAAACAGTTTAATTTTTATAATCTCCATAACGATAAGCCATTTTAAAGATAACCGTCAGTCACATCATGGTGATATTGAGCTTTGGTGTTAAAGAACATGCATAAGTATTTTTTAAAATATAACCAAATTGGTAAACAAGCCAACTGTCCGTGAAGTAGAAAGAAAATATGCAGACTTTTTGTTAGTCTGGATCTTAGAGAATTACATCATCAATATATCAGCCATAGGACATCCACAGCTTGCCCGTAAATACCTGCCCAAATAATCTATTTATTCGGACCAGTTCTATCGTGTCTATGATCGTCTATCCTTCTAGGTGGACATTCCACTTGGCGGTGCGTGGAAAATTACTGTAAAAAAATAAAAGAATCAGCCGTGCTGCGCCGTTATAAATATCAGCAAACACGTCGTCATTTCAATTAACAAACAATCTGTCCTATAGATTAATTAGACACGGATGTACTGACGTCCATGCCTTGTTTACAGGACCTGAAGAACGCGTGAGTGCGGTGAGACGAAGGTCGCGTATACAGATGCAAATGACTGTTCGTGTGCTCGTGTTGTTGACGAGATTGGCTCAGCTGATATTCTTTACACTGTGACTTTTGGTCGCTATGAGATTCGATCAAATGAGGACCCAGTATGAGGACAATTGGAATTTAAGTATCTACAAAAATAGCGCTGTTTTTCCTCCATATTTATCAGGATGGTACTATGCTTTAGCATAATTTGTTCAATAGAATCCTATAACTATATTTCTGAACTAATATTGTTTTGAGAGGCATGCAAAGCCCCGCGGTTTCTCCCGCGTTAAGTTGTAGAAATTTCATACGCACTTTGCACCCTATTTCAACCCCTTAAGAAAATGATATTTGAAAAAATATTTTATACTTATATCATGACTTTTAATAAAGAACCCTTATACTGTATTTCATTCGAATAACTTCAAAAACAGCTAAGTTTCAGACTAACTTTGCACCTCCGTTCCGCTCCGGTTGTATAAACCGGAACCTAAGCATTTTCAAACATCTGACTTAGTCCTCTTCTACGTTATAAACGAAATTCTTGTCAAAAAGTTTCAAGTCTCAAATCAAACCGATTTGGAAAATTAGAGAGCTACATATTTACCTAGAACTTTACTTGAACACATAAAGACTTTATGTGTTCAAGTAAAGTTCTAGGCTAGAAGACCTACGTTACTTTATGTGTTCAAGTACGTAGAAAACGTTACCTAAAATGGAACAATGTGAGTAAATTTGAATTTTTGTAGGTAAGTTTGTAACGCATAAATTCAAAAACTACTAAATTTATATATTTTTTTTTAACTAATGGAAAACTGTATTTTATATCCATTTTCTCACAGAAACGGAAACTACGTGGAAGAAACCGCACAAATATTTAAAGCTAGAAGCTATAGCAATTACCAGCAGGTATACAATACTAGTTCATAACTATCATACAAATGTTGAAGTGAATGTTATTATTTTTTAATATATTTTGAAAAATACCAAACGTAACTGATACATAATAAACAAATTTGTGTACAAAAATTGTGTCATCTTTGGCGCTAATGTATTTATATGTACTTTTTGTCACCTTATGACAAAAAAGTTCGAAAGTGTAAATTACGACTATTGTTGTCAATGGAATTGGTCCAGGTAGTAAAAGTTTATTGTCCTTCAATGGAGACTCGAGATCAATAAACCTCTAACTTATTTCACTTTTTATTTACAAATACTAGAAACAAAATAAATGATGTAATATTTTATACAACTAAATTTTCAATTAATGAGATTGTGTGTCACCAGCCTGTGGTTGTAGATATTGTGTTAGATTACTCAGTAATATCACCGCCTCTCTTAAACTTTTAGGTTACTACAGGGCAGCAGAAGTAAATGAACGTGGTTTTATTTTTTTAACAAACCTAATGCTATTTTGACCTGCGCACCGACGGCGATCTTTCAAGGGCGCCTCTAAGACATGGTCCTCGGGTTGTGTAGCCGCCATTTAGAAGGACTTTAAAGAGGGTGGACTGCACCCAGCCGCACTAGTGCAGCCAGTATGAGCTATGTAAGATTCTGTTAATACACAAAACGACAGATTGACTTTATCCATCTATACAAAATCGTTACAATTTCGCCTTCAATATTTGACTTTCAAAAGGGAAAATGATATAAACCATTGTTTGTAGTTAAAAAATGGTTTATATTATTTTGACAGATTCGCACATATCTTGCATACAT
Organism: Heortia vitessoides; assembly: GCA_020976665.1. Taxonomy (NCBI): domain Eukaryota; kingdom Metazoa; phylum Arthropoda; class Insecta; order Lepidoptera; family Crambidae; genus Heortia; species Heortia vitessoides. The sequence continues at coordinate 14,208,891 of JACJUM010003174.1, read as the reverse complement.
TTCGTAGTAGTTACAGTGTCAATTTATCGCCTCTATCACCGGTAGCGCCATCTCGGTGGAAGTGGAAGAAACTAAACTTTGACAGTAATTCAAAATGGTTTTTTGTGGCCAAATGGCTCGGCGGGATAAGTTATCTCTTACTTAATTTACCTAAATAAGACTTTATTTCTTATTTTTTGTATTATGTTACACCTCAATATAGTATTCAGGAGTATTTCTAGACAGCAAACAGATTATAATAATTTATTACTACACTTGTGCAATCAACATTTATCTGTCTCCTAAGTCACGGCAAATAACTAAATGAAATCATACACACTATTTAAATACATAACAATAATATTATTGTTATTATAAAAAAAGCTGCTCAACCTATATCTTACCATAAATGTTTTTACTTCTTCACCATGCCATGCAAACAAAACAATGGTAAATAGGTTTACCGGCTCCTCTTAAAACCTGCCATCACTGGAATAAAATAATGTAGCATCCACTAGCGTCTGTCCATTTAATCATCAGCCTAAGACGTCTACCCAAGTTGTCAAGTTCCCTGCCCAAGCAATAGCTGTCGATTCTGCGTGTCATTCCTATTGTTACTTGAACTTGCTAATCCGCTGAGCTATGTCAGTACCTTATTCTTTTCCAGATACGATAGCGCAACGAAACTCCAAAATTTACCCTCTTCTTAGCTCGTTAGGCTAGTTCGAGTTTGTTCACGAGGCCACGTCTACGAGTTTCAGAGCCATATGTCATCACTAGTAACACGTGTGGCGAAAACTTTAGATTTGAGATCCTTATGTATGCTCGACAAGACTTCATTCAAAGTTAATTCCATTTAATCCTTTAACAAAATACAGCTTGGAAATGTGTTAAAAACTCGTAAGGATATAGTGGACCAATTAAACTAAAATATACCTGTTTTTAAAAGCTGGTGTTTAAAAAAATTTTGACCTGCTTAGCTTGGACACCACTCTCCCTCAAACATACTAGAACATCAGGCCGCATAAAACCAGTCCTATTGGGGAGCAGTGGATGTCCAACGACTGATACGATGATGATGATCATGTTAAATTCGCCAACTTTATTTGCCGAATGCTATGTGATGTCCAAACACAAAAGATTATTAATTCATACAACTAACATATAAACAGTTTTGTTTACTTGTGTGTGACGTCACTCGAGTCGCAACCAATCAGGCCGTTCACGTTCCGGATAAATTTTAAAAATATAGTAATACATTTTCTTTTTTTTGCAAAAAAACACACACATGATTTAGATCAAAATAAAGTTTTATATACATTTTTATAATATTACCATTGTGTATGTACCTTTGAGTATGACCACAAATTGTCGTATATTTCAAATGAATTCAAATTGCCTATTATAGGCAAAATTCCCTCTTTCTTGGGACCTATGTCTAGCGGTGGACTTCCAATGGCTGATAAATGGTTGATGATGATGCAGTGCTATCTTGTAATCAATGATTTGGTAGTCAATCATTTGATTAAGATATTATAATATATTTAATTTAAATCATTATACCATCCGTACGACGTCCACTGCTGGACATAGGCCTCCCCAAGTAATCTCTAATAGGACCGGCTGTATGCGGCCTGGGTCCAACGTGATCCTGCGGTTTTATTCAAATTGTCTGTCCATCTTGCGGATGGACGCCCTACGCTACACTTACCGGTACGTGGTCTTCATTCCAAAACCTTACGGCTCCATCGTTCATCGTTCTGCGTACTAAATGCCCGACCCACTGCAACTTCAACTTACTAATCCGCCAGGCAACTTTGGTTCTGTTACGAATCCTCTCATTCCTGATTCGATCGCGCAAACAAATTCCGAGCATTGCCCTCTCTCTAGCTCGTTGAGGTAATTTTAGTTGGCCAATGAGGCCAATGGTAAGACTTATGATCAAATTTAAATATCACTATATTTGTGAAGGTTAATTTAAATAATTTGATATCATTTATTCGTTACCCTTCAGAAGGGTTAGAAAGGTTGGTACCTGAAGCATTATAACCAATACATAATAGGATTGAAAATGTCATAGAAAGCTTAATTCTGAAATATGACTAATCGAATCTTAAGAATCATGAGATAGGCGAGTCTTAACAATTAGTATTCCGCTATATATTTAAAGGTTAAAACAAAAACTCTGTTTTTATTCAGCTAGTAACTTTACCATTACAAATAAATCATGTCTGTTATTATTTTTAATTGTATGTTACATTATAATGTAATTACCTTTCCGCATCAGATAATAAGATTCTTATCTCAAGAGTATGAAATTCTTCGTTGGTGCTTGAATTCACGCTTCGTCAAAAAAATAAAATTGACACTCACAAACTCTAACTCTTTATTAATAAATGTTCTTAATACTTCAAATGGAAATGTGTAAAACTACATTTGATTTATCTTTGTTTTTCTCTTATTGCTGAACAGTTTGACATATTCACGTATAAAATGCTGATGTAGTTTATGATCTCGAAGAGCATACATGGGGTTTAAAATAAATGTATTGATACATCCATGTGAGCTCCTGCGACCCTAGTACCACGGCCTCGCGTCCTAATGAAATGACAAAATATTCGAAGGCAGATGACAGTCGATACCAACCAATTACTGCCCTCATCGTGCAGTTGTTTATCGGCGAGCTTACTCATCTTAGCGCTCAATTCACACCATCATCTCACAAGTGTCGGGTGAGAGACGTCGGCATCGTTTTTTGAGGATAGCACAATTGAGGGGAGGAGGCGATAGGTTTGTCAGCCCCCAGAGATTCCTTCTCCGGAGGCAGTTAGGAATATAGGGGCCATATATGGATCTTCTGTATACGTCAGAATTGAAATCGAAAGCTAAAATATAAAAATTACAACTGAACAAAAGGAAGGTAGACACATCCTTCAAAAATATTACGGTACAGAAAATTTATTACCAAACTCTTTATCTTTATCACAGGATCTGGTCTCTACTGATCTCTATATACCATATATACTGGAACTCTATATACCAATACTTTTAAAATTAACCAACCCTTGACCGTTTAACTTAAAAAAAATATGATCTATACATACAAATTTAATTAAATTTCATATAGGGGCTGAACCAATTTTAAAGGCACTTACTCTGCTGTTGTAGAAAGAGGCATAACTAAGAAGTAACTGAGGCTTCTCACGGGAACGGGAACTAAGCGAGTGAAGCCGCGCCGCGGTGCTAGTATATCGTAAAAATATCTATGATTAACCTGGTGATCAAGACATTTGATCATAAGGTCACGAAGTAGCTGGCACTTTTAGTCCTTAAGTATTTAGCATTTCTGCTTAAATACTGTAACATTACCATTTCTGTACAAATATAAATTGATAATTACCGCATAATGTCTAACCCGCTGCATCATCTGCCTTGCTCCGCAACAGCATAGTTGTCGTTTTGTCTGCTGCGCTGTCGAAGTCGGCGGCATCAAAGCCGATGCGCCCGCGCCGGTGACTCGGCGTTTTGCCCGCGCTCCACCGCTGGATTTTCCTCCAGCACAGAGCAGAGTTTTTGTTGGAAAGATAACAATATAATGCACTCTCAATTACGAATTAATAGGTACGCATAAAAAATACCGATCAACTAATTTGCCTTGTGTGTTCAAAGATTTTATGATTGTGAGGATATCCTTAAATTTTGTCTGCAAATAGGAAATATAAAGAAAAACCTCATAAAAAAATATTTCTCAGTTGAAAGTAATAGAATTATTTGACAAGTATAAGATTGATAAGGAATTGGACTAGGATTCTGTGCTCGCTCTTAAGCTAGTTATCTAGATATGTCCATCAGGTATATTCAGATATATTGTCAGGACCTCTAAAAAGCAGTCTATGCGAGAAAAAAATTGATAATAAATATAATTTACTCTAACTATACATGAAAATCTTCATACAACTCTAATAAAGTTTATCACTTAATAAATAACTAACTTTATCTACCTCCTTCAAAACACATCCGTTCGGATATACTAACAAAATAATCGTGCACTTCCTACCGTTACGAATACACCCTTCTTAATGTGCTCTGAAAAAAAACGGTAACCTCTCATTATTTGTAATCATCGACAAGTCCGGGATCGGGTTGAGCCTTGAGGTCTCGAGCGTTAGTTTCCGTTGCTTTGTAATATATAAGATGCGATCTGCTTAAGAAATAACCGAAGAAGATTAATCTTGAAATGTAGTTTTAGTAAAAAAAATAGGTACCTCATTTGCCAGCTTTGAAATTAGTTCAGTATCAAAATAACAGTCGATCAGGATCAAACTCAAATTTTTATTTTAGTTGGAGAGTGGCATTGTGTAATACATTTTTTAAATAATGTATTTTCTCACCACAACACTACTTACAATTTCAAAATTTTTATGAAAGTATGACAAATCTATGCATAAGATTTGTATTCCAGGCCATCAGACAATAATTAGAATATGAAAAAATAATTAATATGGAGATATTTATTAATGTTTTTTCTTAAAATAATTACTTAGTTTTCCAAGTCAAAGTGCTTACTTAGTGAATTATATATATTTTAATTCCTAAAATGGGCTTCAATTTTATGAATTACTTTACTTAAATTTACATAGCTGATAGTTTATTATTTTTTAAAGAATAGCCTTAATTACTTGTACGTTTTAAATATGTACGCCAAACAACAAAATTATATTCAAAGCTGAAAATATGTATGGATGTCGGCCATTTTGTGTAACGCGACAAACGTGCACGTGCAAACCGGTGTAGACTTTCAGCCGGCTCCAGCCCCGCCCCACCACCCGGTCTCACGGCTCCGGCAAAAAATACCGGTAACCAAACACTACTGTTGTGATGGGGGAACCATGTACTCTCCCGGTATTTATATGTGACCCAGTTTGGATTCAAACGGCCAATCCTAATTTGAACATTCGTTTTTATCTTACCTACCGACCTTGCTATATACCAACATCCTTTTTAGCTGAATATTTGCAAGTTTTTACATAAAAAAGCTTGTATAGAAATGAAATACCCAAAATGTATCTAAAATGAAACTTAACACAACGTAAATTCCATGATTCGACACACTAACAATATTTATTAAAAATCTGATTTCAAAACAGTAAACCAACAAGGTAAAACAACCTGCATTATTTCTCCGTAAACATCCAAAGACAATAAAAGAAATTAACACATCACAGTCCACATAAAGAATGCTACTCAAACTAGATAACAAAGAACCTTATGCTTTGTTATCTAGATTGAGCAGTTAATCGCTCTTTAACTGTAAATTATTCTGTATTATGACAGAAGGTAAACCACACATAATTAAATTAATCGCTTAACTACATACGACTGACAAAAAGTTCGCGACTATTGATATTATAACAATATCACGCTTTTGAACCTATCCGGTATAAAATGACCCTCCCTGCCTCTCCGGTAGCGAACAAACGCGGTGGTAATACGGTTATTGAAGGTATCACAAAAGTTCCAGATAGACTGGTTGTTTCATAAAGAGCTATCGCGTGAATAGTACACTTGTAAGTTGCTTTGTTAGCCGGTGCCTGTCATTGTACACAGACAATACAAGTTGAAAGAAATGTTTTTTAGGAATCGTCCATTCATGAAACTATTAGACGGTTTTGTGGCAAATTCTGTGATAATGTAACCTGTTGCGTGCCACGGATTGAAAGGGAGTGAATGGACTGATTCAATCGACGAGAACAATCTTGTTGATATTGTCGCACCGTTCGATGTCATTGTATTTTTTATACTTATTGAACATATTAAATAAACAAGTAATACGCCTACATTTAACTCTCACTTTAAATCCTTGTTGTTAAAATTAAGGTTACCCAGTAATTTCTATGATTCCACCACGTGGCCTCCAACTAGCTACAGAGTTACTCGCTAAGCCACGAAAGCATAATGTAGCGTCCTTGATTTATACTCAATAAAAAGAAATATTTATCATCGTCCGTCTTCAATATACATTCCGAGCTTTGTTCAACTTCTAAAGATAGAATTTGCTTCTTATATTTATATTTAACTATATGAATGAACATTGTGAACTGTTACTACGCATTTATTGTTGAAAACTAACATACATAACACACACATACGTAATAAGTCAATATGTACACAGCGTGAGTACACACAAAATTTAAACATATCTCATATCTTCGACACTTAAAAGACGTCATCAGATAAATTTAGGTGCGCACGCGCCGTGCTTTGTAGAGGCCTACTTTTATTTTATAGTGACCCAACTATATTGACGGACCCGATGGCTTTCGGTAATGTCCCTATCTTGTACGCCAATGGTCGTTTTTCCCAGACCAGGACAAATATTTATGTAAAAATATTTGTGTTTTTTATGTCTATGTGTTTAATATGTATATATGAGTATTATATTTGTGATTATCTATTGTTTGATATCCGTAAAACAAGTGCTTTAAGCGAGTGGATATCTCTGATTCATATCTATGTATGCAATGTTGAGTTAATTATTATATTAGTACATGTAGATAATTACATCCTTGATTTCTGAATCTACTAAGATAAGTAGCTAATAGGTCATGTATATTCACTTCAAATTAATATACCGGTTTAAATAATTTATACTCATTACATACTTCACATTCACTTACAATAGGATACAAAGAAAATAATTAGCAATTATTAGCATAGACACACAAATATATTGTTGCAGTATTTATTTTTAAAGACCTTTATTGAAAAAGTAAATTTCCTTATACATTCACACATTTTTATGTCAATTGGCAGATTGTTAAATAGTTGTAAAACATTGTTATGAACTTCAGGTTTATTAATATATATAAAAATATACATTTTAGTTTTTAATTTCAATTGTTAGTTCTATGACTAAGAATTAATAAACAAATCATTATATTAGTGATGTTATTTGTATACTCCTGTTGAATATGGCGCGAAATAAAATAATATCCAAAGACAACATTATTATGTTATTAAAAATAACCAGCTGGCAACAGTTTCACAATCCTATGCCTACAATAAAACTCAAGCGCAAGCACGTCTACCAAGATTTACTTAGTAATTTTCCTAACAAAGTAGTGGAGCCCTAATGACGCAAAGCCAAAGTACAGCCGGCACACTGATGCAAGTAAATAGCGCGTACATACAGCGTGTTGAGTGTGCGTGCGCACGCATGCGCGTAGAGGAAGCTGCGTGAGATTTGCCCGCGCGCAGCTGCGACGGCCAGGTGTGCGGCCCCGCCGCGCGACCCCTCGCCCCTCACCCTGGTACTGGCAGGACGAAAAATTTACACTTCTAAATAAATACTGCGCATGAAAAAAATACCTTTTCTATGATTCGAACAGATATTTCAAATTTAAAACCCCAATAGCATATTCCTTTTCTAAAATAAACACAATTCGTAGCTCAGGCATGACTGTAGATGATGATACAGTAATGTACCATAACATTCACGGAAAAGTGTGTGTGTGTGACACACATATGTTTATCCAATGGCACTGAAAGTGACGACAAAGTAATTCAAAAAAATAGCACAAACTGAGTAACATATTTGTAAAAATGACTATGAATTTATATTAAAAAAATACTACTTATTCTTAACAGTTAAAATAATATTTTGACATTACTATTAAAAACATTTAATAAGAAGACCTTCCAAATTATTATTTTTTACGTTGTTAAACTTAACATTTTCTTAATTTTGATTTTCACATTTCAGTTAATTTTTATTATTTTATTTACTTATAATAGTTAGACTATCAAACAAATAAACTAAGATATAACTACTATGAATTCTCTACACGGCTGTACAGTACTACCCCAACTAAATCTGTGAATGCTTGCACAAACCCGCTTCCATCACATAAACAGTCCATCAAGAACCCTATTTATTCCAGTCGACGTACTGCGAGAGTAACGCGGTGCTTCATAGACACCCTTATGGGGCTGGTTCCCCGCAAGTAATTATCCTACATGTTTTTATATCTGATTTTAGTGCGGTATTATTCACGTTTTCGAACGTCCCTGTATCGGAATTATTTTAATACAGATTGGCCTAATTATTTGAGACCTTTGAGAACGGATTTAAGTCAAGCCCGTTCGAAAAATGCCTTGTGTATTTTTTTTATTTGTATGTTATATTTTGTTTGGTTTTTCATAGTTTGTAAGAGGTTGTTATCGCTATAAATAAATACATGCGTATTTACTTCAATTTACATAGAGCTCTAAGGGGATTTCTCAAAAACAAAATTACTTATGTATCCAACCTATAGTTTAAGCGAAGTGCATGCCAATTTTATAACGTTTATATTGCTTATAATATAGCATAATATACAGACTCGTCTTATAGCGTTAATACACAAATCATCATCAATATTATACCCGCCATTGTCCACTGCTGGACATAGGCCTCTTCAAGAAAGGAGGTTTTTTGCCCATAATTGCCGCGCTGGTCATGCTTGTTGACAATCGCAGAGCGCAGCTTTCGCGACGGGGATTCCCATTGCAACCCATCCCGGTACTTTTGAGCTGCACTGTTCCGGATGGATATACCGCCATCTGTCATTTCTGGTACACAATACACAAATGACAAGAATTAATGAACAAAACTTCTCAGAAAAAAATCGACAGTGAAGGAAAATATATTTACTAATTATATTAAAATATTACAGTAAGAACTGAGCAGTTATTTAGTAAGAAAAATTGATTAATAATGAACACATATATTAAAATTTACGCATTTATTTAAACCTTTCAAAACTGTAAAAATGTCTACCTATAGTTAAATTTATTTATGTATATATATAAAATGTATATTTTTTTATAGATTAATAATAATTTAATGAAAGCAAACACATAACACACTTCTCTTGTTTCATTTTTTTAGGTGAAATATTTAAAACAATATTTATTTTTTATTACTTATCGATTTTATCTTTTTGTTTAATCAGGTGTTGTTGCTAAAAAACCTGCTTTTTTACTATTAAGTATGTAAATTCTTTAGTACATATTTCTTAGTATATACATACCTGATACTATTCTTGCTCGTGTGTCAACCTTTTTTTTTGCTGTATGTTTGCCGTGAGGTACAGGCATCTGCCGTTACCTATAATAGTACCTCTCTCTGGTCCAGGTGTCGTAAAAAGGAACTAAGGTACCAGAACCGACAGATGGCGGTACAGTCCACCCGAAACTGTGTAGCTCAGATGCACAAGGCAGGGATGAGCAGCGGCGTCCCCTTCGCGAACCAACGCGGCAATTATGGGCAATATTCCCCATTTTTCGAGGAGGCCTATGTTCAGCAGTGAACTTTCAATGGCTGATACGATGCTGAATCTTTTTAATCGTCCATATAATCTCCGGTACAACTGTAGTGAATGTTACGTATTCATTTGCAGATAACTTTTACTATTTATTTTTTTATATCCCACCCCATATGCTAATCTGACTCCTTTCGTCATAAATAATTTATCATCAAAATCCATCAAAAACTTTTGGCGTGAAGGATTAACAAACATTCGTGCATACATCCTTAGAGACATTTATAATTTTAGTAGCATATACGAATTTGCTAAGATGTTCAGTATTAAAATGTGCCGCATTACACGTGCCGAAAGAAAACTGGTAATTTCAAGCGGCAGACATTTTTCGGGGACTAGAAAGGTCGGACTGGATGCGACAATGGCGGTCGTGAGGCGTGCGCGTGAGCAGCTTTCCAATCACCCCTTTCAACGTTACAGATTTCTTTTTCGCAGTTTCGTGGTTTACTAAAACAATGATCTCACTGTACAAAGATATTGCAACAGTTCAATAATAACTGTACATTTCTGACAGTCACCAGATAACTGTATTGAAGTTTTGCTTACGGTGCCCGTATCGGTTTGCGAACAAGAGTCATGGTCACACCGTGTCTTAATTATTATCTTCTCATAGATCCACTTCATTGACATATTATGATTAACTTAAACATTTTGACAAAATGATTCCTCAAACATTATGACATGATGAATTATGCATCTAATTTTTGGCATATGACTTTGGCATAAGTGATTTTCTGCAGCATTTATATAATGGCATAATTATAATTTGCCACACTATATAACTAGTGTGTAGGTATATCATATATAGTGTCAAAGTAAAATTAGGTAGTAAAAAAATTCTAAAATGGATTAGCCTTGGGCATTTTAATTATTTTACATAATTAAAATATTATGCTCAATGATTTCTGATTAAACAGTTTAGATTTGTGATAAATAGTCAGCGATTAGATTTTCGCAAGTGCATTTCGTTTTTTTTATAATAATAATACGTTTGTCATCAGAAATAAGTTTTACGTAAAATTTTGTAAAATTATATTATACTTAAAGGCGTTTTATTTAATTATCATCAACATACTCAAACTAGAAATTTTTTAGTTAACAATATTAAGTTAACATCGTTTTCATGTTTACCTGCGTGGCGCTACTTTCTATGAAGAATATAGGAGTTCGGCAGTTGGACGTTCGAAATCAACTTTAGACAATGCATAAAACCAGATTTGAGATATGGCACTACGACAAAACCCTCAAGACAAGAACCTCTAACAAATTCGCAATATGAAAAACTTTGGGAAACCCTGCCACATATTTACAGTTCCGTAAGAAAATGACTAAATGCATTACCGTATTACCAATAAGCACTTTCCTAACCCGCCTTGCCCATCTTCAGTGGGCATTACGGTCACATTATTTTTGTAATTATTGCAAAAGTGCTTCGCCTAATTTCCTCAGCGATTAGGAGCGTGCGAGAGCTCCGAGTGGTCACACACGCTCATCACTATCGGTATTAGGCACGTTTACAACTGACGATCCGATGAACACTTCCCCGATACAACATTTTAATATAATATCAAAATAAAAAAATAAAACAAATGTTAAAGTCAATAATAATAATATAATAATAAATTCCCACAACATCTCATACATTGACCTGACTCCGTGGTAAGTCGCTTAAAGCACTTGTGTTACGAACGCCAGACAACAGAGGAATCACAAATATACTACTTAAATACATATATTTTACACCCATACACAGAGCAAACACAAATATCATCTTATAAATATTTGCTCTGGGTGGGAATCGAACCCACGACCCCTGGTGCACAAGACAGGATCACTACCATCTGCGCCATCGGGCCCATCAATGACCAATATGATATAATACAGTCAATACTGGTTAAAGTCGGTAAATGTCTCTAAAATTATAATGCAAGTTAAAAATATGCAAAAATAAATTAATCTTAATTGTATTATTTAGAACTGCACGATCGCGCTGAATACGGGGCGCATGTACCTAACCGGTCATATTGAAAAGCACTTGGGAAGGAATCCAGCAGTAAATGTTCTACTACTCATTTAATTTAAATGGGTAACTTCTACTTACATCTTAATAAATGTAGTATATATGTATTGTCAGTGGTATACATTTCATTCCTTTCAAAAAGAAAACCAAATAAAAAGGAATAAAATTGCACTAAATAGCTATTTTCGTTAACATGCTTATATAAATTGTTTTATGTTTTTTTATAATACGTCATTATGATTAGACTTTGTGTATGATGCATTAGATTGTCAAGATTACATGTTTGTGTTCTTAAAGAATTTCATCAACATCATAGCAACCAATGAAAATCCTCGCATAAACATAGTCCTTACCTATAAAAGGGGAATTATGATATTATTTATATAAATATCGTTGTGCTCTCCGTCAGTTTGATCGGTGTACATCGTACATTAGGCTATTTCGCCGCGACACGATACCGGGAATCGGCTGGAGTAAAACGCCTGGTCGTAAAGCACGGAGCCGGGGCACGGCGATTTGCCGCGTTTCACGGCGGGTCACGCCGCGCCGCGGGGTCACGCCCGTAATGTCACGCCGCTTTCCATTTGACCACGAAAGTGTCACTGTGACACGAGTATCGCCTGCCGATGTGGCGATGAGTTCCATTGAAACGCATTCCTATGATTTTACTCCGACTGAACTGTAAACGTTCCTTTTATTAAAAAGCACTGTTAAGACCTTCACTTTATTTGTTTTTCGACTCCTCTAAGAGACTTTAACAACCGTTATCTAATCCCTACAATTGAAGCACATTATTTAATCGTCTCTCAAAACGCTTCTTAATGACTACTAATAACAATTTACAGCTCTCAATAGCATGCACACATACGTGCACACGGTCAAATAATGCACAGGTATAGAAGACTGTTAATCCAGGTTAAGTGTATTTAATTAATTAAAAACCACATTGCGCGGACGCGGTCGACTGCCCCCGCGGATGCTGCGCGGGCGCGCCGCCGGAAACGGAAGCACGGGCGCGTTCCCACTCATCTGTGGCAATATGGCCGCCTATTGCTGGGCACAGCCGCGGAATAAATTAGATTGCTTGTTACGGTCATGTGTTGCCTGAAAATGTGGTAAAAAAATCTAGTCCGAAGAGGTTATTGGTCGTATTGGTGTGCTTACATTTTATAAAATTTACTACTTTCGCTCGTGGCAAGATTTGTAAATGTTGATGTAGACACTGTTAATTTCAAGCTCTTTATACTGTACTGTACAAAATTGCAATAAAACCAATAGTTATGAGACAATATTTTCTCCTGACATCAGAAACAACCAAGGTACCAAAACCCCCTAGAACTAACGAGAAATAAGTAGTTCTAACTGTGGATACCAAAGCCTAAACATATAAATGACGAACAACTCAAATCCTTTAACAGATAATTGTACGGTATATACACACACTGCTTCATATATACTTTAACATCTACTATTAAGACAACGGTTTGTTAGTGCCGTCATCGGTATGGGCTTTTATTTAAATTGTGAAGTTAGCAAAAAAACATACGGTACGCTTGTGTCGTCACAAAGATATAACCAGCGTGTCACCAACCTTCTAGCAAGGCAACAAATACTATGTCACCCCTCAAACCGGAACGCAGCATTGCTAACACTGCTATTTGGCAGTAGTAATTGGAGAGAGTGAGGTACCAATGCAGACCAACTTTGTAAGAGGTCTACCTCATGTTTTACAGTTCAATAACAACCACTATATACTATTGGAACCCTTATCAAAATCAATATTTCTTGCAGATTCTTTTCTAGTGGCTCGCGTAATGAACCTGCTATAAACTTAGTTATAAGTCGCGTCTGGTACCGATAGACTAGTATTAAAGAAGGACACTCTGAAGGCCTTTTTGTTTTAATGACTCTTGTAATACTAGTAGTCAGAGTCATCGGTCATTTCATCATCATCACCATATAAACCCTAACAAGTCCACTGTTGAACTCAGTCCTCCTCAAGAAGGGGGGATATTTGCCTATCACTGCCGCGCTGGACAAGCGCGGTAGCAATTCAGAGTGCAGCTTTCGTAATGGGGATGCTGCTGCCCATCCCCGCCCTGTGCATTAAAACTACATCTTTTCGAATGGATATACCGCCATCTGTCGGTTCTGGTACCTTAGTCGTCTCTTACGTCACCTGGTCTACTACACTACTCTATTCTGCCGGTACTTCTCGGTGCCTATGATAGGCCTGTTTGAATAAAGACAGGTTAATATTGATTAATATTAATATTTGACTTTGGCTATAGTATAATTTGTAAGATTAGAAACACGAGTTTCCATTCGAAATAATCGTTCAAGAAAATGTCTGGCGCACAATACATTAAACAAAATCGCATCGCATTGCACATCATTCCTGACGTGCAGTCCATTGACGCAGAGATGCGTCAGCTTGCAAGTGCGTCATCGGTCGGAAGCGCGGCCATTACGCCGTCGCGCGACGACGCGCCACATCCGCGGCCTGACGCGTGACGGATAAAACAATGTCATGTAGGATAATTATTTTTGGTCACAGTTATGATTTTATGGTTGTTGCCTGGGATAGCCGCAGTTTTTAATTTGTAACGCAATTTACCTGGCTTATGTAGATTTTTGTGCCACATCAGTATTGAAAATGAAGGTCAATTATAATAATAAATTCACACAGCATCTTATTATTCATTAACCTGAAACAAGCGCAAATATCTTCATATAAATATTTGTTTAGGTGATCGAACCCACGACCTTTGGCGCACTAAACAGGATCACTACCATTTTCGCAATTGGGCTTGTATTTCCTTAACTTGAACTTGTATATTCTATGTGCGCTTAAATTACGCAAAGATCATGATCATTATAAAAGTGAGATGGTCTACTACTGGAATTAGGATTCCCCATAAAAAGGATTATGCTGAGAGGTACCAGCAATACATACAACATAAAGAAGCCAATGTAAACAAAACAATACAAAAGTGTATTACGTATTACGATACCTAAACTAAGAAAGAAACATTCACAAGAAATGTTAAGAAAAAAACGGGTAGAAGCAAAAAAAAAACTGCTTTTCACCGCAACCCAATGCAACCCGATATTAATCGGCGGCGTTTGATACTGCGACAAAGGCGCAGAGCGCCGCAGTCGCAGTATCAAACGTTGCAGTAACCGTACCAACTTGGTACCAGCAAAATGCTGTGAGGTACCGGTAGAATAGAATAGTATTACCCTCTGTATCGGATGTCGTAAGAGGCGACTAAGGTGCCAGAACCAACAGATGGCAGTATATCCATCCGAATCAGTGTAGCTCAAATGCAAAGGGTGGGGATGGGCAGCAGCCCTCCTACCGTGAAGGCTGCGTTCTGGGATTGCCACCACGCTTGCCTAGCGCGGCAATTATGCAGTGGATTTTTATGGCTGATATGATGAAGAAAAGGAGACTTTTTGCTCTATACCTAATGCCCTCGCTGGACAGGCGTGGTGATAATCGTTGAGTATATATTTCCACCTGCACCCTATTGAGACATCTGGCGCAAAAGGCGTACTATTTTAATTTATCGGTACCCCAGGAAAGCACGCAAAAATCATACATATAAATTATTTTTATTGTACCTATTGCTTGCCTGCTGAGACGTCAATTCTAGTGCCAGAGAAGTAGGCCAAGTCGATCATCAGTCATTAATGAGCAACTCTTTTCCTCGGTACATCTCGCTCGTACTGCGGGACTATCGTGTGATCCGTAGAAGCCTCTCTAGATCTGATTGGTACTGACGATGATCACTTGACGAATCCAAGGCTGGTGAGTGACTTGGAATGAACACGAGGAGCTGATCAAACTTAACGGATACTTTATCGTTTAGCATACGTGACATGCGCGTTTTTAAGGTTTCTTATGTCTATTTAAAAAAGCGATATAAATTCTCATGATTAATATCAGAAAGATTTATAAATAGAAGTTCTTTACTTATGATAAAGCTAATTTTCATATTTTAAAGAATATATATGTATAAAAACAATTTTGAATAAATATTTTTAGTTTGATAGTTTGTTTATTCATTTTGACATTTTGTTCGACAAATCTGACAAACTAAGTCCGTTTTATGAAAAAAAAAACCGAAGCAATGCTAAGAATAAAATATTAGGATTTCGGTTGAGATATTCCATTCTTTCTTTCAATAAAAAGTATTGCTTATGCATTCCCAAATAAACTAGATACAAGAAGCCTATAAAACAAACAGTGGCGATACCACAAACGGTCTCATTTCGTTTGTACTCATCACATTTTTAACCCAAGACCGGTACAGCACCTTCACGCCGACGACCATCCGAGCATGCGACACTAGTTGACTAGTGAGTGGATCTATCTAGCAGCAGGGTATCTAGTAACAGCAGCGGGCGGCTCGCATCCTGCGAGATGAGACGAGCCTTCCTGCGCCGCGCGGTTGCACGCGCCGTTGAGCGCGACCAGGGGATAACTGGCTTTAGCGAACAACTTGTAGAGGAATATGACTCGTCTTCAATTCCCGTGTTAAAGTTGATATTTAATAAAACAGTATTAAAAATAAAGGCATTATATTACAGTTTTAGAATAATAAGTAAAGAATTTTGAGTCTTTATGCATATAAAGATGCGACATTTCTACTACGGTCTAGCACAACAGTGGTGCAACCCCTCGGAAAGGGAAGGGTGAATGTTCAAACCCTTCTGACACCTAAGACTTGCTGGGTTTTTTAGTATATAGGTATTATTGTTCCTTATGTTTATATTATCCCGTTGCCTATCGGAATGATAACAAAAAGATCGATAAAAAACATTGAAAAATTATAGTAACTTTATATAATGCCTTGAAAAATCATACTCAAACTGCCTTATCGAAATTTGGGGCTCAGCTGCACCCACAAACCTTAATCCATTGCAGCATTACATCTCAAAACAGCCTGAGTCATGAAAGCCTTATTTCGATATCCCTTCCACAAACCAACTATTCACATATACATACACATATATATATAAAAATAAAAAAATTATTTTATCTCAATTATACAAATTCAATACATGTTATGTTACAAACTCCGTCAAAATTAATACAAGACTGTTTATAAAAGGCAACTCCCACTCTCGAAATCATTTTACAATTAAACTACAATTACTACACTAGAACAGACCTGAACTTAATACACGCTAGCTACCCACTATGATCTGTAAGAAATATAGATGGTGATAAAGCTTCTAAGTTTCCATGATCCGGTTGATGTTATCTCCTCCTTCAGTGATCGCACTTAAGTCAAAAAATGCTAACTAAAAACACTTATAAATAGTCGTTGCTACGTCTGTTTGTAAGTAAGAAGAGTTTGTTTAATGTCTATAATATAAATATATATATATATATATATATATATAAGTTACAGTACAGTACTTGCTCTGAATCCGCTGGACCTATTTTAACGGGACTCTTACTGGCAGATTTTAAAAATAACTTAGACTATTTTAATTATATATTACTTTTACGGGAACAAAAACTACACGGGTAAAACCTTAGGCGCAAGTCATAACATAAACAATAGTTCTCTTAAAAATTATGTCTTGTTACAGATTCGAGCCTTTAATTGACCTCAGTTATGAATGCGGTTGAAAAGTCACGAACACTTTAGAAGGAACTGGAATATATGTTACAAAAAATAGTAAGTGTAAATCAAGCTATTACGATCATACTTTAATCTATTGCACATTAGATTATGTTAACATTTCCGTGAGGTACTGTTCGTGTAGAATAGTATCTCCCTGTGTATCGGGTGTCATAAAAGGCGACTTAGGTACCAGAGCCGACAGATGGCGGTATATCCATCTGAATCAGTGTAGCTCAAATGCATGCCAACGTGAAAGCTGCGCTCTGCGATTGTCAACACGCTTGCCCAGTGCGGCAATTATGGGCAAAATTCCCCCTTTCTTGGAGACGCCTATCTAGCAGTGGACTTCCAATGGCTGTAATGATGATTAACAGGAGTAGCTGCATTATATGAAATATTTTTTATATATATGAGCAAATAAATATAAATAATGAAACAATCAACGCAGTCACATGTTAATAGATTTTGATTATTCTTGCGTTAGGTTTCTACATCTAAACGTTTTAAATTAAATTCATGTGTGTATATGTAATTCCAAATTAACAGCTGTCTAAATGTATATAAAGTACACACATAAAAATATACATTAATAGTACAAACATAAAAAAAAAATTTTGGACTTTTACTGGCGTATTATAGTTGATATTATAAGAAATGACTTAGCCTACTTTTATTATTTTCTTGAGATCGGAAAATAGCAGATTAAACCGCCGTAAGCGCATGCTGCACATGATATAAAATACCAGTGTTCCGTTTTGCTCTGAATTCCCCTGCGTGTGCGCATCGCCATAGTGTAGCATTACGACCAGAAGCCGGATATCGCGCCCTCGCCGCACTATCTCGCTCGGATCTATTTTATTAATTATTACAAGTGTACCCTATGTACACATTTCTAATTATTATTCGAAAGACCCGATGGCGCAGATGGCAGTGGTCCTATCTTATTTGCCTAGGGTCGTGGGTTCGATTCTTACCTGGGTCAAATATTTATATGATGATGGTTATTTGTACTGTGTCTGGGTGTTAAAAATATGTATTTAAGTATTATGTTTGTGATTTCCTGTTGTCTGATGTCCGTAACTCCGTGTTTTAGGTGAGTTACCACGGAGTCAGGTCAATGTGTGAGATGCTGTGTGAATATATTATATATTTATTAATAATGCACTATGATTGTATTTGTCTGAAAAGTATAATAATAATAAATTCACACAACATCTCACATATCGATCTGACTTTGAGATAAGTCGCTTAAGGCACTTGGTTACGGACATCAGACAACAGAGGAATCATAAATATAAAACTTACATACATATTTAAGAACCTGACACGGAACTAATACAGATATACATCATATAAATGACCCTTGGCGCACAAGATATACCATGATCACCACTATCTGCGCTAACGTGCCCGCCAACGTTATTTGTAGGCTTTTAATTTGTATTTTGAAATATGTTTAATATTCTCTTTGGATTATTTCAATTAAAATATAAATATTTGTTGTACCTACATTACTATTTGATGAAATATTTAGAAGTTGTCGGTAATGTAAAAAAATATCACATCAGTGCTAATTAAGAAACACGTAGATGTCTTTTCTTCGGATATTAACGTAGGGCCTTCTTCATGTTGGTGTTCTGGTTTAGAGCTGAATTAATCGATGTGATTGTAATCTTTGTTTTTCTTTTCAAGATAATGCTACGTAGGTAATCCTATCTACTGAATACGATGCACTTAATTAAGGTTCCAAATGCATTAACAAATAGTTTAAACCATGAGGTAGCCTCATACAAATTTCGTCTGCATTTTTACCTCGCTCTCACCTATCTCTTCCGCCAAATATCTGTGTTTGCATTGCGGTGTTCCGGTCTGAAGGGTGATAGAGGCAGTGAAATTACTGGAGAATGTTACATAAGATCAAGCCACAAGATTGGCAACGTGCTAGTGATATCCTCTGCTTATTTGTCGACCTGGTTTAAAAAAACACAATGGACCGAATCATTTTAAGTTTATAATTATCACCGTCTATAAGTCGTAGTACATCCGCTGTAATTGAACACAGGCTCCCTAAACGACACCACAATGGAACTTACTATAATCATCATCAGCATATCAGCCATTAGATATCACACACACAGCAACAGCTAGACATAGGCCTCCCCAAGCGACCTCCAATAGGACTGGTCGTACGAGGCGCCTCTAGCGCGATATTGCGGTTTTACACAGATCGCCTAACCTTGTAGGTGGGTGTCCAACGCTGCGCTTCCCGATACGTAATCTCCATTCCAGAACCTCACGGCTCCATGGGCCATCGTTTAACTATGTACCCACTGCCATTGCACCTTGCTAATATACACCGGGCTTTGTCGGTAACTCAAATTCCTGAATCGATGGCTCAAAATTCGGCTTGTATGATGGTATCCTATTCGTTAACTGTTAAGAAAATTGCGGTAATTGGTAGTGCGGGGTAAAATACTACTGATAGGAGACCCAACTATATAGTGGTTTCAAACAGAACCCTTGGAAAGTCCCTTGGAACTTCTTGGGACGTACTTCACTGCATTTGCTGGTATAACTATTTGCACTATTTTAAATAACTTCACATAACAGCCTTATACGTACCTTTTTTTTTTTTTTTTAACCTCCAAAAAATGCTGTTACGCATGCCCGTTCGGCGGGGGTATGTGGGACTCGTTAAGAGGCTTCCGGAAGCAGAACACGATACTGTCATTCTCCAACAAAACCGCCACCCGTGGCCTCACCCAGCCCTGAGAGAAGGGCCTGATGGAGTCTCGAAAGGGGGGCCATATCCACTAAAAACTGGAGGGGTGTGCCACCATATGCGATAGCCCTGTAGGATCCTTGTGGTACTCAACCATGCAGCCCTAAATTTTTTGCTACTATTACCATCTTTGTTCAGGGAATAAAAAAAACACTCTACACTGTCTCTGAGATGGAGGAAGCAGCTGGACACTCCACCCCAAAAAGGAGAGCTGATGGTAGCTACCCTTTCTGTTCTTCTAGCTCATACATAGCTAACCTTATCTATCTCCGCCGCTATTATATATAAATTTAAAGCTTTGATGTTAAAGCAATTGTGTTACAGACATCAGACAACAGGGCAATCACAAATATAATACTTAAAGACACATCAAACACTCATATACATAACAAACACAAATATTAAATATAATAATGTTTATTTATCCTGGGTGCCAGGGGTCATGGCTTCGATCCCCACCCAGGACGAATATTTATGATTATATTTGTGTTTGTTTTGTGCCTGGGTGTTATATATATGCATTTAAGTGCTTTAAGCGACTCATCACGGAGTCAGGTCAATGTATGAGATGTTGTGGGAATATATATTTATAATTTGCTAAGCTATGTTCATAACTTTGGTTCTTCTACATTTTTAAAAAACTTTGACTATTGGAGTTGGCTAATAGGGTTTGCAGTAACACACCGCATTTGAGTGCCATAATTCTTCACTGGTAACACACATATCAATAGATTTTCTTATCTTATAAAGATTTATTAATGCATTCTGTAAATCGGCTCGTTCCTCAAGATATCGGAAGAATTAAAAGCGTTAGCGAGCCAAAACCAAAACAGGGGTGAGGCACCCTTTTTTAAAAAAGATTATTATATATTCAACAGTTTATAGGTTACTAAGTCACGATCTAAGGTAACTTTATTTTCTTTTTTTTTATAAGATCAGGTTGACAATTAGAGATATAGTCAGCGTCACTGCAGTCTTTAAATCTTCGTAATATATCTCAATGATATCACTAGCACGTTACCAACCTTGTGATTTGAAAATATTATGGCACATTACCCAGTAATTTCATTGGCTTTTGAAACCGAAACACAGCAATAAGACACTGTCATTTTGCGGTATAAATAGGTGAAAGTGCGGTACCTGTATTTACACGATTATTTGTTAGAAAACCCTAACGGTTTGAGAATGTTATCTTTCATTTAATATAAACGCCTCCTGAACAATTATAGCTTTGTGTCAATTGTAATGTTGATGCAGATCCAGTTACTTTAAGCGCAAAGAATATTTCTGACCTCTATTGGTCTACCTTTATAAAATTACTTAAAGCTCTACAATGAAAGGTACATAAATATGGATATATTGGAAGAGATGGAGAAATAGTCACATTTGTTACATACAAAAAATTTTAAGAAGTATTGTTAACTTTTTCTACAGATAGGTTCTAAAGTTGTCCCTGCATGGGGTACTAAAGCAGGATCATCCATGTCCTCAACAACCTTTGTACCTTTGTCGTTTATGTACTCAAAAGATCACGACATCGCATTGTCATTATCATACAGTTTAAAAAGTATAATATGTAAAGGGTGCAATCGGCATACATCACTAATCCACAAACATCAACACTCGATACGATAATAATCGACAACTCCACGCACTTTCGTATCTGAAACGATTGACACAATTTTTATGTAAATTTAGGCACGCGCGAACCTTCTTTTTATATTCCTCAATGGAGCCGCATCTAGTCGGCAACAATGTAGAAATATGCATATTAATGTGTCAAATCCAATAGTTATGCAAAATTTTATGTGCGCTAACTTATTCAGATGTATCATCGGCATCCATCGGATAATGGAGGTCAATGGCCTATCGGTTGAATAATATTATAATAGCTTGAATACGTCATTCATGTTTTCCTTTGATGGAGTTAATCAGCTGAATAATCACAGTTATTTATATTTGTATAAGGAGAACGTCAAGTGCAGGCAAAAAAAGTCTCGCGGTGAAATAGATGCGAAAATATTTGTCAAGTGTTGTACTTTCGCGCGTCCAGGAACTGCCAGATAATTGTTTTCGATCACCATCAACAATAGCTAGAAACAATTACACGAGAGAATCTAATTGTTTACGAGCCATTGAAGAAATGTAAAAAATTTTATTATTTTCTCTCTCTCTCTATATATATATATATATATATATATATATATATATATATATATAACAGACCAACAGGTAATAGCATATTTATAAGGTTAATCATAAATACTATATTTTATGACATTTTACACTATTCATAA
Source organism: Heortia vitessoides (assembly GCA_020976665.1). NCBI lineage: Eukaryota > Metazoa > Arthropoda > Insecta > Lepidoptera > Crambidae > Heortia > Heortia vitessoides. The sequence goes on along the minus strand of JACJUM010003174.1, from coordinate 14,186,809 downwards.
TTTATTTATAACTCCAACTGGCCACATTGAGCGCATTCCAAAAACACATTCCAGCAACGCCTAGAATAATCTATTTGTATACAACTTGAAATTTCGTGATCCAGTTATAATTTCGTTTAATATTCATAAAAGAATGACGATGCATCATATGTACCTAATTGATCGCAAAAACAACATCAGTTGATCAACACAATATCCTCAAAGTTCGTCGACCTTTTTGCATTTACGTGTACGCCCGTACAACACTGAGCTCTTTTCAAACGCGCCGTAGTAAAAAGCGTATTGTATGTATTGGTGTAAACTATTCAAAATAAATATGCTGAGACTCATTGTGTTCTATTATTATTGGTCGCGATTATCATAAGATGGTGACTGAATGTTTTTATGGAGTCATTGTAAGTTAATTAAGATGTCTTTTGGTGTTTTATTAGTTCTCTAGGTCACTGGGTGTTTGTGCCTACTTGAATCCCTTTTTTATCGTGCTCTTTTGTGTTTCGTATTGTATTTTAGTATCGATAGTAATTACGTCGGTTTACGTAACGGACTCGTGTGTTTTGATATAGTTGGCTTTGTGCGTTTTGATTGCTTTTTAACTGTATCGTGAGTGGTAATGATTTTCGGATTCGTTGTCACTGTGTTATTCAATGCTTAATTTTTGTGAGGCAAGTCCGCAGGTTTTGTAGAAAAATATTGTTATTATTTATCTTTTGATTAAATCTTATAATCGACCAATTAGTGTTGATTAGGACCTTTTTCAATTCTAACGTATTATTGGACAATTTAAGTGTACACAAATGATATACGCATGTACATTCTTGTGGAGAAACTTAACGAATGAAATATTGAATGCGTCAATATAATTTCAATACATAGTGTCAGCCAGTAAAAGCGAAATCATAATTTCTAACAAATATAGGTGTGTATTTAATAACGACCAACAACTCTGAACATAAAACCACGTGCATCACGGTGAACATATCAAAATAATAAATAAATTTAGACGCGCACCGAATTATTTCTGCCCTGGATAATTTTATACGCGTTTTAAAATGTCCTTTCACAAGGAACGTGGGATTTATGGCGTCGGAACCCGTTCGAAGGGTGTTCTCTTCAAAGGGAGAGGGTCCTTTGGTTTCAATTTCTTATATTTTTTTCGTCTTGACAAACCCCAGCTGGTACACGAAATGTTATAAATAAAATCGCGATTTTGACCCGTCACGCGTAGGGATGTTCTTTGACGTGCAATTTTTGGGTTCGCTGATCGCAAGCATTTGCAACCCTTATTGCGGTACGTTAAGGTATGATGTTCTTTGATTTTTTCAAATGACCCCTTAGTTTCAAGTTGTATTCCTGTGTAAGATTCGACACAGGACGTCCTGTCTGTTTTACAACAATTATTATTATATCAATCCGGAACCATTGAATGCGCGCATACGTGATCGTTTTGTCTATTAACTATTTTATAAAGCGTGACAAGTATTTGTAATTAAATATAAATACATAATGTTTTAGCAAATAAGACTAGAACGCTAACAATTGTTTCATTTAGTACCTACAGGATTTATTTCGTTTAGGTTAGGTTAAGTCATTCAAATTTTCAGTATGCCTTGCCAATTTGGTATACTTTAATTACAAACTAAAAAAAAACGGTATGGGCTATAACATCATTTTTAAGAAAACATTCTGTACACATAGAAGTAAAATTTAATAAATATGTAATTATTTTCAGAAATAGATGAAAACATTAATTATTTTTTTCAGAAATAATTACATGAATTTGTTTTTCTAATATTATTTAAGATATACTTAAATGCGCAGCTTTAGCTGGTCTTCTTTGGCCGTGGGAACCGCTCGACCCCCGCTTGCCCCCGCTCGAGCCCTACCGACCCCGCTCGCTTCCGCGCCAGCCAGCACCCTGCGTGACGATAATGGCTCAGAATGCACAGAAATGACGCCGTTTCATTACGAAAATGACTGAATTAGGAGTTGACTTTACAAATTTTGTTACTTTGTTCGAGTTGGTTTCGAAAATTTGTGGTTTATATATATTGTGCAATGTGTTTTAACTTGTAAAATTTTTCGAACTGTAAATAAAATTTTAAAAAAATGGATTTATAGACATCATTTTAATAAATTAATAAATTACTTAGCATTGATAGAAACTTTATCACCACTACTTTTTCTTGCAGGTTCCTTTCTTGTGTCCCGTGTAATGAACCTGCAGAAAGCCAAGTTTTAAGACCCGCCTGGTTCCGGCAGCCTAGTTTATGGTAGGCCTAATTTATATATGTTAGTTGACTTTCATTATCTCAGGGCCATTAGTTTTTTTGAGTGTGATAGAATCTAGTACTTTATATTTTGCAAATTTTGATTTATGAACGTGAAAACCTCTTTTATTAACCTCCATTGTAAATATTTTCTTAAAGAAATGAATTTCTTTAAATGAGATAGTCTGTCTGGCAGATCTTAATCTTACAGATAACATAGTTTTACAGCTTAATATAAGGCATTAAGAATAACGTTTAACAGTTCACTCGACAGACATTCCTCTGTCTTGCTTAAAGTGTTAACTATACGCATCATGAAAAAAAGGTTCATTGTGTATATGCTGTTAAAAGTGTAGTTTGCATAGTAAATGTCAGTATCCTCTTAGGGACCCTACGTCCAATAACAAAGGAAGGACTATGCATGTCTTAAAATGGCTTGTATGTTTAAATGCCTTTGCCAAATTGTAAAACAATCATGACAAATTCCATTTAAAAATATTCGATTACACTATTTATTAAAAGATTTGGACATATTAGCATATGTTTATATCTCTCCTTTAACGGTGTAGTTGATTAAAATCTCTGTGGTTACTAGAAATTTTAGTATGAAATGTAGAGTAAAGAAGTCTTACGAGAAATTAAAATTTAAGACAACGGGTTCTTAGCACCCACGCCGGTAGGGATTCCATTGACTATTTAGTATTGATGGAACCAGTTGTTCTTGTAGGTTCCTTTCTGGTGGTTTGTGTCATTATTATCGTGTCATTATTATCATCCTGCATTAAATTTAAGCCCGCCTGGTGCCGGCAGACTAGTATAAGTTAGGCCTAATTAATATGTCACATAACTCTTATGATCATCAGGGTCATCAATATTATGAGTTTAATAGAATTTACTACGTAATTTATCTAAAATAAAATTTTGTCATTTATTATTTTTGACTATTCGAAAGTACGTGTAATAGGGCTACTTGAATAAAGAATATTTTTATTAGATTTGATTTTCTTTAAATAATATGATTGATAGAAGACTGAAAATTATAAATAAATGAGATCAATGAATACCTGAACGAGGTATTCACTAGATATTATAAATAAGAATTTATGTTTTTACGTAATGTTGATTACTCGTGATAAAACTAGATTTAAGCTCTCATATGAAAGTCGTCTAGACGTACCTAATCACCTATTTCTACCGCCAAACAGAATGACTCGCATTTTGTGCTTCAGTTTGGAGTGCTACAGGGGCAGTGAAATTACTAGCTAATGTGATAAAATATCAAGACAAGGTTGGCAACGATACGAGAGTCTATAAGCTAAAAGTCGCACAAAAACTTCTTTCACCTGAAAAATTTCAGTTAAAGCGTTAATGCGTGATTGAGATATAGAAGCTTTAATATTAGAAAATGGCAACCTACATGTGTCGTTGATACATTTGCCGTGAGGCACAGGCAGAGTAGAATAAAATAGTACCTCCACATCTCCCGTCGCAATGCCACGTTCAGCGACTGCTGCCACGATTGCCTAGTGTTGCCCAAATGCAAGAACAAAAGGAGACTTAGCCAGTCTTGGTCTTGCGCCAATACACCAATTGCAAGTCTTGCAATTACCTATTAGTCTATTTCTATTTATTAAAGTTTATTTTAAATCTTAGAAAAACGTATTAGAATTTGAATATTGTGAGCTTGAATTAACATAGCCATAGTAAAGATTAAGCAAATTAATAAATTACTGAAGATTTGATAAGAAATTTGAAAAATCAACTGACCTATAGGTATGTCGTTTTTCATGGAAGTAACTGTTTCTTAATAATAATATCTTATAATTAAGAAACAGTTACATTCCAATATGTTTTTTTACATGTCTTAGGAAATAAGCTTACATTTGCTAAAACATTCCATACAATATTTATCAAACGGGTGATATTTGAACACTTTTTTGCTATTTTTTCTTGTAAAAACTTAAGAAATATAATGACTGTATGTACAATAATAGTACCTAAGTAATTAGTTTAAAACCATATAATCAATATTATAATATAAACTTACTAGAATAAATTATTATGACATCTACTTACCTATCCTTACCATTTTATCGTAATCATAATACTACTTGCGTGATCATTATAATGTATTCATTTTCATTCTAAGCACTCTGAAACTTATTTATTCTTTGGAACACCTGTAGGTACTCTTAAAATTCGAAATTATTTTGCATGATTATACCTACGCCCTGTGACGGCCATAAAATAGAGTCAAATGTTGTGATTTCGGCGCGGCGGCAACGACTGTTGTATATGATTTCAAAAGAAGCCGCCGGCGCGTGTACCATGTACTTCCGAAAAGCGGCAAATTTCTTTGAGAAGTAAGTAAAAAACCTTTATGCCGCATTATCAAAGTGCCGATGTTTAGAACATAACTATGCATGCACTCAGTTTGATTTTAATGGATATTCTTTTATTCGCTGTGTAGGTATGTTTATGGTATTAGTCGTAATGCGCATAGGTCCAGTTTTTCATATTCTTTGATACAGTTTTTTGCGTCTCATAGAATTCCTAAGCGTACCTATACACCGAACTGTTACACCTAACTACTCCGTGAAATAGCGCTAAGTCCTAGCTGCAAGACGCAAGAGTCTTGCAGGGTCAGTTTTGGTCTTGGTCTTGCTAAAAATACGCGGTCTTGTTCTTGGTCTTGGTCTTGCAAAAACGCAAGAAGAAGACCAAGACTGCAAGACCAAGACTGAATTTGGGCAACACTACGCTTGCCCGGCGCGGCTTTTGTAAGTAAATTTTCATGGGGAGGCCTATGTTCAGCAGTGGACGTTTTTAAGGCTGCCATGATGTTGATGAAGAGGAATACCTACATGACTCGATTAAAACCTTTATATAGCAAAAAATTACGGGCCCGATGGCGCATCCCTATTTTGCACGATCCGTTGGAAGTATTCGAAGATAGAATATCTTGGACACCAAAGGTCGTCAGTTAGATCCCCGGAAAACTAGCATTTATGTGATGAATCTTTGATATATTTGTATTACCTCTACTTTCTGATATCCATAACACAGGTGCTTTAAGCTACTTATCTTGGAATCAGGAAAATACAAGAGATGTTGTGTGAATTTATTTATCTTGTTTTAGTTAGTCTGATTCCACACTCGCTTTCTTTTCGAGATATTAATATCCAAAAGAATACACGGATGCTGTCTTGTCTGTGTAATAAGCAAACAAAAACGTTTGGCCCCATATATAGCCGCCAGGCAAGATATCAGGAACTTAACGGTTAGTTTCGAGAGCGCCGCTTACCTATAAAATACATAACACGCGAACTATAAAATTAACTTATCATTTACGAAGTAGACTGTAACAGTGTCGGTGACTCTCGCAACAAATATCCCACCACACTTCCGCATTTACATAACGACAAAATGACTTAATTTTATGTGCATAAACATTCACTAATGATCGGGGAAGGGCGGCCGATGCAATCGGAAACTTATTCACCCTCTACCTAATTAAACATTTGCATTTTTAACATCCATTTCGCATATTCAAAGCTTGAAAATGTCATAATACATTCTGAGAGGAAAGACTCTTAGCTGACTTGGTCCTCGATACAAAGAAGCTCTTCAAAATTCATTAACTCAAATTAAATAGTTGCATACAGATTATGTATGCAATTATTTAATTTGTGTTAATATGTTTTGCCGTGAGGTACCGGCACCAGGTGTCGTATGAGGTGACTAAGGTACCAGAACCGATAGATGGCGGAATATTCGTCCGAAACAGTGCAGCTCAAATGCACAGATTGGGAGTGGGCAGCAGCATCCCCGTCGCGATAACTGCGCTCTGCGATTGCCAACACGCTTGCCCAGCGCGGCAAATATGGGCTGAAAATAACAAGTGACTTTCACGTATATGTGATAGCGAGATGAATGGACTGTACCTAATTATTTTGATTTTACCAAACATTTTTCATGAACTTTATTTTATATTACGCAACTTACTAAGTAGGTATTTGACGAATTGAACGAAAACAAAACTGTTATGAATGCATATTTTATATAACATTTGCTTGATTATATGCTGAGCGATCTTTTTATGAGCTTAATAGTATATGGAACTGGATACATTTTGTAAATTACTACTGAATCATTGTTTAAATTTATATGCTGTGTTGCTTTAAAATATGATAATGGGGAGATTTCCCGGATTTTTATTCTTGCAGGAGAGTAAATTATATATATAATATAAATATTCAACATAAATACAACCTTTTGCATACAACTTCCTAGTATGAGAGATGCTTAGCGTTTTAAATGGTATTTGACTCTATCATACGTGGATTTATCTAGACTCAACTATTAATATCATTATCATTATACCAGCCATTAGAAGTCCACTGCTGGACATAAGCCTTTCCAAGAAAGGAGGTTATTTGCCAATAATTGTCGCGCCGGGTAAGCGTGTTGGCAATCGCAGGGCGCAGCTATCAAGCGACGGGGCAGCTGCTGACCATCCCCGCCCTGTGCATTTGAGCTGCACTGTTTCGGATGGATATACGGTACCTTAGTCGCCTATTACTGCACTTGATACAGGGAGATACTATTCCATTCTGCCGGTGTCACGCGGCTCAGAGAAGTATTGTACAATAATAATTAAGAGTTCTGTCACCAATTGCACAAATCGAAGCTGATTGCTCAAACAAGACGCGAAACAAATATTTAAGTGCGATAACAAAAACATTTTAACAACTCCGCAAAAAGTATCCACCCCGCCTCTATATTAAGGCTCGACAAAAACAGCCCAAGCGAACTGTTTCGCGGTGACATAACGCTATATCTGTTTCGGAAATTAGAAATACACTTTTCATCAATTTCGTTACGATACTTCGTTCAATTTTATGTTACGTTAACATGTTGTAACGTTAATTTATAGAGAGCCTGTAAGGCTAAGTTCCACTTCACATTAGCTATGTGCACGCTATATACACGCTACGCAATAATATAAAATAATTTAATCGCTGGTTGAAATGGTTTCGTAATGTAAGTGCCACTCCATATTTTTTCAGTGCTTCCGTGTTTATCTTTACTAATATTCAAATGTAAAAGATTGTGAGTATAATTGTTTTTTTAATCTTTGATCGGCCGACCTGATACAATGAAATTTAGCAAAGAGATTATCGATAGTCTGGAGTAACACATGCTATTTTTTATGCCAAAAACATATTCACGAGGGATAGTATTAGTTATTTTTCTATGTGGAACCGGCACGATTTCTTATACTGTTTAGCTGTGATGGAGCCACATACGATTTCTTCCCAGAATCACAAGTTATCCACAGGGATAAGATATAAAGTAAAAACTTCGCAGACGTTACAGGCAAAAACCTAGGAATAATATATAAGTAGAATACAGAAACTTCATAATAAAAAGACTTAATTAACTATTGTACACACGCCTACTTATCAACCTGTTCAAATCTTTTATTTGGTTGTAAAATTAATGTGTACATAAATTTTGACAGATTTGTATCTGATTTAGTTGCAGTAAACAAATCAATCTGTCTACGATTGATTTGTTTACTGCAACTATCATATCAGCAACTAGAAGTCCACTGCTGGACATAAGCCTCCCCAAGGGGAGGCTTATGTCCAGCAGTGGTCTTCTAGTTGGTTATGAGGGGATTTTACCCATAATTGCCGTGTTGGGATGATAGCTTCAGCCCTGGGATATACTCGTATACAGTCTATGCGGAAAAATAGAGAATATAATGTCTATGCGGAATCATGACAGAAGAACTATTACCTGATAAGAATGATAATTCTGTATTATAAATATTTGTATTGCCATTCTGGTATTTACCATCATTATATAAAGCATATTATATAAAATCAAACTAAAATTAAGACAAGGAGACATAAAAATGATTAATTAAAAGCACGTCAGTTTTATGGCTGTCATTCTACTATCGTATAAACATAAAACATTTTTTGATTAATACTCAATTCTAATTAAATACCTGTTTATCTTATACTTTGCGGTATATTTATTGGACAGCATACCTAATGTACCTTAATGGTATTAATGTTTTTTGTTTACTTTGTGTTATATTTTAAATTAATAAACATTCTAAACATTGATTTCTAAATAAATAATTAAGATGTTTTTCCTGTTGTATATTATAAATATTTCCCATTACTAGAAACACGATTACGCCACGTAATTGCAGACGTATCACAATTTAATTTCTTATCCAGTTACAGAGATTTTTTCTAGTCCAAAAAACAGATTCGGATGACTCGTACAAAAGTCCTCAGAGCCGTTACTACAGGTACAGTTAGCATCGATGAATAAAAACCTGAAAAGAACCTTATATCTGTAGTTATAAAGAAGATTGTGTTAAACCAGACCGTTGCTAACCGTACGCGCATACTTACGCAATAGTTGTGTTTAATTTTGTTCTCTCGATTTGATTTCACACCTCACTGGTCGATCTGAAATCGTGTTAGATAAATTACTAAAGGTTACACGTGAAATGAAAGCGGATTCATTGGGTTTACAATATATTATAAATAAACACAGATATTGATAGCTTGGAATTCCTTTCATGAGAAATCTACTTTGGTGTTGTACAGATTGCACTATTTGAATTGGCTGCTGCGGATTGGTTGGAGGATTAATTCTTTGTTATCGATGATAATAAAGTATTTAAAATAATAATATTATTAAACTATATTTCTTTTTTTATTTTCATAATAGCAAAATCATTAAGTAACTCAAATCTCTATGACAGACCAAGTGCGCCAAGGGTCGTGGTTTCGATCCCCACAAACAATTACATGATGAGTATTTGTTTTGTGCTGGGTATTAAATATGCATTTAAGTAATATATTTGTGATTCCTCTGTTTGCCTGATGTTAGTAACACAAGTGCTTTAAGCGACTTATCTCAGGGACAAGTCAATGTATGATGATGAAATGTGCATTTATTTATTTTATTTCATTATTTATTACTACTAATCAATTAATTTAAAAGTAATAAGACATTTCGTGGTTAATACGTTTCAATTATTATAAATGCTGTTTGTTAGTACTCCATATAAGTTTATTCAATTTAGGTGTCTTTTAGTAAAAATTAATACATTTTCACTTATATAATACTAACTTATATAATGTATATCATATACTAATTAATCAAAAAAACATTTTTATTATATACAGCAGTTAGTCACAGCATATCAACGCCTTTCGAATCGTGATATAGCAATGCGAACACTGCTTTTTGGCGGTAGAAATAGGTGAAAAACTAAGGTAATTCAGGCGATTTATGGAAGATGTCTAGTTCAAGTAATTTTTTTCTGTCTCTCTCTCTATTTGTTTCAACTAATCACTAAAAACTGTACTTATTTTAACTGGACTTGCTTTGGCAGATAATTCTTGTTATAAGAAATAATTAAGACCAATTTTATTTTTTATTTATTCTCATGGGTACGGGAATTGCACAGGTGGATCCGCAGAGGTAGTAAAAATAAAATGCGAGTGTTATTGGAGGTAAATCTATAGTGTACGGAGGTAATATATAATATACACATGAATAACTATTTTACGCTTTGACGTCTTAACTGATGATTCGGTAAGCCGATTTGGATTATCATCATCATCATATCAGCTATTGGAAGTCCACTGCTGGACATAGGCTTCCCAAAACGAGGGGATTGTACCTATAGTTGCCGCGTTGGGCAAGCGTGTTACCATCGTGACGGGAACGCTGCTACCCATCCTCGCCATGTACATTTAAGCTGTTTTCAGTGGATATACCACGGTCCGGTTCCGGTAAGTTATTGCGCCTCTTGCGACACCTAGTATAGGTATTCAGGATTCTACACTGATAGTTTCACATGGCATAAACATTGGAATAATGAACTCTAATTAAATCGACATGTGGATAGCTTAAGCCCTGGAATATATGCAGTAATGTCTGCGCGGACTCAACTCGACTGAAAAAGAAAACAATATTACCTGATAAGAATAACAATTCTGTTTTATATAAATGCGAGTGTTATTGGAGGTAACATTTTGTTTTTTATATGCCAGTAGGTTTTTTGAACAGTACAAACAACTCGAATGCAAGTGAAGCGCATGAAACAAGTTTACGATTTTACGGCGATTTAATCTAACCCTCCGTCGCTAACGGTCGTGTCAACCCTTGCCTCGCACGACCGTTTCCTTAGTGGAATTATTGTAATTTAATAACGTGGTCCCAGTTACCCATTCAGTGCGATTACGACAAGTGATCACTTGTCCACTATTGTCCATCAGTATGCAAATTCTTGACACACCCCATATGTGTTTTGGCTCGTAAATTTGGCACAGAATGACCAAACGAATGTGTGCTGATCGTTATCATTCTACGTGGTGTCTTATTTATTAGCAGTTAGATGGACAAGATTGCCAGTGATAGCTTGTAATGGCTTGTTTAACTTGATGTGGGACAGGTTGTAGATTTTGAGATAGTGACTTGTTCAGACATGTTGAGGGTTTGAACATGTTTAGGTTTGATAAAGAAAGTGTAATTGGATGCATCTTCTGTAAAGTGACAGGTGACATAATAGGGATGAATAATTTAATATACTACTGCTACCATTTCATGTAATCATTGTATCAACCAATATGTGTTCTATCTGTATGTTTTCGAATATTCCAGCAATTATTACGGATTTTCATTAATTTTGAGTACTGAAAACATAATTACATAATATTCCCTAATACTTACACACAGCCTTGATACGCGATATATTTATTTAGCTTCCGTTATAAGATGAATGTTTATGTTAAGCGTTTCGATTACCTTACGGCAAAGGGTTGCCGTAAGGTAATAAGTAATAAGGCAACCAAAAATACTTTCCTTGCTCTACAAAACACATTCACTGAAATTAAATTGTAGGTAATGTTTTTTTTGTTTCGTGACTCTATACAAAGAAAAAAGAACTTGCTTAAAACAGCCCGATATTCACTTTCATCTGAAGGACGGGAGTCCTCAAAACAGACACCACCAACTAACCCACCTATCAATAGACACTATATAGTGGACGACCTTGGCGCTTCTATAATGATAAAAAAGGTTCATTTACACGACTGCAACTGTTATGGGGCTATTGTGTAGCTCCCACACGCGCCTAACAGGTGTTGCATTGTTGTATGCAAATTACACTTTCGCTCTTAAACTGTAGATACTTTTAGAATATTTGTGCTTTATGGCTTCTCTGGGTTTCACATTACCGCGTTGAAGTAGACATCGTATTCCCGATGGAATACAATTTACAAAGATAACCATTCTTAAGCTACCGAAAAATAAAATAAGTCCCGACAAATGGTGGTAGAGCCTCGAAACAAGCATAACGTAATATAAAAAATAATGTTTTATAGCCCATAGATGACGCCATTATAACAAAGTTCTAAAGTACAATAAATGAAGATCAATAAATGATCTCCTTTTTTCTAACTAGCAAATATCACAACCATTTGTGACGCAACGTCTAACAAAACCAGTTTAAGGAACCAAACTGTCAGTCCGTAGTATCGTAGATCACTGTAACTGAAGTAACTGGCAACATCGCATGACATGACAAACGGCTTGTTAATCGCTATTGTTGCCATTTTAATGTCTTGTATCGCACATAAAAGGATGGCGTAGATTGGCGAACGCGTTTCCCATAAAGGGTCAAAAGTGAATCGAAGAAAGTGGAAGCCAAATGACCATTTATAAAGGATTAGTTATTTCTTTTTAAATACGTCAATTCAGTTAGATTTAAGCCGGTCGGTACGTTGTCTGTTGAACCTTTATAAAATGTATTTGAAAAGAATGATAAGTTGGCTGTAATGTAATTTGATTAATTCGACCTTCAATATTATTTCCGAATATAATTTTATAGAAATCAAAATGAAGACACTCAAACTTGAATAAATATGAACGATGTTTTTGCGTTGATTACTTGATACAAAAAACAATATGCATCACAGTGTTTTTGTGTTATATCTCTTTATATGCTAGACTAGCAGGGCCCCGCGATTTAACACGCGTAGGTTTTGTTCCCCTAAGATTAATAAATAACAAAGAAGCCAATGTTACTCCTTCTAACATCAACTGCATGTCTCGTTAAAGTCGGTCCAGCTGTTTCAGGGATTAGCCGGACCAACCAAACTAAAATTTTAATTATTATTTATGTTATCTAAGTAACGTAAAGACTTTCAATTGCATTTAGTAAAATCTTGTTATTTTAGAATTACAAACAGATACTTCAATTTTAATTATATGTATAGATTAGATGCATAGATAACAAAAAATGTATCTTTTTTTAATTGTCTGTCTTAAGTGTTGCTAAGAGACGCCCCGTAATTGCATGGTAACCTCCAAACTCTATTATATGTTAATCTAGAAGCCGATTGAAAACTCTAGCTTTGTCATTTAAAAATATGAATATTTTTTCTGTCTGTTTTTGTTTGAGGATTTTTTAAACTGTTTTCTTTGTTAATTTGAATCAAAGTCTAGATAAATTTATTGATATGACAATATACGAACACAGTAATTTTTTTTAATAACTTGTTTTTGTTTATATTATAAAGTTAGCACCAAAGCATACGGTCCGCTTGATGGTAAACATGACCGCAGCTTGTACACGTTAATGTCATCACAAGGATATTAGTAGCGTGTCGCCAACCCTGTGAACTGAAGATACTATGTCACACCTACCCAGTAATTTCACTGCTTCTCTCACCCTTCAAACCGGAATACAGCAATGCAAACACTGCTCTTGGTAGTAGAAATAGGTGAGAGTGAAGTACCAATGCAGACGTAAGAGATCTACTTCATTAACTAATACTTCAAGCAACGTTTTTGCCAAACATATGTTCAATTTATAAATTCTCTGTCGAAATTTGTCAATTGGAGATGAACTTTACGTATCATAGATTGAGTTAAAAAATGGTTGAAGATTGTAGACTGATTTATGTATCTATCAATATTAATAAACAATAAAGAATGCACCTCTGAATGTATGTGGCCAGTTTTGATTGTCAAGTGTTTCGTGTGCGAATAATTGAACGGTGACAAAGGCTTCGCGGCCGTCCTCGGCTGACGTGAGTTAGCACAGGTGCGATCTACTTACGTCTACAAACATACGCTGAAATATGTGATATAGTCGGCCGGCTTTTCTAACAAACGTATAAAATATACCACTCTTTAACCAGACACAGTTTTTTACCCGCTAACTATTCCCCCAATAGAATTTTATACATACCCATACAAAGGTTGTAGCATTGGAACACTCTCACCTATTTCTCCCGCCAAATAGCAGTGATCGCATTACTTAGACTAAACGCAAACTAGAAGATGTTTAAATGGGTAAAATAACATAATATCTTCGAGTTACAAGGTTGGCAAAGCGGTAGTGATGTCCTTGTAATATTAAGAGCGCCTATAGGCTTCAGTCACGTTTACTGTCAAGCGGACTGCATGCCAATTTGTCAACTGATATAATATAAAAAATGGAGAGAAAATATCTGTGTTGTCTTGACCACTTAACCTTTTATTTAAGCACAAAAATTCGTGAAATTTTAGTAGTGCCATTTGACCCAATGACGATTGAAAAAGAGTTTAGTAAAGTAATTTCTTTTTTTAAATTTCATTTCAGCTAATAACAGAATTTCAACTCACTGCAGATGTTGTTTAATGCGAACTTAACCAATTATTTTTAATAAATGACACTTATATGAATATTCTTAACCAAAGATAATAAATGAGTTGGTTTTTAAATATTGTTGAGATAAATACATTACAAAGCAACCTCACACGGAATTATCTTGTCTTTTTAAGTCAAGAAATCAGAAACAACGACCACTAACACTATTTTGGCACGGAATATCGAGTCACGCCCCAAATTTTGATACAAAATAAATCATCATAAATTAGAAAATAAAAACCTATGTTACCAGGCCAAATAATAAATTTATGAGAGAAATCGGAGAGCATGTTAAATTAATCGCGAACATTGCACAGTCATTGTTCTACGTATGCCAGTACAAATTTCACAAACGTCAATTAATATTAATAGACACCTTAGCCAAAATGTCGGCCGAAACGAGCCCTCGTTGCCTGGTGTTATTGTATGCAGTTTTAATTAGGGTATCGTTGAACGATTTGGACAATTCATTGTGAAATATTTATTTATGAATTTCATATATTCACAAGGAATTTAATTTATTAATAAAATATGTTAAAATTGTGTAATTGATAAGTTAATGACATATTAAGGAAACCTTTTTCATTAAATGACTTAGAAAAAACAATGGACCTATTTTGTGACTTCATAGAATCGAATTGATAGATCAATTTATAATTTTCAGTTTTCTGCGAGTGATAGTGACTTTTAAAAATACTTCAAGTTCAGGATCTGTTACTAACGGATCTTGATAAATTAAGTGAAACGAAGGGTGAAATATATATATATAGTTCACCCTTAAGCCAGAAATGTTTCGTACAAATTATAGTTCAAGTAATTACCTCTTATGCAAAATTGCATAGCGTTCAGATATTTCCACGTCTTTGCAAACAGATCACGTCAGTCACTCAGTCAGTTGCAAAATTAACCGCAGCTGCGTTTCTCAATTTCAGCAATTTTATTACAATAGAGGTCAGGCCAGTATGAGGAATAATTAATGACGAGGTTATTTTATTCCAATTTTCTGCGCTGTTTTCTTGTTATTAAACTTCTTTTGGTTAAGAGGAACACAAGGTGTTATACAAGGCAAACAACCGAAAGATGAAGTATAATAAAGTGTCCAGAAATATCCTCATACTTCATTGCTTAATACTTTTATGCTAGATTGATAGAAAAAGGTCTGCTACGTTTCTTTATGTAGAGAAATTCTGTATTGCATAGCAGACATTTCCTAAATAGGGCGATTCCTGCCTATAATCCCAGGACGAGTATATTTTTTGGAAAATCAATAATTTTAATTATGTAGATATAATGCATTTATAAAAAATCATGGTGATTATTATGATATTATTTAATATGTAAAATAAAAATGATTATGTAATCATATTCTATTTATCGATATAGATAATTCTTTTTAAAATACAGAATATTTTTCATATAGGACATATTTAATATGAATTGTAGATTTGAATGTACTATTATATAAATGTACTATATAATGTATCAAATAAACATTAATTATCACATTACATTTGCTGATGCAGCAAGTTTGTATTATAAATTGTATAGATTTAAATGTATTTATTAAAAATACTACTTAATGCATAAAATAAATATTAATTATTATGTTATATTTACTGATAGAGCAAACTTGTTCTACAATATCAAAACGGTACGGAACAGCGGAGCGGTTAAATCGTTTTTGATCTATGTTAAAAGTGTAGCTCGTTGCGAGTAGGACGCGTACGTCGAATCCTCGAAATACTTAAATTAAAAAGCGCTCACTCATCATCAATCAAGCGCCGCTCGATTCCACCGATATAATTTAGTTTTTGTAGTTTTTTACCCAATCCTACCGCGCCCGCGTGACTCGCAACTTGCCTCCCCAGGTACCGACGGTGCACTACGTAGGTATTGTTTTAACGATGCTATCATCGTTTTCATTTAGACAAACTAAATCATTACTGTGTTAAACTTGCTACCTTATAACTAGACCAAAAACCAAAAAAAAAGAAACCGTTAACAACCTTGTTATTCTTGGAGTACTTATTAGAATTAAAAATCACCTCTGTACAAGGTATCATAAGAGCATAAGAGGTGACTAAAGAACCGGAACCGACAGTAATGGCCACCTTAAACAGCGTAGCTTAAATGTAACTGGGTGGAATGTGCAGAAGCATTCTTGTTGCCACAACGCTTATCAAGATTGGCAATTTTTGAATATATTCCGCCTTTCTTGGGATGATCTATGTCCAGCAGTGGACGTTCTACGGCTCCAATGATGATGATGGTGAATATTCGACCTTTGTTTAACTTGTCTTTGGTTTTAGGAGAAGCCAAATCCACTTCCTTCCTTTTCCGCTTAAATATGCAAATTCTTTTAATCTAGTATTTTTTTGTCTGGATTTTTGTTGTATCTGTCGTAGCATCTTAGGTCTGTCTAATCTCTTCGTGTCTCACCACGCCGTGGAGTACCAGGTAGAATAGTGCCAGGTGACGTAAGAGGTGTCTGTGACCAGAACTGACAGATGGCAGTATATCCATATGATACAATGTAACTAAATTGCAACAATAACAATGCTGCGATTGTCAACACGCCTGTCAAGCATGGCAATTACAAGCGAAATATCCTCCAATATTATGGAAATGTCTTGAAGAGGCCTAAAACTAACAGTAGACGTTATAAGACTGATAGGATTAAAATTTAATATGTGTAAAGCAATCCAGCCTTATATATATATATATATATACATATATATATATTATTTTTAGTTATTAAACTTTAAACATTACAAAGATTGTTAGTAATGTTTATATGTGAAATTTAGATAGCACCTACTTAAGATTAATCTATACTAATTTCATAAAGCTGAAGAGTTTGTTTGTTTGCTTTTCGTCAGTTCTACAACTTAACGCGGGTGAAACCGCGCGCGCTTCTAGTCTTTCATAAAACCCTTTGAACTTATTTCTTAGAACGAATAGTAAAAAGGTTCTATTCGTCTGTAAGCTACAATAATTCAAAACGAGGTTCCATAAAAAACTTGTGTCCAATTGCCGTAACGTGTGGGTACGCCCGAGAGTTCGTCAGAGTTCTATACATTTGCGAGTCGCAAAGTATCTAACTATGCACAGTTATAGGGCAAGTAAATGAAACAGTGTAAGCTGTGTAGCCAGCTGGAATGGTGACATGTCGAAACGGTCCAGCCGCGGCCGCAGTAATCGGTTTTCTCCAATAAACGGCGATTAGACGCGCCGGCGTCAGCGCGCCCGGCACCGGTGGCGTACACTCGCTTACAAACATTACAATTGGAACTTTTAATTCTATAGAATATGTGTAATGAATATGTATATATACAAACAAAACTGGCTATATTATAAATAAGCTTATAATAAAAAAAGTACGTTTTATCTTAGCCTGTTTCGGCAAACTTTCTCCATAGATGGTGGCGCTGCCCTTTTGTATGCGGTGATGAAGTAAACTATATTTTCACATTTGAATGAATTCGAATTTTATTCGTTTAATTGCTGGATGTTAGGAAATTAATTTGATTTGCGCTTTCGTTAAAACGCAATCATCTTTTTCGTCTATCGATTGATCTCACAAAACTTCCTTACGCTAGAATAAGTTTGTGCAGATATTTCACATTTATCCATCTGAACGAGTTAGAGTCATTTTAAATGCCAAATACCCAAAAAAAAGATTCTCCGACAGATGTTAATGATTAACGCTAGGCGAATGAAGTAATTTCTAAATTTTCAATTGAAAGACATCCCGCAAATAATCACTTGCAGGTGATCGCTATATTTTAGAACATTGAAGGTCGAGGATTCCCTTGAACTTTTTTCGTTTACCACATTAGGCATAAGTTAAATGTCAGAGTTGTCATCACGTGCAACAGAACGAGCGAAACGAGCTGCAGTGCAAATTAATATCTTTAAAAAATCGAACAATTTTGCAGCAACAAAGCAGCAGCACTGAAGTCCACAGCTGGACATAGGCCCCTGCAAGAAAGGTTTTTTGCCCATAAATGCCATGCTGGGCAAGCATGTTGGCAATCGCAGAGCGTAGCCTTCGCGACGGGGATGGTGCTGCCCAGCCCGACTTTGTGCATTAGACCTACGCTGTTTCGGATGAACCTCACGGCTAATTTCTTATAAGAGACATTGAATTTGAATAAATGCTTAAAACTTGAAATGGTAAATTTTGATAAACTTAAACGTTAGCTTTTAAATTGAGAAATGCGAGAAAACCTAGCGATACAATTCGAAAACGCAATTATCTGTCCACTTTAATACTAAATAATTGAAAGTTCTAATTTAAGTGTCTATAAAAAGTATATAAGGTTTTACTGCACAAATCTTTTTTTTTAACGGAATGATCCAATGGAGGAAACGTGCACTTTTTCAAAATTTCCAGTCTAGTTAGTTCAAAATGACGTAAAGACAGACGCGTTTTATCTAAAGCAACGACTCTATTGTACGCATTAGATCAACTTTTACGAGCGCAAAAACCGCAATCCACTTATAATTTTGATTAGTTATAATTTTTTATTTGGCGTCACATTATGTGGAACTGTGGATGATAATAGCATTCACCTCGGCGAATAAAAATAAAATAGTGATCCAGGAAAGTGGTAAAAAGCGGTAACACAATTCCGTCGCGACTGTACGTGGCTCGGTCGTGACCAGTCGCCGATTTCAATTATTATCTAGAAGTCGCTCGCTGGGCTCGAACTGCTGTACTTTTAATCATTCTGTTATCCCACTTTTAATACCGTTTGAGGTTCTAACGTAAACACCTATAAATAGAAGTAAACGCGATGATTTTAAATTCTACGTCAGTCAAATGAAGTCATTACCGTCGCTTATTTTGTTATTATTTTGTGTTTCACTATTTCGCTTTTCCAGATAAGACTAATCTGTTGTTTATAAGCACTACAAGTCCCTTTTATTGTTGTCGAGTTAGTGTATCATGGATGGTGTTGGATGTTGATGGTGGTGGTTTTGCAACAGTGCCTATATGCACCTACTTTACATCAATAATACAATAAAAGTAGAAATCAACCAAACAATTTTGATATATATGTTATCAGACAATTAGTTAACACACAAATGTTTTAATACCGGAAAAGTTCCCACCGACTATATAAAGTGAAGTCAGCTGGAATCATCACTACTATACATATGAAAATGTCATGAGGTACAAATCAGCTGTGAGATAGATAAGTGCCTCCCCTACACCAGGTGTCGTAAAAGGCGACTAAGTACCAGGATCGACAGATGGCGGTACATCCATCCGATACAGTGTAGCTCAAATTTTCAGGGCGGGGATGAGCAGCAGAATCCCCATCACGAAAGCTGCTCTCCGCGATTGCCTACACGCTTGCTCAGCGCGGCAATTATGGAAAAAATTCCCCATTTCTTGGAAGGCCTATGTCCAGCAGTGGACTCCCAATGGCTGATATAATGATGATGATGACGTATCAAAGTATAAAGTCAACATTTATTTAAAGAATCAGGAAATAAAGAGCAGAAAGTACCTACAATCTATCATCCACATAATTACTTGAATCAAACTGTCTCAAGCATAATGTACCATGAAATTACATTATCACTTTCCTGCTACTACCGACCTGACCTATGTGTCACCAAATTAACATCACACGAACTTTGTTTACATTTTATATTAAATATAAAAAGATTATTTCTATTTTACACCTCATCTCTGGTTAAAAAACACAACATTCCATCTGTCTTCTCTAAGCCTTCCAAAACGATAAATAAACACTAGGCGGCCTCTCGTGTAGAGAAACGCTCGTGGGGGGCTACTATAAAAGTGATCGATAAAAGCCCTTTTATTAGAAACTAAATAATACCAAGTCTTAACGACACCTTAAGAAAATAATGACTTAATGCAATAAATATACTTTGTCAATAAAATGTGTTATTACTTTGATAAATGTTTACTTTAAAGTAATCAAACAACAGTAGTTAAGAGAGCTTACTCATTTTAAAGTCTTATATTGAGGCTATTAATTAACTTCGAAACAACTGTCAAGTAAGACAGTAGAAATCACAATCGTTTCTGTACTGTATTACTTTTAATAGATAAAATTGTAGCAGAAGATAGCAGAAGATAAAGATAAGTTTGTCTATGTCATTGTTGCGCTTTCAGCTTGATCGGTTAACGACGATAGCTTTAATTTAACACGTGGAAAGCTTAAACATAAGCTATTTTAGCCTCATAATTTTTTTTAATAGAAAAGCGAAATGTTGTTAAGACATACGGGAATGGAAGAATGAAAATGGAATCGAGAGATACTCGATAAAGGAGATACCCTTATCGACCACCATCAAAATAGCCCCCCCAAAGCACAGATCGCGGCGCGAGGTGACGGCGCGACTCAAAGCTTCGACAGCCGTCCAGCGCTCATAATTAAGAACGGTGACTGTTAAAAATGGCCGCCGCCCCCGGCCCGCCGTGAATAATCGCAGTAATTACGATTCGGAATAATTTCCAGCCAGTCATAGCGATGCTATCGTGAGGTGTTGACGACTCCGCTTGCACGCAACAGGCACGCGTCCAGACAACTTGAGGAGCTGCGATTTTTGGCCGTCGTTCACTATGTCGCGTAATCACGCGCATGCTGGAAAAGCTATCTTTTTCTTTTAACTTTATATGTGTATACATCTCCAGATATGTTTATCTGGAGCTAAAACATAAATGTAAATATCTACTTTAATAAATTGCTCCTAAACGAAAAAAATACAACCTATTTTCAAATTGCAATTTTTGAAAACATTTATTATAGTATGAACATACGAGTTCCATAATTATCATCATTTTAAAGAGATTAAGCAAAGGTGTTTTGAAGCTGAACATATTTTTACTAGCTGTTCCCTTAGACTATGTCTGCGAATAAAAACAAAAATTTGAGTTCCCTATTAAGACACAAAAAATATGGAAAAGATGGCTCTTGAGATCTAAGTTTAATGTAAGACCGTATTGAAAAACCAGAACATATCCAGCAAGTAAAATTAGTGGTGATAAATATCCAATACCACTTTAGTGAATTCGGCGGAACCTCCATCGTCTATGGAGCTTACAAACTGCGTTATAACTGCATATATATATATGCAGTTATAATATATATATATGCAGTATTCTGGGACGAAGTTCCCAATGGAGAGCGTTGTGGAGGGGTACCCTAAAACTTCCATAACGCAAAACGTCCGTAGCGTAAGATTTTTATGTATGTATGTAAGTCTATATGGCTATACAGAGTCTAATATAGAGTCTACGAGATTACTGGTATTTTATAATTCAGGGGTCTATAAACAGTACCAGTACGTTTTGTTTCAAAATTATAATACAATTTGTTATTTTGCCAAAATGGTGTACTTGAAAAACGCTTCGATACAATATCTGCTGCGTGCTTCTATAAATCAGATTTAAAGTTTTATTCGAAAAATCCTAAATAACATTTCAAACTTGATGATACGAGTTGAAGCTGATTGAAACATTTTTGAAGGTTATTTTTTACGCTAGTCATTGATACATCATCATTATCATATCATCCTTCAGATGCCCATTTATCTGGCCACGATTGCCATGCTGGGCAGACGCGTTAACTATCGCTTCATCATATCAGCCATTTGAAATACACTGCTAAACACAGGCCTCCCCAAGGGGAATTTTGCTCATAATTGCCGCGCTAGGCAAGAGTGTTGGCAATCGCAGATCGCAGCTTTCGCTATGGGTATGCTGCTGCCCATCCCCACCCTGTGCATTTGAGCTACACACTGTGATGGACTTTATACTTTGATACGTCATCGTCATCATCATATCAGCCTTTGGGAGTCCACTGCTAAACATAAGTTTCCCCAAAAGAGGGAAAATTTTGCTTATAATTTCCGCGTTAGACAAGCGTGTTGGCAATCGTAGAGCGTAGTTTCGTGATGGGGATGCTGCTGCCCATTCCCGCCATGTGCATTTAAGCTACACTGTAACGACTGGATATACGGCCATCTGTCGGTTCTGGTATCCTAGTCACCTCTTACGACTCCTGGAGGAGTCTGCCGGTACCGCTATCGCTTACATGATGGAAGTGCATAGCATTCTGCTGCAGCTGATTTATCGGTTTACCATTTCTTAGTTCTGGTACTCCAATCGTCTTGTAAGGCACCCGGTTTAGAGGAAGGTGCTACTCTGCTGGACACGCTATTATCCTAAAACAGGCTTATCAATAAGCACATTCATGGAATGCTCAATGATAGTTTTAAACTTCTTCCATACAGCGACCATGATATAATGAACAATCATGCAATAGCACGCGTCAGACATTAATTAATATTATAATAATAAATTCACACAACATTTCACACATTAACATGACTACGAAATAAGTCGCTTGAAGCACTTGTGTTTCACATTTTACGGATCATCACGGACATTAGAAAACAGAGGAAACACAAATATAATACTTATATAAATGCCTGTACTTATTTAACACCCAGACAAAAAGTAAACACAAAAATACATCGTATTTCATCAGCCCGTCATATATATTGCGGTAACGAAGTGACGATGTACACCTAAGAACAAATTAAAATAATTGAAAGGTTAGTTGTTATATTAGGCATTTTATTTTCGTTATAGCCATTAATTGATTTGAATGTCCGCTTGAGTTTGAAATTTGAACAATAGATATTATAAGTTGAATGATAGATGCTGGTACTCTTAGTGTGTATTTCTTACACACCTTCTTTAACTGCAAATGCTTGGCGTACTTCAACAATCCACTACCTTCTCCTGTCCAGTTTGTGAAGCTATGAAGCCTTAATAATCTAGCTATTACTCTGGCTACTAATCTTACTTCACCATGAACCATTTTTAGTTAGATATGTTATTATTAAATAAATCGACTAGATAAAACTATATCGACCGGCTAGCCAGGTTATTATGGTATTAGAAACTATAGATTATGAACATTATAATTAGTCCAGTAGGCTCCCCCAAGCAGTTTCCAATAGGACCAGCGCTGGTGCTATCCTGCGGTTTCAATTAGAATGTCTGTCCACCTTACTGGCTCCATCGGCCATCGGTAACTTTTAGTCTTTTACGGATTGCCTCATTCCTGATTCGATCGGGGAACAAATTAATTAAATTTCCTTATAAACTGGATCAACATGCTAGTAACCACCGACCGCCACCAAAATACCAAAGCACCGAGGTAGTAGTAACAGAGAAAAATAGCGCTTGCAACAAATAACTTGAACAACGCGCTTGACCTTTACTACTTAGCCAGCACTCCATCTTAGGGCCGGTCGGGTTCTATTAAAATAGGTACAAATTGTAGCACGTACTAACACGTAACGAACGCCGAGTCCTTTCTCTTAATTAGCCGATCGGCGCGCAGGCGGCGTTGCTTCATCACGTGGGTAGATTTAATTAGCTGTAAATACTTTTTTCGCAGTTGCGTCACTGCGTTTGCGTCGAGTCGGCGCCTTGAGAAGGACGGCTTGCACCATGCGATTAGCTGGACTCGGCAATATGTTTATATTATATAGCCTTGAGGTACCGGCAGAGTAGAACAGTACCTCCCCCTGTACCGGGTGCGTTAACAGGTGGCAGAGGTACCCGAACCGACAGATGATGGTATATCCACCCTAAATAGAATAGCTTAAATATACAGTACGGGAGTAGGCAGTAGCAACACACTTGCCCACCGCGGCAATTATAGGAAACATTTCCTCTTTTTTGGGGAGGCCTATGTCTAGCAGTGAAATTCCAAATGGCTGATATGGTGATAATGAAATTTGGATGACTATGTCTACTTTTAACAATCAACAGATCAACAAACAGAGAGAAAGACTAACAAACAGAGCAACAAGAAATAAACGAAAAAAAATTAAATAGCATTTTTGGTATAATTAAAGTACATACGGTATTTATATGCACAAAAACATATTTTTATAAAAACAAGGTTGTACACTTATATGTTAAGCTATTATTGGCTACAAACAGACTTATTACAATTGCCAAAACCAGAACTGCTACGGCTCTGTAGCTTTTGAAATAATTTCAAGCTTGCAATTGCAATGCAAAACAGGAGTAGAATGATGCATTCGATCGAAGAGCGGTTAATAATTTTGGCTATTCTGTACCCGAACTTTTCTAGTCTCGCTGATCTTACTCTTTTAATTCTTTTTGATTTTTAGGTGTTTATATTTTGTGTACTGCACTCCAATTCACTTATAAACGTGGAACAGATTTAACACAACGACGGCCCGATGGCAAATTTAGTAGTGGTCCTAACTTATGCGTCAAGAGTCGTGGTATAGATCCCTAACCTAAATAAACATTTACGTGAGGATTTTTTTACATTGTAAATGTATGCTAAATATAAATATTTAATTATTTATTTTTGTTTCGCTCTTATCTAAAATCCGTAACATAGGTGCTTTTGCTACTTATCTGGGAGTCAGTTAAATGTATGAGATTTTGTGTGAATTTATTTATTTTCAATATTAGTTGACGTTCAGTGAAATTATGTAGCTAAAATTAAAAAAATAATATCATTTAATTGTAAGGTGTAAACGACACGGCGAATTGTTACCGTAAGTAAGAAATAATCGTATAGACCCGATCCGACCTTCGACTGTGTGCAAGTTAATGACCTCTAACACTCTAATGTTAACTCTAATGGCAACCAACAGTTCAAGCACTTCTTCGGCTATTTATAGAACTCATCTTTGGGTTAGAGTTGGAAGTAAATCTAATAAAGACATACTACACATGGATTAGACAAATTACTTGAAAAGCGGACGAAAGTTTCCCATTGACGTTGATTACAGTCAAGATACATTTATTAACTCAATTGAGTCGTGGCAAATATACTCGATTAAGTTTTAAGTGTAAAGTTATTAATAAATAAGCCGTGAGGTACCAGTAGAATGGAATAGTACCTCCCTCTTTACCGGGTGTCGTAAGAGGTACCAGGTACTAGGGTACCAGGACCGACAGACGACGGTATATCCATCCAAAATACAGTGGCTGAAATACACAAAGCGAAGATGGGCAGCAGTATTCTATGTCGAGAAAGCTGCGCTCTGCGATTGCCAATACGCTTGCCCAGCGCAGCCATTACGGGAAAAATTCCCTTTTTCTTGGAGAGGCCTATGTGCAGCAATAGGTTTCCAATGATATGATGATTAAGGTATTAGAGACGTAAAAGTAGTACAAATATTCCCGATGGAGGCATATTTTGAAGTGTTCTGAACTTCATACTGGCAAAAAGAGTTTTATAATATTCACAAAAAGCCGAATAGTTTGTGAATAAGTATTATTTTGTACTTTATCCTTCTCTTAATCATAAGAATAGATCAATTGTCACACAATCCAGACAACTTCATGATTAATATGCCTATGCATCTCTCAGTTGTGACATTCGGAAATTAAATAAGATGATCATCATCATGTCTCTGGATTACTCCTGGGTTTAGGTGGAGGCTTATCATGTGAAAAAACCTGTTTTCTTGGAGAGGAGGGTTTTCCATTGTTTCTATACTGGACATGCATGGTAGTAAGCACCACAGAACGTAGCTTCACGAATAGGATATTGTTCTCCATATTTCTCAAAATTACTTCACTACTCTGAAGTTTATTTCAGGACTACTGAAAGGAATACATTCAAAACGTTTATTTTGAGTTTACCTTTACCCACCATTCCGCCACTGAATCATTTCAGTAAAATATAATAATCATAATAATTCCACACCACATCCCATACATTGACTTGACCCCGAGATAAGCCGCGAAAAAGCACTTATGTTATAGATATCGGACAAAGAAATAATTGATATGATGCTTAAAGACATATGTAACACCCAGACATAAAACAATCATATAATTTTTTGTCCTAAGTGAGGATAGAACCCACGATCACAAACATCAGCGTTATCGGACCCTTCAGATGTCAAATTTCCTACTACTTTTTAAATAAAAGCTTAACAACTCTTATTTAGCATTTTTGCTTTAGATTGCCAATAAATCTAGGAAGAGACTTCATGATTCCTGTATGTAACATACTTCTATTAATACCTTTCTCATATCCTATCACTTTCACTCCTTAATCACGAACACTGCAAGGGAGATCGCGCTAGAATTAACTTATGAGTAGACCAGTATTAGAATCATCCTTGTGTGACCAGAAATAAATACGACCACACTGGATTGTTGGAAAAAATGGTGGTTGCAATAGCAGAGCACAGCATTTGCGATAGGAATGCTGCTTTCTATCACCGCCTTTTGGGCTACACAGATTCGGATAGGTATACCGCCAACAGTCGGTTTTGGTACTAAGGAGGTACTATTCTACTCCGGTAACTCACGGTTTATACTGTGATATAAAATCTTCAAGTTACAAAGTTGGCGATATGCTCCTAGTGGTAATACAAGCGTTTATAGGCGTTTCTACGCTGACTATTACATATTTGGCAAGAGTTGTTGTTGAGGGCTTGTTTGTTGACTTATTTTACATTACATTTATTTTACATTTAAAAAATCATTCATCACTAACATAAATATTGACGAAAATGAAACTTTTGCTTCGATCAAATATGTTAGTATTGTATTAAAATGTACATGTATGGAAGCAAGGAAATATTTAGTCTCCCATATACATATGTAGTTAAAGCCAAAAGAATCATGTTGGCCTCTCAAAAAGCAAACACAGATGAGTAGGTATCATCGCGCTTGAAATATAGCACGGCTGACCGTCTACACTCAGTCAGATTTATTTATGATTTTATCATTATTTAGTGTAGCTAGTTACAGCTCTCATAATCGGAGCTATTAGTTTTTCGGTCGCGGATGTAACTCAAGTTTTACTGGAAGCGTGAACTACAAGGTCGTTTTACTCACGCATAGTCCATCTCTAGTCCATAGTCCAACTCTAGACTATTAGACCACGGATGACAGATGCTTGTCTTGAATGTGAATGGATTTGCTAAATGCTTATTCTGATACTATCCGAATTCTGGATGGCGCGTGGGTATTACTTGAGACACAGCTAATCGTTGAACTGTTTTTGTCTATGTACCTATATATATATATATTGATACATACCTGAATTCTTCTTAAGAATACCCTAATTTTATAAATTTACATAATTCACATCACATTTTGGCCGATGGCGCAGATGGTTGTGATCCTATATTATGCGCTATTATGATGATATTTGTGTTTGTTATGTGTCTTAAGTGGTATTATCTTATGGTATTAAAAATATGTATTCAAGTACATATTATATTTCTGACTTTTCTGTTGTTTAACATCTGTAACACGAGTCCTTTAAATGAGTTATAGAGGTCCGATCAATGTAGATATTGTGTGTACCGGCTTTTCTTTAAGAATATTTTAGATTTCCATACTGCAAAATCCTGCACACTCATTTTATAAAGTCAGCAAGCGGAAATTGGCTTATGAAATTTAATATCTAGAATAAATTGTTTCCAATGAAAACATAAGAGATTACAATCAATTTGCTTAATATAATGACCAAGAATGCATTTTTAACAAGGCAATTAAAAAACTACACCAAGATCGGCCACACATCCAGCGTATCTAATTCAAAGTCCACAAAAATCAGGTAGCGCCGGCCCCTGCGTGTTATTAAGTTGGTAATTTAAAACGAACTCTTGTTTTAATTGAGTTACAACTGGCACGGTTACTTGAGTCTCATCGACTCACGCGCACTTAATGGATGACTTTCCGCACTCTGGAATTAAATCGTGATCACTTGCTTATTATAATGCGCCGTTTGAAAGGTTTAATTTGTTTCTAAACTGATGACTCCTACGTGATTACTCGGATGTGTTTTTGTAAGTGGATAGAGCGATATGGCGCTAATTATAGTTTGTTATTTACACGAAAAACCGTACATTTTAGTTTTTGCTAATGTTTTTTTGTATTTCAAAATGAAATTACTTTTCAACGGATTTAAACTTGCCATAACGTGATGGACCTGATGGTGCAGATGGTAATGAACCTATCTTTTGCGTCAAAGATCGTGGATACGATCCTCTATCAGTGCAAATAATATATCGAATATTTCAAAGTCAAATATACTTTATTCAAGTAAACCCGTTACAAGCACTTTTAAATCGCCAATGAAATAATTATAATAACAATAATATTACCAATAAGGAAGGAATTGTATGCTTAATTTTAGACAATATGGATGACCCCGATGGCCCAAGGGATCTTAAAAGTTATCTACCACACAGATAATTTAATTTTGCCCTCTTTAAACTAGTCTGCCGGTACCAAACTAAGTGTGATGCAGGTTCATTGCAAGAAAATCTGACACAAGTGCTTTAAACTATTTATCTCGGAGTCAGGTCAACGTATAGGATGTCGAGTGAAGCCTTAGAAAAAGCAATAAATACTAACTATACTAAAATCTTACAATAGAAATGTCAAGAAAAGTCACTTGTAATGTAAATAATAAACGGCGAGAACACGAAGCAGATTCGTTCTAGCAATTAGATACTTAGTTGGTCGACATTCGTAACTGTCATTTCAATTGCTCCACCGAATAATTCACATGTCTTATACATATTAATATATGAGATTACACGTCACGTTAAACAATACGTTCTCACGGAGTAATGTACGTGAATTTTGGTTGTGCGCGATGTATAATGATACGCCATTTCTTTGTTAACGGGAAAGTCCTTCCCACACGACACGGCGGGCACATTTAAAGAATTAGAGTTTAGAACGAAATTGTAATGTAATTTTATCGTCACTTACATATGACAGTACCAGTGTCACTAGACAGGTCCGATAGTGCAGTGATCCTATCCTGTGCACGTGGCTTACCTACCTAGGACAAATATTTGTATTTGTTCTGTGTCTGGGTGTTATTTATATATATTTTAGTACTACATTTGTAATTCTTCTGGTGTCTGATATCCGTATCACGAGTGTGAGAAGCTTACATATTCTTTCACGGTTACTTTAAACATAATTACCAGTTACCAGTTTGCATTGGTACCTAACTCTCACCTATTTCTACCGCCAAATAGCAGTGTACGCAATGCTGAGTTCCGGTTTGAAGAGAGAGAGACAGTGAAATTACTGGGCACTATGACATAATACCTTCAAGTTGGTAGCAACGCGCCAGTGTTATCCTTGTGATATTGCGAGCGTCTATAGATGCAGTGACGCTTACTATCACGCGGAATGTATGCTTGTTTGTCAAACTGATCTTAAACATGCAATTTCAATTTTTATGCAATGCAATTTCTTACAGGCAACCTTTAAATAGAAATAATGTTAAAGCTGGTGGAAGTTTGAGTTGCATTTAGTACATACATACATAATAATAAACATAGGTACATATATTCATGTAATACACATACATTCAAATACATTTAAAAGATACTGTTACAGAACAAGGAAATTGACAGAATCAAAAAACAAAATCAAAGTGACAGATAAAACTCCTTAACAATTCTCTTAAAAATAGAAAGAGAACGAGCAAATCTCACTTCAAGGGGGAGCGCATTCCACAAACAAACAGCTTGAACTGTAAAGGATTTGCTATAGAAGCTTGTGGAATGCAGAGGCATTTTGAGTAATAAATTCTATGATAATCTTAGGGATTTTTCATGGCTGTCCCCAAGGAGCACAAAGAGACTTTTAAGAGAAGTAGGGGGAAAAGGACAGAACAATAGCTTGTATAGCAAAGAGACGACATGAGCGTTCCTGCAAAGCCGAGTAGGTAGCCATTTGAGCTTAGTACGAAAGTTGGACACATGATCAAGCTCACGTTAACCGAAGATCAATCTTATAGAGAAGTTTTGAAGACGCTCAAGCTTCTCAAGTTGATCCTCTGTAAGGTCTAAATAACTGGCATCGGCATAATCAAGGACTGGTAGTAGGGATTGAGCAAGCGCTATTTGAGATTAAGAAGGTCTATATATACAGTTGTGGATGTCCTGATAGAACGATGAATCTTGTTTTGGACCCCATCAGGTATAAAAATATTATTTTCTATGATACCAGCAAATCTAATTCAATTGCTTGTCATAGATAATAATAAAACCTTTTTTACTACAAATATCAAACTATATTATGTATTTGATATGTCTGTCTACAACCGCTGATATGAATTAATACCTATATTTAATGCAGGAGACCAATCCTTCGGCTGGTATAACGGTGAATCTCGTTTTAAACCCCAATATTATTATATATATAATATATTTATAAAAATATTATTGCATGTAATTTTTTTTTAATTTGATACCATCAATAATGTTTTGTCATAAATAATAACAAACCCTTTCATACTGTAAATATATATAAATATCACATTGTATATTAAATATTTGATGTAGTTTACCACCGCTAATATTCTACTATTTCTTTACCGATACCTTAGCCGCATGATACGTCGCCCAGAGCAGGGGTACCAACCTGCAGGTACCCGACGGCCCTATGCATAACTCATGTTTAAAGTACTGAAGACTAGACACACTGTCTTTGAAAGTTTAGTTGCGTGGCATTAATACTAATATTCTTTAAAGTTTTATAAATACCGGCTACCTTCAGCAACACGACATTATTTAAATGCAGCATGATTCCCATAAAGTCAGTCAAATAAATAACGAGACAAATGAAAGAAAAACAGATCTCAATTTAAAACAAGCAGAAAACCAAAAGTTAGGCACTATAAAACACGAATGCCACGTTAATAAGTCAGAAAATGAAATATTGACCGATAGTCGAATGGCGATGAGTGGCGACCGTGCTTCCGAAAACCATCAGAGACGCGACCGCCGCAGAAACAAAAAGGCTCCGCCGCCGGTGCACTTCCGATTGCATTGCCAACGGTGAAAAATTACCTACCCACCCCTACAAGTGCTGTTAATACATAACGAACACTCAATTCAAAAGGGCAATTTTCTTTTTCCCTTGCTGCAGATTTGTGGATTTCCCGGCTTTATCGAGACTTTTTGACTACGGTATTCCAAATTTGTACACTCATGCTTAAAAGCTAATGACACGTTGAACATATATTTTTCTTTGTAACTTCAAAGTCACATAGCGACGTGACACGCGGTAGTCATATTTGTGAATCATCCCGACACAAGTACACGTCCAGAAATATGTCGTGCAATTTTTCAATTCACTCTAATGTTCACCATTAATTCACAATTCTCCTAATGACTCTGCACACCACAAATCTTGTGTCACTGCGAATGGATGCACCAATTTTTTTTTAACGCGCAGCAACTCACCTTCACAATGTCCTTCTACCTTCCGAGAATTTATGACGAGTAACGTTTTTGTGAAAAAATAAAAAAAAAGAAACAATTACACAAACTTTGTTGTCGAATTGTTGGACACCGTTCGGGGAACGACACGGGCACTTTCTTTTGTTTTCAATGTACTCCCATAGCGAGTCAAATCGACCCGGCGACGCCATTTGTTTTGTACAGGCACATGTTTTGACTGTGTCTATTTTACGTGCTAACATAGTTTCTGATGGCTATATTCAGTCAGTTAACGTCGATGCTAAATCTGTGTTGTAAAACAAGATTTACGCACATGTTAATGCAATAAATAAAAAGGTCAGACAATAACTCTGAAGACAATGAGATTGTGATACCTGTAATAAGTAAATGTATAATTACAACCGTTGTATTGCCAACTTGCAATATTATATCGGAGTGGAACATTGTAAGACATGTGTAAACACGGGACTAATGCCCACGGTAAAACATTTAACAGTCAGCGCTTGGTATTTTTAATGTCTTCCAATTACAGTCCTCACTCGGTTAACGATTTCTCTGAGCATTAACTATTACCATTTTATGTTTTGCGATGGCTCCGTATTCTTCTTATACGGAATACCATAATACAATAGTCATATTTTTACTAAAATTTTGTCTAATTAATTATTTATCATATCAATGCTTTTTCACGGGCTGCCTGGGATTTTCACCCTTATTTTAGATTTAGAAGGCACAGTGATTTGTTTTGTAGTTTGACCTAGTATTTCTTGCATGCTATACGTTTCTCGCTGTACAGTTATTGCGACTGCATCCGACTAAGCTAGCTTTTATACTTTAAATTCATACAATGCTTTCTGATTTAACTGATTTCTGTTCTCGTAAACCACAATAGTGTATATTATAAAGTCCTTATTAATTCCTTACTTACTAATTCTTTTCATATTGCACTTTTGTCTCTGTCTTTTAGACTTACGAATTTTATTATCTATGGCTTAAAATGATATATGGCGGCTCTTAACTGGAGAATCATAAAATATTTTCTGTTTGTGAAATATTTCGAAGCAATAAAGCAATAATTCAGTACGGGACTACGGGGAAGATGGCCGGCTTTATTTGCCGTCATAAACGGTCTGTTTATGGTGTAGTTTTTTTTTGCGGACCTTACCTTGGCTGGCGTAAATACGCGACTACACATAAACCTTGCCTTTATCATTACCGTGATTGGAGACTATGCCTCTCACCAGTGTTTTTAAATCCTAAAAACTTACGCTGGTAATTGAAAAAATGCATGTGTTTTATTATCAAATTTAGACATATTTTACAAAGAAATTATTAAATTGAAAGATTTACTCGAAAGATTTAATCGAAAGATTCAATCGAAAGATTTACTCGAAAGATTTAATCGAAAGATTTAATCGAAAGATTCAACCGAAAGACTTGAACGGAAGATTTAATCGAAAGATTTAATCGAAATATTTAATCGAAAGATTTAACCGAAAGACTTGAACGGAATATCTAATCGAAACATTTAACCGAAAGATTTAAACGGAAGATTTAATCGAAAGATTTAATAAACGATAATTTTATGTTTTTAAAACTTTATACATGAACTTAGAAGTTATTAATGTTCTAGTTGCAAATTAAGCGTCAGCTATTGCCTCTTAACAGCGTGGCAGTCAATATTTTGTTAAAACTTTTCATGCTACCATTGGTCATTTCCGGTCTATAAAATATAGAGTCTCAATCGGTATGCTTTTCTCAATTTCCTTAAGGCTTACGGATAACTATTGCCTATTGACGGCCTTCACTACAACTATTTCAAATCACAAACCGCCGATCGATCAGAGTAGAATCGCTAGTGGCTATATAATACGAACGCTATGCGCATTGACCGGCGGCGATCATTCGTCCTCGTCAACAAAATCAGAAGTGACAGGGAGGGTCGATCGTTAGCGCGCCGCGTCGGCGTTTCACACGAGTGTGAAACTTTGGAAGTGTCGACGGGGGGCTCCATTAGTCAACGTGATTAGTTCTCGAGAGCGTTAATGTTTCAATGAGATGAATAATCGCCGGGAACAGTGACAAATGCGCGTCGGTCGCTGCGCGCGCGCACCTGACGCCCCACTCAAACGCGCCGCGCCATCACTCAGCCTCGCGAGGTGTTATGTGTAGCAGATGAAGAGATTTATATTTATTAGTGTTAGAGGCTCCAATGCATAGAGCGGTCTATGGACTATTCTTTATATAAGGCACCTAAATAAATAATCAAATTTAATAACACATTAATAGAACATTTGTGACCCGTTAGATTCTGGAATGGCGAGCGCAGCGTCAACCCATAAAGTGGACAGACGATCTGACTGAGACCGCAAGGCCGCATACAAACGGTCCTATTGGAAATCACTTGAGGAAGCCTATATCCAGCAGAGGATATAGGCTTCTATGGCATGAAAATAGATAAATGAAATTATTGAAAGACAGTTGTTTCCTATCTGTCTAAGTTCTGATCATAAGCCGTGCGATTTTACAGAAACTCTATTTTACACTTACTTAAAACAACTAGAAACACAATTGTTTCATATATACCTAATACATAACTGAACCATTTCACGCCTCCACATCGACAAAAATCCCCACGTCCATCTTTTGGTCACCCTGATTATTGATAAATGACTCCGCTTACGTATCCGAGTCAAGGGTTAAAGCCGGCTGCGATCTAGTGTCGGGATCTTTTTCACATTCTTAAATCACGACTGTCGATTTTTTCAACTCCGTTATGTGTCACTTCTATGATTTAACATTGATTGGTTCGCCTCGCATCCTTTGAGTGCCGCCGCTCCCGTCGCGAAGATTTACAACTGGAGTGATAGCTACCGATGTTATTACACTTGAATGCATGAGCACTAGATGGTAGTTCTGGGAAGCACGTTAAAGCCTCTCAAGGAATTATGGCGGGATTAGGTCCAACAATAACGCGGAGCTCTCAGAAGCCCTGGTAACTAGTAACGCATGTGCATCCGTTTACGGTTCCTATTCGATAGTCGAATTGTCTGGACTGATGTCTTTAGTGGCCTATATGGTGGTGGTAAGTATAAACGGTTTGATGTGCGATAGTTAGCACTCCTGTAAAGTTACGTGTGGATCATTTACTAACTTTACTGATGAAACATTTAATGTATGAATATAGTGACGCTCTGATGGAATCACTGTAAGAGTTATACTATAAAAAGATCTTCAACAATTTGTCTACTCCATTATTTGTATGACGTATACCTCATACAAAGGTCGTCTGCATTGGTACCTCACTCTCACCTATTTCTACCGCCAAACAGCAGTGTTCGCATTGCCGTGTTCCTGTTTGAAGTGTGAGAGAGGCAGTGTATTTGTAAATATGGCATAGTATATTCAGTTCACAAAGATGGCGCCACGCTAGTGATAGCTTTGTGATGACACGAGCGTCTATAGGCTGCGGACGCGTTTTCTATAAAGTGGACCGTATACTTGTTTGCTGACTTCATAACATAAAGAAAAAGTATTAGGTAGGTTAGAAAAAAATTACTATTGGTTCTGTTTATATATTTTAGACTGATTAACAGAATAGCAAGGCTTAATTAATGTTACTGCGTGATTCGTTTTAAATAAATTACTTAAATAAAAAACCTAAATACATATATATTACTTACTCAAATTCCATGATCCTTCAAACGTTACTAGTATTATTTATTATAGCAAAGGCATGCGTTTCTGTTTTTCTAAAAGCGCAGGTATGCATCGAGACAGACCGGAGCCGTCAGGCGAGCCATAAATCAAAACATTCGTGGCCGTGATTAATCGACCACGGACCAAGAACCACAGTCGGCGTACAACACTGCTATGTGTGGTATTAACAGTTTTGGTACTTGTTGATCTGTTCGTCTGTGTATCCGGTTTTTCATTATTACAAGAAATTACACGGTCAATCTGAATTTATATCAGCAACTCGGTAGCTAAAGTACACGGACATAAATTTTTTTAATTGGTTGACGATAGAGGGTACAATTTGCTTGTCAACAGTCAATAAAAACAAATCATCAAATATTAGATTTATTTATTTATTTATTTGCTGTAAGGTACCGGTAGAGTAAAATAGTATTAGGTGTCATTGGAGGCGACTAAAGTACTAGACCCGACAGACGGCGGTATATCCATCCAAAACATTGTAGCTCAAATTTACAGGGTGGGGATGGGCAGCAGCATCGCGAAAGCTGCCATCTGCGATTGCCAACAAGCTTGCCCAGCGCGATAATAGGGTTGTTTCCTAGTATTCACTCAATTAAAAGTAGATAAGTACACCGAAAGTTCACAAAACTAGAAACACGATAAGCTATATTTTATTATTTATAACTAACCACATAATTTTTTAATAATTTATGAAATTTAAGTTTATCGTCTATTACGTCACGCCATTTAAAACGGCGAGTGGCGCCGATTAGAGACTGATGACGTCACTTTACATTTGATAGTGACAAGTATTTGACATTGACAGGTACCTAACCTGAAACCTGAGGATACATGAGTTGTTTTGTTTACTTCGTATATAATATATAAGTTTGTTAATTTTGTATTCGAGCGATAGACAGTTAATAAAGAATTATGGAGAAAGGATTTATGAAAGCTGATAGTTTATTTTATTAAGTTTTTTGAAACATCAACAAGTGTTTTCCAACGCTGACACAAACATAACCTCAAACCTTTGCCTCAAACTCGTATTAACACAAACTTTACGTTTGACATTGACACTTCATTGCACCGTTTCATTGTACCGCATTCAAAGCTCTGAACATTTAAGATATTTTATTTTTGTGCTCATTAAAAGAAACAAAATCGTGATACTCAAATGTTTAAATATATGTTTTTTGTATCTTTATCATAAAAATACATCAATAAAATTTTAAAATCAATTGGTCAGTATATTGGTGTGCGTTAAAATGTAAAGGAACATAATGTATAGTGACGTCACAGTCACGTGATCGAGCGTTTTTGGGCCATTTTTTAAGAAAAATAGAAAAAAATTAAATACATAAAAAGTAAAGAGATTTATGACGAAAAATGATAGGGAGGGTGATCCTTAAATTATTTAGAAGCTATTTAAATAGTTTTGGGAAAATTGGAAACAAGCCTATTATGGGCAACATACCCCTTTCTTGGTGAGGCCTATATCTAGCAGTGGGCTTTAAATGGCTGGTATAATGATTTCTTTACTGGTAAACCATTAATTGTTACACAGTATAAATATAAACACAGAAGCTAAAACTTAAAAATAATAGAACAACAACTAAATACACAGCATGCGTTGTGCGATCAGATATTACAATTTCTTATTCTTCTAATCTAAAACTAATTTAATTTAAATTTAATTGATGGATTTGGCTCTTAATTTATATAATAATCAATATAAACATTAATAATTTTAAAATTTATTATGTAGCATATTACTTTTTTAAGAAACATGTTGCTAAGAATATTGTTATATTTGTTTATCTAGGTCCTAAATGACATGTGAAATATAATCATTTTATCATTACAGCCATTCGAAGCCCACTGCTGGACATTGGCCTCCTCAAGAAGGGTAGATATTGCCCATAATGGCTTCGCTGGGCAAGCGTTAATCACAAATCGCAGAACGCAGCTTTCGTGAAGTCGATGCTGCTGCCCATCCCCACACTTTGCATTTGAGCTAAACTGTCTCTTAGGCCATGCGCGCACTACGAGTTCTTAGCCGCGCGGCAGAAAAGAGCAGCGGCATGATGTCGCACTGTAACACTGTATCAAAGAGTTTTAAATTGTATTGCGCGCACTTGCCGGCAGGGCCACCGCAGCGACGAAAGGTCTGTGACAACTTGTTTGCGGCGCGGTGGTTTATCATCTTTTTGTAACATATTTGAATAACTTTGAATGCACGCACGTTTTGTGTATTTTGCATTTCGAAAGCAACGATGGCTAAGTCAATTAATTCTAATGAACTTGATGAAGAGTCCAATATTGAAATTTGAAGAACTTGTCGGGGTAATCATTAAGTTCAGAAAATATTTTAGAAAACTGTCCGTTGTTTAAACGATTACAAATAAGAGGATGAATCCAAAATAGTTTTCTCTTTTTTCGAGCTGTCATTATATCAAAGCGAAAATACAAGTTGTTTCTACTAAATCCATTTTAAAACTGATAATTTTGATGCGGCGGTAAACCGTAGTGCAAGCGTTTAAAGATTTTTATTTGTTTTCCCGCACGGTATGATGTCGCAGATTTTTCTGCCGCGCGGCGAAAAACTCGTGATGCGCGCCCGGCCCCAAATGGTTTTACAGCCATCTGTCGGTTCTGGTACCTTAGTCGCCTCTTACGACACCTGGTACAGCGGCAGGTACTATTATACCCTGCCGGTACCTCATAACAATAATTATTTAATTCTTATTAATGAGTAAAAAGTATTTTCTTGAAATTAATCAAGTTTTTCTCAATAGTCTCGTTTGATCTTAGCCTACGTCCTTTTCTAAAACAATTTAACCAAAATTTTGTTCAATAACCGTTTTCTCCCTTTAAACAAAATTAGAAATAAACAAGTTATTAAGTAAAAAATGTAACGTTCGCCGGAACACTATCAAAACTCTAATTACTTTCTAAGTTACCGAATTCACTTTCGTTGCCGGCTGTGGTCGGCGTCGCCACCACACAACACGATGATGAAGCGATTTTTATAAAGAACATTATATTTTTTCGATTCTTTTACACCTCGCGGGGCTATTAATATAACGCACACCTACACCAATTTAACTCGGACTGTAATAAAAGTTATGCCTTATCTTAAAATCAAGGTCTTCAGTCAATTGTACGCATAAAACTTTTTACGAGATTGAACATGTATTTACTTTTTTGTAAGAAATACCTTAATTCAAGAATAGATCAAAGGACGGGCCTAATAGTGCAGATGGCAGTGATCAAGGGCATATGATGATATTTGTGTTTGTTCTGTGTCTGGGTGTCAAAAATATATCATCATCATCATTATAGCAGCCATTGAAAGTCCACTGCTGGACATCCTGCCCATCCTCGCCCTGTGCATTTGAGCTACACTGTTTCGGATGGGCAAACCGCTAATCTGTCGGTTCCGGTATCTGAGTCTTTAAAAAAGTTCTAAATTTAACAACTCGTATTATATTTTATCTATACGAAAACAAGATTAAAATGAAGACCCAAACGTTAACCTACCGTATAAGTAGTAGATCAAACCACTAAAATAATCGACATAACATTAAATTTTAATTTTCCGTTTTTTACCGTGGCTGTGGTCAGCGCGGTCACCACACGGCGCGATGATGCAGCAATTTCGCTCTGGTCCCATTTGTAAACCTGCCTGTTTTGTACCTTTTTATATCGATACATATTTTAACGATACATTCCGATGATCACTGTTTCCCGTGATCTTTATCGATCGTGTTAAAACGTGTGACAGTTTGACTTGAATCTGCGCCATGCTTTAAATAAATGAAAGTGCAATTTTGTTTCTGTTTGATACAAGAATACATCTCGTATATGTGTATATAATAACATAATCAATAAGATATCAACTCCATCTATATGTTATAGTTTTATGATTTATCTGATATGCTTTAGATTAAATTTGTAACTTTAAATAACAAATTGCACAAACGCAAGCGTGTTGGCTCTGGGATACTGCTGCCCATCCTTGCCCTGTGCATTTGTATTCCACAGTTTCGGATGGATATACCGCCATCTGTCAACAGAAACAACCAAAAATAATAGTGATCCGTTTAGAAATACCGAAGCTTGTTATTCCCGGACCGATATAGGGCAGTCGGTATTGCCCCTTTTCGGTATTGCCTAAAGGATTTAATCCACACTACATGAGGACGATCTTTTACAAAGATCGTCTACATTCGTACTTCGCTCTCACCTATTTCTACCGCCAAATAGCAGTATTTGCACAGCTTTCATTCGGTTTGAAGGGTGAGAGAGTCAGTAAAATGACTGGGTAAATTTGACTTAGTATCTTCAGTTCACCGGGTTGGTGACACGCTAGTCATTTCGTTGTGGTGACATTTGTGTCTGTAGGCTGCTGTCACGTTTATCATCAACCAAACCCTATACTTGTTTGCTGACTTAATAATATATAAAACAAATTCAAACATATTTATATGTTGTGTATTTGTATTTGATTTGTGTCTGGGTGTTTAATAAGTGTGTAGTATTATGTTTGTAATTCCTCTGTTTATGCCCGGAACTCAAGCGCTTTTTTATCGTTTATTTGATTCTGCTCCATGGCAATCTGTTGGAACAACTGGTTTGACTGATAAGACCAATCTGTTGGTAATGTGATAAGAGTCCTAAAATGCTGGATGGTGTTTCCAGTATTCTCTTTAATTTTGTCATCTCAAGTGCTTTAAGATACTTATCTCGGAGTCAGGTCAATGTATGAGATGGTGTGAATTATTTATTATTACTCTTATTCGCAACCTCGTTCCCAAAATTCCTACCGCCATCTTATCTTCTACAAACAAACTGAAAATAGGCGATAACACGGTAACTGCGTGCCTCACCATTTTGTACACATACCTTTTAGGGATCAAAAATACAATTTTATTATAAATTAACATGTTTATATTGAGACTCATTTGGACAGTGGTCTTGCTCGGACATTTTTTCATTGCATTCTCCGCCCATCAAAACAAAATGTTGCTTACGTCCTTTGTTTTAGGTATATTATCGTTTAAAGTAGACACAGCCTCGAGTTAGGTTCAGACAGGCTGGATGTCAAAGTTATGACGTGTTAGATTGATTATCGGATGGATGTTAAAATACGTTTTACGACTTTTTATGACGAGCTTTCGGTGTAAACCCGTCTTAACAGATTCGTTCGTGGTCGCATCAGCTATGGCCGTCTCTCAGATTTTTATTTATGAAATAATAAAAGAGCAAGATTTAAAGCCTTCATTTCACTCATTCATTAATTTAAGATATATAGTAATAGTGTTTATCTGACCGAGTCTTTCATTCATAGATAGACTTATTTTTTATGCGCCGCGTGTGTTTTGGTTTCTATTTCTTCATAAATAATAATAGCACGTTATTATAAATTTACATCAGATATATTGACTCCAAAATAGTAACTAAAAGCACTTAAAATAAGAGAGTAATTACAAATGAATTGCATAATATATTTAACACCCAGACACAGAACAATTACATAACTGGGTACACTATTGGGTAGTGTATATTGCTCGCCAAAGCACCTTCGGGCCCGTCATTAAAATACTGAAAACCTTAAAGTACTGGCAGAGAGAAGAGTAGAGACCCCCCCCCCCCCCCCGTACCTAACAAATGGCGGTAAATGCATTTGAAATATGTGTGGATGAAAAATTGTGTTAGGTAATAGCATACCCATAGTAAAGCTATGCTCTGAGTTAGCAACTACGCTTGTCTAGTATGTCAAAACGTCTGCAGCTGGACAAAGGTCTACCAAAGATAGAGGCGATTTGCCCGAAATTGCCGCGCTGGGCAAGTATGGTGGTAATAACAAAGCGTAGCTTTGCGGTTGGAATGCTGCTGCTCATACTGCTTGAGCTACACCGTTTCAGGTCACCTCTTACGACACCTGGTCCAGGGGGAGGTACTATTCTACTCTCGGTAGAGTACAATAGTACCTCCACATAGCACCGGTACTACATGACCATTAGTGTCGCAAAAATAGGCAAACATAAAAAATATACCTTGAGGTGGCCTTTGTCCAACAGCTCATTAGATGATGATAATGGAGATTAATGTATTTGACCAATTTTCTTGAACTCAATACATACATCACGCCTGTGTCCCATCGAGGTAGGCAAAGACTGTAGATCTCCACTTGCTACGATCTAGGCATACCTCTCTTGCTTCCCGTGTTCGCATTAGTCCTTTCATACACGCTCGTATATTCTTGGTACTTCTGACCTGGCCCTTCTTTGATACCTCGTGTACCTGGTTAAGATATGTTTGCCTCGGTCGTCCTATACCAAGTTCTTCTACTTTCATCCATCATTTTATATGTACAATCCATCTTAACATTCCTTTCTCTATTGATGTCACTACATCATCTTTTACACCATATCGATCTCTTATCACACTATTCTTTAATCAATCTCTCAAACTTACACCATACTAATACTCGCGTGCTCCTTCTGCAATACCCAATATACACTACTCTGTCAGTGTTGGAACCAACACACCTCTATAAACAGCCAGTCGTGCCCTTTTTGACACATTTAGGCTTCCCATAAAAGCATGTAAGCCTTCATTGACACTATTTTTAGCTTTTACTCTCTGTTTAATATCTTCTTCATACTTCCCATCTCTTCTAAAATCACTTCCCAGACAAACTCTTTCACTTATTCAACTTTCATATCATTGATCACAATTTTTCAATTACCATCACTTACGTCTTACATACATTTACTTTTAAAGGATTCTTGCAATATCGTTACCATCTCTTGCAACTCTTTAGCTGACTATGCTAACAGTGATCATCAGCGTAAAGAGGATATTTGAGGATGAAATCAATTACGTGGTAATTAAGCAGTTTCTGATTGACTGACATATCATCACAGGGCCTAAGCTTTAGATAAGGGAATTCAATTCAGTAGGTATATAGGTTCTTCGTTGAAGTCTTGAAACACATGTAAAATATTCGAAAATTATCCATTAAAGGGATAAAAGAGGGATGCAAAGTTAGTATTAAAGATCTACAATTTGACAGGGGGGAAACCACGCGGCATTGTTAGTTTGTAAAAAAATTATCTGTCTGTTTGTTTGTTTCTAACGTGCTCATAATATATATTGTTATAAGGATAAACCGGATTTTTAAAAGAGTAACAAGGTTTATTCAAAACAATAAAATATGATGAATTTTTAATACAATCCGATACAAATAGCGTGTTAATGATCACGTAGATATCGGTGAAGCCCTCAATCAAACGAGTAAGAAGCACTAAGGACTTCAGTTAAATAGTAGACTAACTTCAATAAATTTTCCCCTTTCTTTGAATTGTGATAGCAATGTTATTGTTTTTGCATTTTTAAGTAGATAATGGGAATAGTATAGATTTTCTAAACCGTAACTGAAACTATCAGATATCGGAAATAAATATTTATCTGCTGTCTACTGTGACCAAAGTTGTTATAAATATCCGAAAGTAACGGATATTCCGGAATAATCGAATATCCGTAACGATATGTCCATATTTAAATCGAAAAAGTCTTATTCACATTCCTTGCAGATAACACTTAATTAACTATAACTTCTATAACTATGCTAGAATGGTAAACCATATTTTAGGTCAAAACAATTTATTTGAATGTTTGTTCTTAACATTAACAATCCTTCTAAAATTTTATATCCGAAACTAATGGATATTTTTTTATCTTTATTAGTATCTGAAAACGGTAAAATATTACTCATACATGCGCGTATCTAGTTATAAATTTTATACACCTAGAAGCTTTATAATTACCTAGAAGCTTCATTATTACTTAGAAACTTCATTATTATCTAGAAGCTTCATCATTACCTAGAAGCTTCATTATTACCTAGAAGCTTAATTCTTACCTAGAAGCTTCATTAATATCTAGAAGCTTCATTAATATCTAGAAGCTTCTTTATTACCTAGAAGCTTGACTAATATCTAGAAGCTTCATTATTACCCAAAAGCTTCGAAATACTGCAGTCAACTAGTACAGAAAGGGCTTCCTTACGTTAGATTTTGTATTTAGGGATAGACCTGGCTTTTTATTTTTATTTATAGAATCGGCACGACTTTTTGTTTATAGTTTAATTGTCAGGGATATAGAATTCTTCTAAAAATAGCAAAAGTTCCACAGAGATATGACAAAAGCGTGTAAGATAAAATTTCGTGATAGAATATAAAGCTTATAAATAATAAAGAATAGTTAAGTCCAATAGTCACTCGTATCTTGCCAAACGTCAGCAGTACCTACATATTTAAAATTTTCTTTTCCAGACAACTTTAGTGTAAATCAGTAAATACGTTTTTTACGTAAGTGTTGTGTTCTAATAATAAAATTACTGTTTTTACGGCTTCAAAACGAGGTTTATTTAACTTTATACATTTTTTGTTCGACGGTCTAGTGATTGACAGAATATGTTGTTACAGGACATCGAATAAAAATGTGAAAAATTTAAATAAACCGCGTTTTAAAGCCGTTAAAAGAGTAGTTTTATTATGAGTAGTAACTTCTTTTTCCCAAACCTATTTTTTGCTTGTAACTTGCTAGTTCTAGCGGCGTTTTGTGCCCTTGATAACTGATTATGAATCCCACTTAGTGATTGACGGGCCTGGCGCATTCGTTAGTGTTTCTTGTGCAACAAGGGTCGTGGGTTCAATGCCCATCCAGACTAAACATTTGTGTATTCTGGAATGATCTTATGTCCATAATCGATCCTTTAAACTATTTTTCTCGGAATAAGGTCAACGTATGAGATGTACTGTGAATATATATAAATAGTTAATTTGGCGGGCCCGATGGCGCAGATGGTAGTGATCCTATCTTGAGCGCCAAAGGTCGTGGGTTCGATCCCTACCCCGGACAAATATGTATATTTTTTGTTTGTTCGTTGAATATTTGTGTTTGCTCTGTGTCTGTTCAATATATGTATTTAAGTAGTATATTTATGATTCCTCTGTTGTCTGATGTCCGTAACCCAGGTGCTTTCAGCGAGTTATCACAGAGTCAGGTCGATATATGAGATGTTGTGGGAATCTGCTTATTTATTATTAGTGAATATATCTATTACTAGCTGACCTGACAGACGCTGTCCTATCTTGACTATATAAGTATATACCTATGTTTATCATGAAAGAATTGCTACTATAAATTAATAAAAACTATCTCTCTAATTGGATCAAACTGTAGGTACACAGTAAGCAAATAAATATTAAAATCGGCTCAGTATTTTAGAAGTTCATCTCGGACAAACGTCGTGACACGTTATTTTTATACATAACGATTTGTAATAAAGATTGTCTTATATTAATGTTTGAAACCTCTAACGACTATGTGAATACAACTAGCAGTATTTAATCAGTGCACCTGTTGGCGATCGGTGTTCCGCACCCATGCGACCTGTCACACATCCGGACCGATTACCGGGGTTCGATGGCCTCGCCGCAGACCGTGACGCCAAAACCACCATGGATTGTGTCCTCAGACCTCACAATATCGGACGCTGATTAATATTAAAGAAATCATATCACGCATAATCAATACATATAAATGAAATT
Organism: Heortia vitessoides; assembly: GCA_020976665.1. Classification (NCBI taxonomy): domain Eukaryota; kingdom Metazoa; phylum Arthropoda; class Insecta; order Lepidoptera; family Crambidae; genus Heortia; species Heortia vitessoides. The sequence continues at coordinate 14,142,191 of JACJUM010003174.1, read as the reverse complement.
AGAATGTCTGTTTTTAACGTTAAAACTTTTTACTAAATGCAGATGGATACACGGCACATTTAACTATTTTCTTTTAATTTCTGACTATCTATCTTTTTGTTCATCTCTGAAACGGCTGGACCGGTTTTGATGGTATTTTCACTAACAGATTTCTGATATAATTAGGAGTACTTGGGGTATTGTATAACAATACGCTACGACTAATAGGAGCGGTACATAAATCACAAATGTGGCAAAAACGGGTGTGAAAAATATATTTTTAACTCGATGATTACTAAATAGAGTCAATTATTAATTGACTCCACGACAAAGTTTGATTTATTTGTATAGTTTGATCTGCAAGCCCTTGTACATTTATGAGATGACTATCCTCCACGACCAACCGCCAAGAAAGCTAGATGATGTAAAATGATGCAGAAAATGTTCGTGCTATCCGGCACAGATAATCAAACGGACAGTAGAATATCTGTCGGAGCAATCTAGTCATTTCTATTTCACAAGCATGACAGTGTGAACATTAAAAAATATGTCAAGTCACGGATGACAGGTCGTGGCGGCGTCGGAAGCGGAAGCTGCTCCCCGCGGGCGCGCCCGACCGGCGCACACGCACTGCGCATGACTTTACGCGAATACCCCAAATATTATAAACTACACTTCTTCTATAAAGATGCATAACGCATAACCTCAACTAGAAAGTTGCAAAACACTCTTGACCCGAGTAGCTAAGCAGATGAAGGCTGCAACCTTTCATATTAATTCAAAATCCGTCTCTAAGCTACGCTCTGCAATTGCTACGTCGCTTGCCCAGCGCGGCAATTATAGGCAAATACCACTTTCTTGGGCAGGCCTATGTCCAGCAGAGGAAGTTTACGGCTGCAGTGATAGTTAAAAAATAACCATTAACTCCTTGAAATTGCTTTTAAATTATAATTATTGTTACTACGTATTCTCTATGTTTCTTTCATGTTTCATTTATGTTTCTATCATGTTATTTATGTAAGATTTATTAATCTGAATTCTATACAAAGAACTTCCTTATCTTTGTATAGAGAATATTAACGCATTTTTGTAGCTCATATCTGCAAGCATGATGATGCAAGAAGCAGCAACATGATGATCATCGTCATATCAGCTATAGAAAGTACACTACTAGACATAGATCTCCCCAAAATAGGGGGATTTGTCTATAATTGCAGAACGCCACTTCGCAACGAGGATGCTGCTGCCCATCCCACACTGTAGTATTTAAGTTGCGCTGTTTTGGATGGATATACCGCCATCTGTCGGTTCCGGTACCTTAAAATTCTCTTACGTCACCTGGTACAAAGGGAGGTACTATTCAACTACGCTGATACCCCACAGCCAAGTTTATGGGATAATCGTTATTATATAATAATTCAAACTTTATTTTAAAATATAGAATATACAGTCAACTAATATGTGTTGCTTTGCCAACACGCCAATAATATTTTTGACAATTATTGATTTTTATAGCCTAAAGATTGATAAACAAGCAGTGTTTACATTGCTGTGTTCCAGTTTGAAGGGTGGGAGAGGCAGTGAAATTACTGGGTAATGTGACATAATATCTTCAAATCACAAAATTTGCAACACGCTAGTGATATTATAAGCGTCTATAGGCGGTAACGCTTACTATCACACGGCCTGTACGCTTTTCAGACGACTTAGTTTAATAGACACAAAGAAGATTGTAGTAGTAGTGTAAATTCTTATACGTTAAACAATATTTATTTATCCTCTTTGGTCTATATGACAAGTGGTTTAAATAAATAATAAATAAACTCCCACAATATCTCGTGCATTGACCTGATTAATTAATAATTTGTTAGTTTATTGTACATGTGTATTATTATATACTAATTTATTTAAAACTATCTGCGGGCCATAACTTTAAATTCGTTGTTTTGCAATTCATTTTACATTAAAAAAAACAAAACTGTTAAATGTAAAATATCGTTTAAATATTCTAGTATATAATTTTAAAGAGCAAGAGAGAAACCTTTTAGTATGTTTATTTGCTTTGGAATTTATTGCAATTTATTTCAATCAAATAACAATAATTAACTTCAAATCTAAGTTAATGAGCAACAGTTATGGGCAGACAGAAACAGAAGTAAAGTGATGGTAGTCAGGTCATTACCTAACTACCATGATCGACCCTTAGATACATAGGACACTTCCATAGCTTTCAGAATCCTGGAATTTATAGGATGCTGTTGGAATACATCAATATCAGCAATTTTTAATGGTCTATATGTTTATATATTTATATATGAATATGAAGAAAAATACAATAAATTGAACATTTTATTAGCAACAATACGGCCGTAGTTTTTTAACACCATTCTAACAAGTCTAATGATATATTATTAACGCGGTATCTGTCAGAAGTCCTCATTGATGAAGTTAGAAAACTAACGTATAGCCCGCGTGGTGGTTAGCGTCACCATAGCCTACAGACGCTCGAGTCATCAAAAGATATTGTCACCCGGGCATTGCTAACCTTTTATGACCTCAGTTATTCACTGCCTCTCTCACCATTAACACCGTAACAAAGCAATGCGAAACTGCTGTTTGACGGTAGAAAGAGGTGAGAGTGAGGTACAAACAAACAACCTTTGTTCGTTCATGTGCTTTTTTAGGGCTACTCAATTCCATATATGTTTTGTTTATTATATGCTATTTTACGCTAGGAAATATCCTTGTCAAACTTTCTTGAACGTGTGTAGACCATTTTAAATTAGATTATAAATTAACAATGTATAAGTATTTGTCTAAATCCGCCATACAATAAGAACTACTCCACACACAACCTACGCGCCACAAATTTACTGGACGACTTAATAATAGTCACGAAGCTCGCAATTAAATCCTATTGTTAACAAAAACAAGCGATCACTATAACAATATAATTAGCCATCTCGTAGGTACTTTTATAAGTAGAACTGCAGAGGCGGCAGTCGAAAAATCATACGCGAACATCTAATTGTTGTGGTAACAACATAAACATATCACATAATAACATTCATCAACCGTTATCTGCGCCAATCCTCGCCCATTGCATTTGTTATGCAAAATCTCTCACGATTGAGTTATACTTAAAAGCCGAATTATCATAATGAGCAATAACCAATTGCACGAAGCTCACGTCAAATTCGCTTAACGCATGTCAATTTTGGTTAAGTTCACTCTTTTGAGTCAATTTACCGAGTCTTAAACGATGAACTGCGGCACGGCTATTAGAGGCCAAATGGCGCTCGCAAGAAATCAAATTACAATATATTATTACAATAACGATGCACGCTAACCCGCTACCGATGCCGAAATAACGGGTTATGTCTAATTTATAAGAGGAAAATTGTGGTATTACCCGCGCGTGGTCAATTAGACGTCAGAGGTCCCATCTGAGCGCACATGTGTTTAGCCACGTTTGCTCACAGCTGATTATAGGTATTAGATCTCCAAATAAGGTCGGAAGTTGATGCTTAATATTCAATTTGGGCCGGTGATATCTAACTCGAATTTTGTTATAAAACGTCATTATTATCGTTGTTCTTTTTTTTTAGACCAAAAGGAGTTTTATTTTTACAGATAATGTACACTGTGTTGGCTACACTGTGTACAGATAAACAAGAAAAATATTGACGTTTATTTTCACTATCTACACTCTGTATATAATATTATAAAAAAGAAAGATTTGTGTTTTTGTATGTAGCGAATAAACTTAAAAAGTACTGGACCGATTTTAAGAATTCCTTTTTTATTAGAAAGCTACATTATTATTGAGTAACACAGGCTATATTAAGTAATTATTTATTATTACATTACTTTAGAAATTCCTATTAAAACCAAACAAAGGTGTAACAAAATTAGCCATAAAATGTCTTTCATCGCATACGCTGCGAAGATTATTGATGATAGGACAAAAATTATTTGACAATATTATAGAATATATCAAGATCTATAAAAAACTTTACAAGACCATATGTCTAACTATTGTAGTTACGTCACTATAACTACTTTTTTACATTTAACAAATTGATAGAAATGACGATCAAAATCAGACCGTGTTATACATAGATACCATTTATAATTTTTTATCCAAATGAATAATTTAATATTCAAAACTGTCTTAATACTATATTACTACTACATTAACAAAATATAAACATATTGTAACCTGAACGTGCGCGCTCCAATCGTATAGAAAGTGGTGCGGTACAATCGTGTTAACTCGTCATTGTTTTATAGATCTTTTAGTGTTCAATATAGTGCAATGTCGTCTGTGTGGAAGTCTGTGAATTCGTCTGACAGTTTCTGTTACATTTGTGGCGAATATAATATGACATTAAAGCAACAAGTGAATATTACAGACTTTGTAAAAAAAAGTATACTTCGCGTATTTTAGCTTAAAACTTGGAGATCAGGATAAAGTTTGGGCACATCATAAAGTCTGCAAACGATGTGTTGAAGACCTTCAAAATTGGTTTAAGGGCAAGAAAAAAGCATTCTGATATGCGATTCCTATGGTATGGCGCGAGCAAAAGAACCATAGTGATGATTGTTACTTTTGTTCGTGTAATGTGAAAGGGTATAACTCAAAACGGAAGCAGTCGATTTCTTACCCCAATTTGCAATCAGCTATTCGTCCCATCACCCATGGGACCGAAATACTAGTACCCAAGATCCCTGCTACCTTGGAAGAGATTCCAAGTTCGGACGAAGATGGTGCTGTACCTATACCCGATGACCAGTCAAGTTTTAAATTTGAAGATGACAGCAGTCCTAAATTGTTTTCCCAGGGCGAGCTAAATAATTTGGTAAGAGACTTGAACCTTCCCAAAAACGCTGCTGAGTTGCATTGATCGAGGCTCAAAAGCAGGAACTTACTTTTGCCAGGAGTGTCTTCCTCTTGGTTTAGATATCGTGAGAAGCAGTTTACTTCCTACATTACCCAAGAGGACGAGTTGGTTTATTGTACCAATATTTAAGGTTTGATGGATACATTTAAGATCTCATACCACTTCGCAGAGTGGCGTATTTTCATAGATTCTTCAAAAAGAAGCCTTAAAGCAGTTCTGCTTCACAAAGGCGGTTTCTATGCCTGTGATTCCTGTCGGTCATTCTGTACATTTCAAAGAAACCTACAAGAACTTGGAATCAATTATTTGCAAATTAAAATATAAAGATCACGGTTGGCACGTGAGCGGTGATTTCAAAATCTTAGGCATGGCGCTCGAAACACATTCTGTTTTTAAAAAATTCCCTTGCTTGTTGTGTTTATGGGAAATTAGAGACCAAACAAATCACCAGACCAAAAATTGTTGACCTCCGAGGGAGCTTAAAGATGGTGAAAAGAATGTCCTGCATAAAACTTTGGTGCCTTGTCATAAAGTTCTACCACCGCTTCACATAAAGCTGGGATTGATAAAGCAATTTGTTAAGCCACTTCCAAGAGATGGAAATTGGTTCAAATAGTTAATATCAAAGTTTCCAGGCCTCTCGCAGGTAAAGTTGAAGGAAGGTTTTTCATCGGACCATATATTAGACGGCTTATGGCTGATCCACTATTCGTCACAACCATGACGGATCCTCAAAAAGAAGGATGGATTGCCTTTAAAGAAGTTATAACGAAATTTTTAGGCAATAACAAAGACCCTAACTACAAACAAATCGTCAAAAGAATGTTAAAAGCATTTCAAGCTTTAGGTTGCTTAATGAGTTTAAAAGTAAATTTTCTTTATTTCCACCTCGACTACTTACTTTTCTGTAAATTTAGGAGCGTGAGTGAAGAGCAAGGTGAACGATTTCATCGAGATATTAAGGAGGTGGAAAAA
>JACJUM010003174.1:14091231-14126333 GCA_020976665.1 Heortia vitessoides | reverse complement strand
ACAACTTCAACTTGGGCTACTTCATATATAACCGTAAGGTTGGTGATGATTCTCTCCTTTGGGGATAAGGAATAGTAGATTTGAAGAAATGCTAAAGCCCGGCGTTTGTAGTTATATTTTGTTTTGACTGGCCCGAAGGTGCATTCGGTATTTTTACTATCTTATACACCAAGAGTCGTGTGCTCGATCCCCTCCCAGGATAATCACTTTTATAATAAACAGTTATTTTTGGGTTGTCTGATATCCGTAACACAAGTGCTTTAAGCTAATTATCACAGCATCAATGTATCAGATGTTTTGTGAATTTATTATAATAATATACGGCTTCCCGAAGCACGGAGGATCACGAAAAATATTTTTTCGGTCACCCATCTCTAAACCAACCGTCGCGAAAGTTTCTTAACTTCAACGATTGCATGGCGAGCGCGTTATTCAATGCGCTATTAGTTCCCCCGGCAAATAATACAAGAAAGTATTTCGGCATTCCATCAAATATTTCCAGATGTTAAAGCGTTTGAACAAGCTTTTCCGCTTTATTATATTTGACGGCGGCGAAAGAATTTACCAGTGTTCAATATTCGAATTACGGATTTACCAATGTCAATTGATTCCTAAACCTAATACCGACACAAGTGTAAAAAAAAACAAGAACTATTGGCGCAGTTTTCGAATTAGGCAGAGGAACATTATTCGATAAGGAAAACGATTTTAAGTTGTAATTACTCTTAGTGAATTAAGATTAGGGTTATAGGTATACCATAGCCCGCTAATAATCTTCAGCCATGGACATTTTACCAAAATATGACATAGCACTATTTAGTAAAGAACATGTGTTTTTATAAATTAATATACTAGCAGCAACATGTGTTTTTATAAATTAATATACTAGCAGCGCCCCGCGGCTTTACCTGCATGGTTCCCGCTCCGAAGAGAATATTAAATAATACAAATAGTTAAGTTAGTTTCCAGCGAGGGTCCTGTCAAAATCCTTGAAAAACAAAGAAAGAGAGACAAAAGTGTTATAAAAGTCCTTTTTAAAATCGGTCCAGCCGAGAAACGAAGAACAATTAGATAGACATACAAAAGCTGCTTATTTTTTTTTATTTAATCACCGTATTTACTTTCATATTTATTGTAAAGCTGTTTATTTAAAATTACACACAGACCCTTTTATTTTATTTATATGTATAAATTTAGACAGAAATTGGTAACGTGACTAGGTGTATCCTCAGTATGCATTTAAATGGTAATAACTCAATTGTATTTACGACTCGTCTGCAGGGGACCGCCCACGCCTCGAAAATCGGGTGCCACCAATATATTAATGCTTTGGTATAATAGGTACACACATATAATATGATTTGTAATTATGATTCATGGTTGTAAATAGTCTGAGACATAAAAGATTATGCCAATTTAAAACATCTGTGGGACTAGAAAACGGTTCCACTATTGTGGCGAAAAAAAAACAAGATAAATTATATAGGTAGGTTTCCAGCTTAAGTAATTAAAATATAGAAGAAAGAACTTTTAGAAAACTTAAAAACACGCTTTAAAAAGTAAAAAATATTTTCGTTTTTATGACGAAGTGACAGAAAGTCACAAAGCGATGGCACACGCTTTTTCTTAACCTAGCGACCCGAGATTTTTTCAGAATACTACTAGTATTTTTAGATCATCATAAAAAAAAATATATATATATATATATATAAAAGCCGTGAGGTACCGGAAAAGTAGAAAAGTACCAGGTGTCGTAAGAGGCGACTGAGGTACCAGAACTGACAGATGACGGTATATCTTTTCGAGACAATGTAACTCAAATGCATGCGGTATGGATGGGCAGCAGCTTCCCCGTCGCGAAAGCTGCGGTCTGCGATTGCCAACACGCTCCCAGCGCGGCAATTATGTGTAAAATATTCCCTTTCTTGGAGAGGCCGTTTTAGAAGTGGACTTCCAATGGTTGGAATGATGATAAAAGTTGAATTTGTTATAAAAGATTTTTTTTGTCTGTTTGTTAGGTTGACACAAAAGCATCGCAGCATCACAGCAGCCTATAGACGTTCGTAATATCACTGTTACCAACCTTGTGACTTGAAGATATTGTCACATTACCTAGTAATTTCACTGCGTGTCTCACCTTTAATTCAGCAAATATACGAAAGTGAGTACCAATGCAGACATTGCTTGTTTACCTCAATTTATACATATTTTCAGATTTAGACAATTCTCAGCTAACGTAACAAATTTTTTCATGACTTTTTGTTATTTTAAATCATGCTGAATTTACAAATGCTTTCATTAACATTTCTCATTATTATTTAATATCAATTGGACAATACCAATTTTTTGGTTATCAAGATACATAAATGAAAGTTAATTACTTATTTCCTTGAGGTTGAGATGGGCTAACCAGACGTAGACTTTAAAAGAACATAGACATAACCAGCAGTAACAAGCTCATACGAAGTGTCATGTTACCGAAACTGGAGTTTGAGACAGTGTGTCTACGTATATCGATGGGTCCCAAACCGCCGAGGTAGGCATGAATGGGGGCGCCCCGCTGCTCGTGAGTTATGCGGCCCCCGCGGCGCGCGCTGCCTTCACACCTCCGCCCGCGTGTGGTCCGCGCTTTACGGCCGCCAGGCTGCTGCGCGCGCGCATGGTCCGGTGCGTGCGAGATGCGACAAATTTGCTGTAACATTCGAATCTTTAAGAATTTTTTTGGCAGACACATAACATAAGTTATCTAGCATAGTACTACTTTCCAAAGAATAAGCCTTAATACAGTAGATACGCCTAAATCTTAAGGAAAATATAAAAAGCCACCTTATAAAACAGCAAACTAATAATACCATCCGTCATTTTTAATGAACTAACTTTTGTTATATCAAGTATGATGCTGCCAATATTTCAATTTTCAACCTATTAAGTTTGAGTTGTTGCACAGTAGGTATAATGGCTATCAGAGGTCTTTTTTGGTCCAAGGAGGTTCAAATATGTTTCTTACATAATCTGACTTAGCTTCATCAATAATATATATTACCACTCTAATATTTCATTTGCGAAAATGTATGTCTGTTTATTACGCTTTTACACTTAGACAGTGAACTGAAGCGTTTGAATAGCTGTAAAAAGCCTGCGAAAACTAAAAATTAAAGCATATATTTATTAACTTAATATATTATTGTATGTATATTTGTGTGTAATTTCGCATAAATATATTGATGTGCAAATGATCTCGTCAAAATTTCATTTTAGAACATTATAATAAAAAACGTCGACCAACTGCAATATTCTCCAGAAAACTTTTCCCGCGCGACAATAACATCTTGGTTAGGTCTCGCATCGCGTTTCCCGAACGACACTTAAATCTTCCGGCGTTACTAGTAGATATCCTGGCCCCAAGATATTATAATATTAGTCACATTAGTGTGTATATTTTACTGGAGAATTATTTTATTTGTTAGACGTATTACGACCTGCCGTGTTTCCCGCAAGATACGATAGTGGTCGCGCACGTTTTTATTGGACAGGAAGGAAACTCTAACGTTCAATAATATATTCTAAGTAAAATGTTTCGACTATATTTATTCTAAGTGCTTCGGTTTTCGATCCGGTTTCCACGTTTGTTGATACCTCGTTGAAGTTACGAAACCGTACCCCACACAACACACGGTAGTTCTACGATAAATTTGTCGTAATAACATGTTGTAGATTATATGTCAGAAGCGATATCGATTTTGTTGAGTATCGACTGTAGAATCATTCGATACTCTGTCATAAAGACTTCTATGGTTAAAGCTATCTTGGTTTAAAATACAAAGTTCATAATATTCTGAGCTCAAGAAGCTGGCACCAATCTAAACTTACTTTATTATAAATAATTCCCACAACATCTCATACATTGACCTGACTTCGTGGTGACAAAAGAAATCACGAATACACTACTAAAATAAATATAAGTATTTGATATGAGAAGATGGTAGTGATCCTGTCTTGCGCGCCAAAGGTCAAAGGCTTACCCACCCTGAGCCAATATTTACATGATGATTATTCGTATTTGTTCTTTATATTAATATATTTTATGTTTTTCTAAACTAGCCATTCGAAATCTACTGTTTAGGCTTCCCCAAGAAAGAGGGATATTTGCACATAATTCCCGCGCAGGGCAAGCGTGTTTACAATCGCAGAACGCAGCTCTCCCGATGGAATGCTGCTGCCTATCTCCACCCTGTGCATTTGAGCTGCACTGTTTCGAATGGGTATACCACCATCTATCGGTTCTGATATCTTAGTCGCCTCTTACGACACCTACTACAGAGTAAGGTACTATTCTACTCTGCCTGGACCTTACGGCTTTTCTTACCCTTCAAAATACTATAACTGATTTACTCCTGGCATTTCTAGAACTTGATTTTTAAAATAGATATGTATATACATAGGTGTATGTATTTTCACATACTATCACTATATTTAATTATCATTATATATATATCATTTTCATTGAATAAACGTTTTTGATTCTTTGCAATTATTTGTAACCGTATCCCGCACTTAATTCTCATTAACAAACCTTTTCACGTATTAATCATTCTTAATACCATTAAATTCCTTTACCCCAGTCCGCTCGGCACGCGGCTCCAAATTCTACACCATATATGTACTGCATACAGGATAGTATAGCAGCAGATATTTATTTGAACGCGGCCTTAGCGGTAGCCAGCCATTATTTATAGCCGTCCCACTGCCCGACAAGATTTATACTGGCCCCGGAGAAAATCAGACGGATTTTTATTATCTACTCACTAAATACGCTTGTTTTGGAACTGTGTGTCGGCTGACTTGGGAAGTGGTACGGTGATATACTTTTAATGAAATGGACCCAGTAAATTTTTAACACTTTCAGCGGAGCAACGTCAATATACGTGTTTTTTGAGTATATGAAGTGTCACAACGTACAGTGACGTAGACAAAAACTTTATTTATGAATAGAAATTAATAAATTTCTTTATATACATATTTAAATGGCCTCATGTACCAGGCGTCATAAGGGGCGACTTAGGTACCGGAACTGACTGATGGCGGTATATCAACTCGAAATAGAGTAGCTTAAATGAAACAGGGCGGGGATGGTCAGCAGCATCCCCGTCGCAAAGCTACACTGCGATTGCCACAAGGCTTGCCTAGCGCGGGGAGGCCTATATTAAGTAGTGGATGTATTTAAGGCTGCTATAATGATGATGATGTCTTTAATATTATAGATAGTATACGACACGACGTCTATAGACATTAACGCTCGTGTCATTTCCAAACTCCTCTTTTGTGTGTCAAGCATAGATAGAAAGAAGTCAAGTAGAGGTATAAAAGAATATGCATGTAGGATTAGAATGTGATATTGCTCATATGTATATGTCTGGCCACTCCGCTGAAAGTGTTAACTTAAAAGAAAACCAGGAACTTTGTAATTTCTCTTATTTCACACATCAATAATATCAAATAAGCATACGATTCACTTTTTTTTTCTTTATGTATTCTATACTACTCAGAGACATCACTTCTAGGCCACTGAAAGAGTAGAAGTCGCTAAATGACTGAACCAAAAGAAAACCAGGAACTTTGTTATTCTTTTTGTTTCACACATCAATAATATCAAATAAGCATACGATTCACTCTGTTATCTTTATGTATACTGGCCTACTCTGAGACGTCAATTCCAGGCCACTAAAAGAGTAGAAGTCGCTCATTGATTGAACCGTTGAGGATCCACGTGAAAGTAAGCACCACGAGCCTATAGATGCTCGTGTCATCGTAATGATATCACTAGTATCCAACATTGTGACCTGAAAATATTATCACATTACCCAGTGACTTTGTGGGAACTCGTAGACCCACTCCCTTGCATAACATTCATATATAACTCATAAAGTAATAGATAAAGACGACGGAAATAGAATAATTAAAAGTATGGGATTAAATATAACAAAACAATAGTCTGCTTGTAACGTCAGAAAAACATATTTTTAAAGAAATTTCAACGAAAGTGCATAATTCGTCTTTGTTAATTCGTTTTCGCCAATCTCTCGTTTGTGTCGTCGAGTTGAGTTTGAGCGGATTTTAGTACATACTATTATACTTTTACTTTATATTCTTGATTCTATAGATTATAAAAAGTAGCTTAGTTTGCAACTGTTAAGAATAAAAAACGCCAAACAGATTTTCGGATGAAGTCGCTGATTCCAAAGCGTACAATATTTTACTAGCTAAATAATAGCCAAGTTTATCTTTTGCTCCCTTCCCATTGACAATTCATATATCTACTGCATTGCATTGCAAATTCAAATAGCAGCACAAAATATTAACAAAATAATCTCGTGTAGTTACCGCATAAATTTTCCTGTATAAGAATCTACTGCACCTGCGGGGGCGTCGACTATCCCAGATTTATAGTGAGGCTACCGTATTACAGGGCTCGCTAAATATTATATATAACCCTGGTAAAAATAATTGTGCCTGGTCCGCGAAATGACGAGTGGGCGGTTGGTACAATGCAAGTTATTCGTGTCACAATTTACGCGACGCGGACGAGCCAGAAATAGATTATCGGAATGGAAATAAATATGACGGGGATATTGTTCAAAAGTGGTCGGGCATTTCCTATTTCGGTTCTGCTAAAATAGTGCAGGTATAATTGAACTGGCTTTTAATAACACTTATTTTTATTTAGTCTAATATGACCTGAATATGGAACTGAAAATGTTCCTCGTGTAGCCAGATCTAGATTACAAAAAGCCTCAGATCATGGCTATTTTTAAATCTGTACAATTTATTTGTAAATAAATTAAACTGGTTCATTGTAAAATAGTAGGTATCTTAGTCTATTTTAAGGCGCTTCGTCCTAATTCTCAAATAAATATTGTTTTTAATAAAAATAGGTCATCATTAAAAAATTAAATGTATATTAAGCATCAAAGTGTCTCACTCAACATATCCGTGTGGAATCGGCAAAGTAGAATAGTACCTCCCATTGCACCAGGTGTCGTAAGAGGCTACTAAGGTACCACAACCGGTAGATGGCGTATCTCTATCCGTAACACCGTAGCTCCTTTTCACAGGGTTGGGGATGAACAGGAACATCCCCATCGCGAAGCTAGGCTCTGCCAATGATGTAATGATATGATGGTAAACTTCCGTTTTTCTATACCGCTCTGAGGACCAACTAAAACTTAGCTTCGATAACAGTGAACTTAGCGATGATCAAATTAAATAAATTGCACTTCTTATAATAAGGTATGTAACGACTCTTCACCGATCAGCCCAGTGGCTATAGAAAACTCAACGCGATAATAAGCGAAGATGTTGAAAAATGAACTATCATTCCGGCTAATTTGCATCGATGAACGCCAACTAAAGTGGGTATACTATTTCAAAATAACTGTTCAAGAAATTGTATGAGCCCTTATACGGCAGATGTGCTGATGTAGTCATGCTGAGTTACGTTACCTCGGATACTTCAGGCGGTTGTTTTTTAAACAAATATTATGTTTCTAATGTTTGTTTTTAACAATCCAGACATTCGAGAACTTTCAACGGTTGAGACTGATTAAATCCACGATACTTTAATTTTAAACCTTAATTAATTATTTTAAATGACAGCGTGTTAACGGTGTTGTGAGTGACACGAGACTTGTGGCTCTATTGATCAGAAGTTTTATTCCCAATCCGGTTAATTATCGATAATTTTACAAAAAAGTTAAAAATATGACTCTCCAAGTGTTTCATAACCAGATTTTTAACGGCCTTAAATATTGTTGGACTCAATGTAAATAAGGAGCATGGCCTACGAGGACTCTATGCTGGTGGGTTTAATAGGCAAATTCAAATTTCTTGCCATCTCTTCCAATACTCCTTTAAATATATCTTGATTAAAATGACAGATGTCAAGGTAGCATCGCACGTCCTGATTTATATTGGTATTATGTTATTTAGCATCATAATTTGTCATAAATATTATTTACTTTACAAGGGTGTCATATAAAGCATAACGATATTAAACCTAATTTTAAGACAATTGCCGTTATAATTGTTTGAAAACTCGCTAGTTTGACAGCTGTCGTTATAATCAAGCTATATTTAAAAGTCTATCGTTTTACCCAGTATTAGTAAAAGTAATAAATAAATTCCCACATCTCATACATTCACCTGATTTCATGATAAGTCTCTTAAAGCACTTATGTTACGGACATCAGACAACAGAGGAAACACAAACATAAATATCATCATATAAAATATTTGTCCTGGGTTAGGATCGATCCCACGATCTTTGGCTCATGAGACAGTATCACCACCATCTGCGCTATCGGGCCTGTCACAAAACAACGACCTTAGAAACAGATTTGTCTTGTTTCACACACTTTAGAAACAACAAAACGTCCCGCAAAAAAAAACACAAGAAGCCACCATTAGATAACTCAGCTACGCCGAGATTAAAACCAGTCCGTAGATTTCATTTGCGGATGCATTCTCTTAGATTAAGTTAGTGCGACCACCGCGTCATTGTTGGCTTTTCATGAGAACTTTATTAAACACCATCCACACATACAATGCCCGTATTTCAAGCCCACGCAGACGGACCGTCCCGGCCACCACTGTCAAGCGAATAAACTGCGATACTTATGGTTCGTGAAATGTTATATTTAAATCGCAAAGTGCTGTTATTTTGAAAAAGAGTTTGATATATGTGAAATAAGTAGTATTTATGGCTTCCTTTATAAGTTGCACGGATATTGCGGGCTGTTCGAAGCTTGGCTGTGCAAGTGGGTAAGTTTCCTGAAAACACTGCCTTATTTAAGCTTAAAATATTTATTATACATTTTGCAACAGATCACTTATACTATCCTGCGTGGACAGGTCTTCGTGCGGCCGACTTTACGTTGCGAAATTATTTTGTAGTAGCGGGCATCCGATCCGTCTGCATACATATGTTAATCAATAATTAATGATTTGATTTGTATCTGTAGTAGTATTGTAGAATTTAATTAAAATTTATTTAATTATGTGGGAAAATAACAGACAACACCGAACAAAAAGCATATTACATTATATTTATCATCATCAGCCATAAAAAGTCCACTGCCTCCTAAAGACAGGATAGAATTTTTGCCCGTAATTGCTGCGCTGGGCAGTCGTGGTGGCAATCGCAAAGCGCAACTCCCGACGAGGATGCTGGAAGCAGCATCTTCGTCGTATCCCCATCCTATAATAGTTTTGCTGCGCTGTTTACAGTGGTCTTACCGCCATCTGTCGGTCCTATAAGTAGTAGTAATAATTAGTAGTAGAAGGAGGTACTATTGTGCTCCGCTGGTAACCCACAGCTATATTAAGTAAGATGATTAACATTAGTAAGATGTAAAGGATAAAATACTAGTAGCGTTCAACGGTTTCACCCGAATAGTTCCCTTTTACCCTAAGAGTATGGATATAAAAAAGTTCTTATCATGGTAAAAGTTTTAAAGACAGTCCAAAAGTTCTTTTTTTAATTGAAACAACAAGACCAACAATTAAATCTTTCCTCTTTATAATATTAGCGGCCTGCCCCGACTTCGTCAGCGGAAATAGCAAAATTTTATCCCGTTGTTCCCGCTTCTGTTAGAGTTTGAATCCCATTTTTGTGTCTCTTACCTATAAACTATCTACCTGCCTCAAAAATATTAACAAAGAAATCGTTACAGCCCGTTCAAATCTGATCCGGACAAGTACAAACTCAACAAAAAAATCAATTGTACATTTTGGTGCAGTCCTCCAAGTGTTAGGCACATACACACACATACATAGCAACATACCAACCTACCTAAATCTGCCAAAACTTCGCAATCGATATTAATCTATAAAAGGGAGCCTTTGAGTCCAAAATTGACTAAAAAGGTAGGTTAAACTGCACGTTACAACATTCAAACGATTTTTTTTATACATTGCTCTTTTGCAGAACATCGACACAACTCTAAAGTAACTTAAGTTCGAAAAAGAACACTACCGTTAAGTGATTATAGATTCTATTTTTGAATTTTTATTAATTTGTATTGTGATCTTACAAAAGAGCGATGTATAGATTAGATCAGTCCAGGCGAAAATAGTACAAAAGTATAATCGAAAGCAGGTTTCCGAAAACAAAAGCAACTTTTTTTTTACTCAATTTTACAGCTTAAATAATAATAATTACTGGCTTATACGTGTTCCGATAAAAGTCTTTCTCCACATAATGTTGTATTTGTATTTATGTGATATACACTACTACTTAAAAAAAATACACTGCACATGGCGAGCAAAATAAATAGAAAAACCTATCACGCTTTCTAAATAAAGTAAATTTAAAGTTGCAGTATCAACTACTAGACGAATGACTAGTAGAATTGAGACATAAATTGTCCAGTAGGTAAACAAGAAAGCTGCTTACCCGCGGTAGTCTGTGGATAACGTATCATGTTAAGACATTAAGCTACTGTAGGCGAATAAACTGGTGTGGTATTGTATATGAGATCCAATCTAGACGCGTACAAATCGAGCGAAGCCATGCTGCAGCGATTGAGTTATTATATCTTCCTGTTAGGCTACTTGTTTTTGTGGCTCCCGTGTGTTTTTATTAATTACACGCTATAAATAATAAATATTTTATGCTGTAACACGATACGCCGCAGGTTGCTTCTAGATGCCCGTGTCAGATAATGCGTGCGGCTCCCCGCGCATTTATTACTCAAGTAGCTTTTTATTGTTTCCCGACGTTATTAATATCGTTTTAGGTGTTATTCTTGGAGTTGTTGATCAATCGCGCGAGTGCGGGCCGGCTTCCGAACTGTGCTCGTCGCGATGGCAGTTCGGATAAAAGTACATACATGTGGATTAATTTATTGTTCGTATCTGATGTGTTGGAATGTGTAACATGGGAACGCTATAGCAAAGAATCTGTGGCCTTCGTCTGAACTTTATGTTTATATTTGCAATATTTAAGCAGGTGTCACTTTGAGTCAATTGATGTCGCATTTTTCCTCTGTTGAACCTAATGGTATCGTCACTAAGATTGAAAGAGTGATATTAAAGCTGAGCACATTAAATCGCGCGAAATAGAATTTTGAATTGAAGGTCAAATGCTGACTAAGTGGTAAGAAATAACTTATCCGGACAGGAAATATAAATATATTTTATAACATATACTTTTGCATATTTTCAACATAGCAAAACGTGCCGTGAGGTGCCGGCAAAGCAGCATAGTAACTCGCCATGTACCAGGTATAGTAAGAGGCGACTGGGGAAGTATAGATAGCGGTATATCCATCCGAAATAGGGTTGTTAAAATGCAACGGGGCGGGAATGGGCAGCATCCCCGTCGTGAAGCTACCTCTGCGATTGCCACCACGCTTACCCAGTGCGGCAATTATGAACAAATTCCCCTTTCATGGGGAGGCTTATGTTCACCAGTAAACGTTTTCAAGGCTGCCAACATAGTAAAACTATCTATGTTTATTTTCTACAGTGCCAAAGATGTTCTAATTATATATCTTTGTATAAATTATATATCTTTATATGTATGTATCTTTGCAAATAGTAAACATGAAATACAGAGTGTTAGATAAATTTTATATCTGAGTACACCTTATTTGTCTGACCATTGTGTCTATCTGTTAAAGTTTTCGTTATCGCATTAACCATGAACTCGCCAAATCTTTTGTGCGAAAATAATTATAAATTCTTTGTTTTCATAGTACCTAATACGTTAAGCGAAAACTACTACTTTTTAAGAAAATTATGTGAATGAAGAATTTCATACAGTTAAAGCTAATGTGAAGAAGAAGAGCATACATCTTATTTCTTTTAAATAACAAACGCACTGGAAATATAGTATACAATATTAAAAACAATCATTACAGATCAGAGAAGAAAACATAAAATCTCTTTGGTTTTATTTATATCAATAACTAGAAACAAAACAATGTTCAAATTTTAAAATAAATTGAACTAGATTTATGTTCAAATTTCGACCACCATACGTCCACTAGTATAAAATAATGTGTTTGATCTCTGTGCATGATACACATTGCCCTCGTATAAATAATTACAATGCCAACATGTCAGATAGGCCCCGATATCAGCACACTAACTTTCATTTTTTCGTTCAGGTAATTATTTTTTAATCTGGCCGTCTAGTTACTGGCAAGCAGAAACAATTTGAGCCGCGTACGGGCATGACTCGGCGGATTCCTGCCTCGGTTTATCCGGAACGTGTTTATAATTTTGTTTTGGTAAATGATAAGATACCTGTGCTTATGTTACTCTGAAATACGATATTGACATTAACGTAAATGTGTTTTTAAAACTCTTTAAGTAACGTAAAATTATGTGAAATGTAATACTTCTCCTATTATAAACTATTGTGCAAAATGGAAAATCTATATCAAAGTCACCATAGACTAAAACCACAATAATTATAATGGACACCGATAGCGCAGTCTAGTGACTATCGAGTTATTTTTTTCTATGTATTTAGATATCACTGATGCGTCAAAACAAAGATATTAAAATTAATTTGTTTATTTTCATCTTGGCATCTGGATCTAGGTCTCGTGGGTTTGATCGCCATTCAGATCCAACCAATCTATGCATTTATGTAGTATATTTGGGATTCCTCTGTTATCTGATGTAGGTAACACAAGTGCATTAAGCGACTTATTACGGAATTAGGTTGATGTATGAGATTTTGTGTGAATTTATTTATTATCTTGTAAAATTGCAAGTAACTATATAAATTCTTAATGGACTGATAGATATATAGTACCTTTTTTAAATTAATATAAAATTGAAATAATATTATTTGCAAATAAATTGCATTTGATGTGCACATGTTACCGGGTAACGTTACCAAGTATTGTAAGGGGTGACTGAGGTAGAAACCGACAGATGACGGTTTATCCAATAGGGCAGGATAGGCAGCAGCTGAACAGCTCGGCAATAATATCATAATTGTGTCTGCATAATTTTATAATCTTGACAATGGTGTGTCTGTAATAATATGTCTATGTATATTAAAATATTTGTGACGTTTGTATTTGCTACTGATTGTAACTAAGGACCTTAGAGCGGGAGGGGGAGGCTTTGGATAACAAAAATAAGCTCGTATTTTACGGATTTAATCTAGTAGGCTTAATGATATATCGTGGCCCAAACTTATTGACACCATTGAGTGTTATTAACCCACCTTAGACCTGGGAAGATATCCTTAGACTGGATAAGCCAGATTAATAAAATATACCATCGCTATTTTCTCTTTCCTCTTAAGACTTAGTTGCTTGGACTTGAAAATTGGTGAAATGCTAATAAATAATGTTAGAACCTTACCTTAGACCTGGTAAGATGCTCTTAAACTGGGGGAGCCAGCCTAATAAGAGATACCATCGCTATTTTCTCTTATCCTCTTAAAACTGAGCAGATAGTCTTATTTGCATGAGCTTGAAGATTGGTGAAATGATAATAAATACTGTTGGAACCTTAAATATGTTTCTCTAGCAACACGCACCTACATTCCTAATAATTAGGCCGTACCTTGGTCGGGCTCGCCGATCACACGTCGGCTACAATGGCCGACCAGACGCGGCGGCGCGGCGTTAGTTAGCCGCCATGACTGGCAACTACCACCAGCATCATTACAGCCCTTTGAACCACCAGTGCAATAACGATTCAACGTAGCCTTGGGTGTGTTGCCGTGACGTATCGACAGAGTAGAATAGTACCTCCAACTGCACCAGGTGGCTTAAAAGGCGACTAAGGTACCAGAACCTACAAATGGCGGTATATCCATCCGAAATAGTGCACCTCAAATACACAGGGCGGGGATGGACAGCAGCATCTCCGTTGCGAAAGCTAAGCTCTGCGTTTGCCAACACGCTTGCCCAGCGCGGCAATTATGGGCAATTAACCTCCTCAATTGCCTGTGTCCAGCAGTGGACTCCTAACGGCTGGTATGATGATGGGTGTGTTAGAATTCGTGGGTACCTGCAGGTAACTTTATTCTATGTACCGCTACATCAACATCGACTAAAACTTAAAAAAAAAATGTTTGTGTCAGAATAATCGCGTTTAGGTAACTCGATACGTTGCATCAAATGTAATCAGCATTGTTAAAAATGGAATATCGGCGGCTTACTTTGTCCCTAGCAGGTAACTTTAGCCAAACAAGTATAAACATACAATCAGCATCAGCTAACTAGTATTTCAGGTATAGCATATGATTACCCAATTCAAATATGTATGATTGATTTTCTATCAAAAATAAACAAATTTTAATGGAAATGTGTGTCAAATTTACCCATTTTTCCTACTTCTGTGTTATCTTTACCGTGCTCCTCTTGCCATATATGGTAAGTATTACTCTATCTACATTGTTTACCGACATTAACATCAAAACATATATATTGAATCCTTTTAGTTTATTGTATTGAAAGTTTCAGAAGATTGTTCTTAAATCACTGAAGTTTGTTGATTTTCTTTTTTTATTAGACTAATTAAAAAAATAACAATCATTCAGTCTGCGAGATAGTAAGCGGCAACGCAGCCTACAAACGCTCGTAATATCCCGTTGATGTCAAGAGCGCGTTGCTAACCTTGTGACTTGAAGTTATTATTTTACCCAGTAATTTTACTGCCTGTTTTACCTTGTATGAGATCGGAATACTCCAATTTGGCGGTAGAAATTGGTAAGAGTGAGGTACCAACACAGACTACCTTTGTATGAGATCGGCAGCATAGCTAACTGATATTCTAATAAAGTATAAAATTGTATGTATGTGTTTCTAGATGCATACAATACAACAAGATTTCCCAACGAAACAATACCAAATTTCATGTCGTTGCAAAATAGTTTTACAAATTTGCGTGTCCCATTTCATTTTGACGGGCGTGGATTCGATCCTCACTTAGCATAAATATTTTATTATGATATTTGTGTTTATTCTGTGTCTGGGTGTTGAGTATATGTATTTAAGTATTACCTTTGTAATTCCTTTAGTGTCTGACGTCCGTAACATAAGTGCTGAGTGAATTTATTATAATTATCAAGTTATTCAATCACAATGTGTCAAAAATTGTCCGTAAGATCATTTTCAAGTTGTATAAAAATGTAATTAGCGCGTTTGTAAAACTACTATTTAGGTTTTCATTAACCCTTTTCTCTATTATAAAATAAAGTATGAACTATGCGGTCATCACATCAGCCCGTTTAGATACCCATGGCCAATTTGGGTGATATTTTTCATTCCTTTTATCCCTTGCATGAATTTTAGTAAATAGTTTACGTAAATAGTAAAAGCTTTATTGCCCATCGAAAGGGCATGATGAAAATATAATTGATTTCGTAAATGAACACATAAAATATAATAGATACTTAATCAAATTAATATAAAAAAGGTTTTCTGCACATTTAAGTAAATATCTCGTTGAGTTACTCAAAAAGTAGAATTTTTAAGTAAGTATATTTAAAATCGTTCACGCATTAAATAATTTGAAATTATTAAAGATTGTTTTTTTGTTGACTTCAGTTTATCATTACTGATACATACTCCCAAAATACGAGAAAGGATTGTTAACACCGACACTAACAACTAGGTGTTACGGAACCTTTATCACTTCAAATTTTATTACAGATTCCTGCCCGGTGGCTCGTGTAATGAACCTGCAATCAATTTAATTTGAAAACCAGTCTGGTGCCGATAGATTAGTTGAGAGTACGCCTAATTGAAGGAACTAAATTCCATTCCATCCTTTGAAATATTACTATTATTTTTTCTTTAACGATTGGAAGCTGAAATGCTTTTACGGTATATTTAGGTATATTTGAATTTAAATTTGAAACTGTCGTGATGGAAATAGCGATGTTTTAGTGAGGACAGAAGAAACGTGTGAAATTCCACTTAGCGAAATGAAACTAGACACATAAATGAGTCACGTAAGTGTGCGAGACAAAGGTCTACCCATGTCAGTATCTCACAGCGGGGTAATGCATGAATGTTCCGTATTAACACTTATAATAGGACGTTACTAAAAACACAAATAATTTATGGACGAATGTTTACTAGAAAAAAATCAACTTGTCTCAGGTGCCAGATGGGACTCAAACCTATATGTTTCCTGTGACGGGACTGCACTAACCGGTTAGTTTATGGACCCGTTAATTAACTATTTCTTCTTTATTGATTGTTTCAAACTTGTAAAAGTTTGACATTAAAGTGTTTTTAGGCCACCTATGGCTTATATTACAAACGAGTATCTACAACATTGAAATACAAAAAGAATACTAGAAAAATTTCGAAATGCTGCTAAGATCTCGGAGCACCACGGTTAGTGCATTCCCCCCTATGGCTGAGATAAATAGATTTTTTATTGAGAGAGAGAGAGAAATATTTAAATTAAATATAATTCTGCATTTTCTATGCATGAATACTTCTAGAAGTAAGCTATGGACGTTCAGGATTTCACGTCTACTGTCAATGTCGTAGAACGTAATGTAAAAAAAATTAGTATTTTTTACCTTTTACGAGATATAAATATTCAGTTCGGTGTTGTAGCTACATAACAATCATGATCACAAGATCAAATAAAAAGAAAAAATTACCATTTGTATAAACAAAGTTCATCGACTTATCAGCTGTGGATTGTCAACTAATGGACATAGGCCTCCCCAAGTGGCCTGCATAGTATCGGTTATACGATAAGCGCGTGTAACATGCGGATCAAGTCGAATCGTCTGTCCAACTTGTGGTTGCCTTACGCTGCGCTTGCCGGTACATGTTCTCCATTACAGGACCTTACGATATAGGTATTTACAAAATATATGGGACTCAGCCACCCAGAAGCGGATTTACCAATAGTAGTAGCTATATAGCGTAGTAATACGGGCGGCAAATTTAGCTCACATTTATTTAGTTTTACAGAATAAATACTATTTAATATTAAATACAAGGAAATACGAACGAATTAATGAGAAAAATAAGCATGCATCCTTCCTTCCTTCATTAACATTGGCATTTATAGTATCAATAGGATTACACAGTAATTTCACTGCCACTCTAACCCAAACTAGAACCAAGCAAGCAATGTTTAAATGTCTGGATATATGCTTGTTACTCTTTTACGTCGAAAAGGCTGAACAGATCTGGTTGAAATTGGGCATAAAGTTATTGATAGTCTATAGTAAAACTTAGTCTACTTCTTGTTTTTCTCTGTAGAAGCCATACGACTTCTTATAAGGGAAGGTTTTAAGTTTCGCTGTCAGGCAGGGACGTAGAATTTATCTCGGAATAACAAGAGATCCTCATGAGATGTAAAGACCTCGCGGACAAAGTAGCGGGCGCAAAGCTAGTGTAAAATAAATATGAAAAGGCCTACTTCTGGTGATATAAGTAAACCAGGGTCCGAAATAAGAATTGTGCGCTCCGTCTGTCGCTGGCTCCGAGGGCGTCAAATTAAAAGGCACGCCATCCCAAATGACACGTAAGTATTTCTCGGGTGCCCCGATCACGATGTCCTGCCCGTCGTCCACTTATGGCACCTTAAGCGTAACCTTGAGGCAGTCGCGCTTAAGTGACGAACTCACGCGAAGTGTCTGGCACCTACCACGAGTTTGTACTACGATCTTAAATATGACGGTGATAAAGGCAGGCAACTTTGACTTTTAACATATGTAAAATTCTTAATTGGCGATATGTTTTTCAAATAAGAATTTAATAGCTAAGGATTTTGAATAAATAAAAATAAATTACGCATTGCTTCTTTGCAATGTCGGTGTTTATTCCTTTTTGAGTTTCGGCTCTCTATCCGCATATCGCATTAGCTATGGGATACCGGAAAAGTTGAATATTATCGATGCCGACAGACTGCGGTATATCTATACTGATATATCCGAAACAGCGTTGTTCAAATGCACAGTGCAAGGATAAGTAGCAGCATCACCGTCGCGAAGCTAAGCTCTGCAATTGCCAGACAATTAACATAATTATCAGCGACATTTGATGAGGTCTATATCCAATAGTGGACGTCCAACGGCTGATATAATGATCCACATATCTTCCCATTACAATCCTAAATTATGTAAACAATTATATTTTTAAGTAATACTTACTTGTACAAAAAATATCTTACTTACTGGCTATATAGTAATTTTTATTTATTAGAATAAATTATGATTTCGATGAGATGCTTATAGTTTCGAAGATTTTCATCCGCAGTAATTAAAGCGGATGCGGATGAGCTTTAAATCGAAACAAGATAAGAATGAGTGGGTCAGGCGAAAAGCCATGGCCCACTATTGAATAAAGCAAGCTGAATTTTATGAGCTCCGTATTAATCGTTTTATAAATGAAGGTATCTATTATGATTTGTGTTGAATAGATATAAATGTATAAGATACATCATATAGATGTTTGTGTGATACTGGCGGCGTTATTGTCTCTCTTTTGGTATACAGATGTCATTTCACTTCGTCTTTAGGCATGTAGTGTATATATATGTGTATATATATGTATATATATATAGCTAACCCGTCAGACGTTGACCTGTCTTAAAAAATATTGCTACTATATATTAAGGTACAAACTACATCTTTCAAGTTGGATTAAACTGTACACAGTTAGCAAAAATTAATTAAAATCGATTTATAAGTTTAAAAATTTATCCCGGTTGAACACCGTGACACGAAATCTATATATATACAAGGAGAAGCTGACTTACGGACCGACATGTCAACGCAGGTTCTAAACTATATGGGTTAGTTACTTGAAGTATTTCACAAGGTTCATTTTATAAAGTAGGGTAGCACTAAGACAATATTTTTTAAAATTCATCTCCTAAGGGGTAAGGTTAGTATGAAACGTTGTTATCGAAGTTATTCAAATTAAATTCAGTATAAAGGTTCTACTTTGAAAGTCTAGATACACGTATATTTTTTTAATCATTTAGTTAAGGAAGATAGAAGAAAGGTGGTATAAAAGTTTAACTATTTAACACGAATGGAACGCGGGGCACTGCTAACATTGCATTTATGCTACCCATAATCAAAATTAAAAAAAGAACATCGCAACGACTCAAAATTTCCAATATTCACAAAATATCACAAGGAAGTCACGAGTGAACTCGGGATCGTTTAAACGCACGTCACCCGAGCCCGGTAGCGTCGCCTGTGACCGGGGGCGCTCTGGTATACTGTAATACCGCGGTGGGTAGTGGCGATTACGCTCATCATTAGCGCACATTAGTGCCATTACCGACACTAATGTCCTCGCAGGACATACGCTGTTATCCGTTTCGTACGCCGAGACAGCGTAAACGTTGCCCAAATATTTGAGGAATGTGAAAGGCTCCAGGAGAACTTAATTTGTGAACGAACAATGAACTCTAAGATGAGCGACGAAAATTGCATTGTTATTTATATATATATACATATATATATAGTTTTATTGCGATATCTTCATACAATGAGTTCTTACGATTTGCTTTGTGTGATAAAGATCGCATTTCTAAGTTAGTAAAAGTTAGATCTAAGTGTTAGACTTATTTCTAATGTTATCTAATATTAATATTATAAAGCTGAAGAGTTTGTTTGAAACGCGCTTATCTCGAGAACTGCTGGTCCGGTTTGAAATTCTTTGAGTGTTAGATGGTTCATTCATCGATAAAGCTACTATATCCCCTAAAATCACTTTTCTATGCGGGCAAAGTCGCGGACACTGCTAGTGGGTTGCGCCAAAGGTATAAAAGGTATAAATATAGGTAGAAAATTGTATTTGTTCAATTAATTGATTGGCATTACGATTTAAAACTAGATTTGTAGTCAAACCATAAAATATTGAGAAAATGTTAATAATTAAAAAAATCAAGTCTTAAGTGTCAATGTGCATGTAGTCAAAATGATCATCATAATATCAGCCATTGGAAGTCATAGTTCGCCCACGATTGGTGCGCTCATGCTGCTTGCATAGAAGCGTACTTATTGGCAATCGCAGAGTGCAGCTTTCGAGACAGGATGCTGCAGCAGGGTTGTTACGATTGAACTCGAAGATTTTAAAAAACCTTCCACTAGAAAAAAACTACATACTCACCACCTAAAGCTACTAATACTTTTTTTTTAATTAATACCCTACATTAGAAAAATAAATAAATAATAGAAGGATGTAAGCAGGGTATGCTTTTTGTACGTTTTTAACAAAAAATCTCCAAAACGGTTAAACTTACTTCCGAAATTCAATCGTTAATGAAAATCTATATTTTCAGCAATAACACAAGCTGTATTTTACTCTTGTATTTTTACTGGAACAGGTACTATGTGAGAAATTGCGCTGCTTAAGATAACACCTAGAACCTTCAACTTAAACTACTTGATTTTATTATCCTCATTTGAAAGCCCGGAGTATCCCTGATACTTGCCTTCTTATATACTTCACATATCACCTTTTGACAGGCCTGGCGCAGATGGTAGTGATCCTTTCTTGTGCGCTGAGGGTCGTGGGTGCGATTCCCACCCAAAATAAGTATTCATTTGATGATATTTGTGTTTTTTCTGTGTCTGGGTGTGATAATATACTACTTCAATTATATATTTATTAAAGTAGTATATTCGTAATTCCTCTATTGTCTGATGTCCATAACACAAGTGCTTTAAGCGACTTACCACGGAGTCAGGTCAATGTGCAAGATGTAGGAATTTATTTATATTATGGGCTTTAAAATGCAGGAAGGTTCAATTCACTTCGAACCTTAATAGACCCGGCATCGACAGGGCTATTAATAAGGGATGGGATCGACATATGGCGGTGGATAGCGGGTTCGATTTCCGACCAAAGACCCACCGCGATCCTAATATGACGTACCATTTCCTTGGAAATTAATGAGATCCGTGTGGTTTCCTAATATACTTTATTTCATTCATAATTATTTATCGAAAGGATATTGAATTAGGAGATATTCAAGCGTTCATTGATTAATTGTAAAATATATGAAAACATATAAGAATAGCAAAACTTAAAAAACAAAGTGAAACTTTACAAGACGAGCTATATTTATTTTATGAGAAGTAGTTACTAGATGGGATATATAAAATAAAAATTTGAATTCACACCGCCAATCTAAACATATTCTAAGTAATGGCCTGGTGAGTTTTATGTATGAAGAGGTTATTGGATGTTGAGGAAGCAAAAAGTATGTGAGGTTCGACGCAGATTAAAATAAATAGTTAGCGCCAAATTTCCTCGTATAGCGGAATATTATAATAATACTATAATTAAAATCAACACATACATACATTACGCTCGTGTCCCATCGGGGTAGACAGACTATGAATCTATTGTAACGATGTTGCAATACCTCTCTCACTTCTTTTACTTGCATTATACACGCTCATTCATTCTTAGTTCTTCAGAGCCGCACTTTTTTATTACTTTTTCTATTTGGTTAAGAAATATTCGTCAAATTATCCTATACCATCTCTTCAAATCACTTCCGTTCTATATATTTGTGCAGTCGTTCTACTTTCGTCTAATCTTTCTACTTGTATAAACAATCTCACCATTCCGTTCTCTATTGTTGTCATAACATCATCTTTCATATCACATCGATATCTATCTAAATAATGATGAATAAAGATTTTGATTCTCTTACATCGTCAGAGATGCAATACCGGTTAAGTTTCATTTTCAACTTTATTTTCAACTACAAATAAAGTGAAAATGCAATTATAAATCGTATTAAACTATCACTAACAATGTCAGAACATGTTAATAAACGGCGACATTTTTCATTTGAATGACCCTAAGTAAACTTTGATGTTTCGCTACTCCATTATCAAATACAAGTGTTCGATATTTATTTCAACTTGTTACATAATTGACAGACGAATAACTGCTAGAATAGGACCCTAACAGAGTTGATTTTCTCCTAAAAAAATAATAATTTAAATAAATTTAAATAGAACATTTGAACTATAATTAAATATAAAATAGATTTCTGTAAAGATAATATTTTCTAACGTTTATGTGTTCACTGGTTCTAATAAAATACCGTTTTGTTCGGCGTATCAGTTACCTTGTAGTAATCGTTTTCTATTTTAACAAAGATGTTGTGTCAGGATTTGAAAGTATACAATTTTGACAACATTTTTTAAAAACGTAAAAAGAACATATTTAAATAATAATGCCTCAATATATCATACTCTATACATACTACTTAATATATCCTACATATATCTAATACAATGTATAAATATGAAAACATACAAAAACAGTCTCAAGTGATCTTATACTTACATATCTATTTAAACACAGTTCGCATGCCCGGAGAGGATACCAAATTCGTCGCGGTGCTGTGCCCATTGTCTCAGCCGGCGAAATCGCGTCGTCACCCTTTTTTACACGCTAAGAAATGACGTGGAAACAAAAATATTTCACGTTTCGTCACGCCTGTCCTCAACAGACCAGCTATTTATTTTGACTTCGTAATAAATCAGCCCTATGAGACATTATAAAAAACATATAACGGTCGCGAACAAAAACACAACCACACTTCTAATGGTTAATTGGTTGAATCATATATTATTTATATATTGTTTTCATCGGCTTGAATTAAATGGGTTGTGACAGCACCTTTGTGCGTTGTAAAGTGTGTCTAAATTTTGTTTCATTCAATTATCCGTTACCAGTCTTATGAAAAATTAAATAATTTTTCAACGCCGGACATATATTCCCAATGACATACTCGTGTGACGGTAAATAATGTAATATAACTTTCCGAAAAAAAACCTGAAAAGATTCTAAAAAGATTGACAGTTGACAGATGTTATTAATTTCTTTTTTAATTATCTCAAACAACGAATGAATGAATTACACATCTGATCCTAACCCATAAAAGTTAGTAAATTTGCAGTACAGCAATTGAATCTAGTTTTTCTGAGGCTAAGTTTTACTCTGTGCATTTTACATTTAACGCTTCCCAATTTTTTTTTATTATACTAGGTCGATAAACAAGTCGTCCGCGTGATAGTAAGCGTCACTTCAGCATATAGACCCTAGTAATATCACAAGAATATAACTACTAACAATCTTGTGACTTGAAGACTGTATGTCACATTACCCAATATTTTCAAAGACTTGACTTTACCTTTACAACCGGAACACGGAACTGAAGATGGCGGTAGAAATAGGTGAGACTGAGGGACCAATGCAGACGACCTTTGTAGAAGGTCTACTTCATGTGAAGATGAACCATTTTATTCGACGATCCGTGAGAGAAGTTAAGCAAACCAAATATTTGAGTTGATTCTGCGTGTTGGTACCTTCGTTGCTTCTAGATTTCATGGTACTTAAAATCCCCTTGCCGTGAAATGAAATTACTTATTAATTCTTGACAATAACTAATTGTTCTAGCCCTGTATCAGGTGTCGCAAATGGCGACTGAAGTACTGGAACTGACAGATGGCAGTATATCCACCTGCAAGAGCATTCCTGTCGTGAAGCTGCGTTCTGCGATTGCCACCACGCCTGCCCAGCACAGCATTCCAGCGCAAAATTCCTTCTTTCATAGGGAGGCCTATGTCCAGCAGTGGACGTTTTGCGGTTGTTATGATGGTGATGATGAACAGTCCGTTTCCCTCAGACACTTAAGAGACCTATTTGAACACTGAGAGATGAAATATATAGATTTACAGTGTCATTGAAGAAATACTAAGTATAAAACATAGTTTTAAGAACTCGCATACGAAATACAATGTCGGCCGTTCCTCCATCTTTTTGCAAACCAACCAGATCTGGAGTGGGGAGTCTATAATTTATTTTGCACATACGCTCACTTAATTGCGAGCTGTTGTAATTAATAATTATTGTACCCTTGATCGCGGGAGCAGCAGCGACTCTTGCCACTTAGCACATGTCGCTATCCCGACTGACAAAGGGGGAATTAAGAGGGCGGCGTAAAAACACAACTTAATTACTCGTAACCTCCACTTACTGGTATTATTCAGTTTTTATTTCGCTTACTAAATAGTAGCCAAGTAATATTCGATTCGTTGCGAATGTTCGATGCGTTGTTTACCGCGGCTTTGAGTAGCTCTCGACTGAATTGCATTCAATGATTATCAGGTCTCAGTAGGGGCAGAATTACGGAGCTCTGTGACCGTAACGATCAGATATCAAGAATATCTATTGACTAGTCTTTACTTGACAAAACGAGACAGAACTTTGACAGGCCGACTAAAATTATTTTTATTTAAGATTTACACCGAAACTATCATTACTAGTTTACTTAACCTAATAAGATAGTATGGCAAATAATAAATATATTTTTTAACTAAGAAAATATAATAAAGCAATGTACTAACAATGTGACATTCTAAAAGCTAAATACAGTATCTGACGAGATTTTAATGATCTCACCGGTGATATCTACTTATAAAATGTCTAATGTCTACAATTTGTGACTTTTTAAATTTAAGTGGGTAATTGTGAATTTGTAACAAGATACTAGGTACTGGTAGACTGTAATCCTCCTGTTGTGAGTAACATTAATTACTGTAATAATTTACTCATTATTGTACACAAATAAAAACACAAGTACATCTTATAACATGGAATAGTACTCAAGGCGGCTTTATCGCTATTTGAAATTTCTCACATGCAAGCTTTAGATGGTGAAAACGTTAAAGCTGGTGGTAATTTGAGGTGTGCACATATATATTAACCGTGAGTTACCGGCAGAGTATAATAGCACGTTCCCCTGTACCAGGTGTCGTAAGTCAACTAAGGTACCAGAACCGACAGATGGTGGTATATCCATGCAAAAATGTAAGCTCAAACGTACAGGGCGAAGATGGGCAGCAGCTTCCACATCGCGAAAGCTGCGCTCTGCGATTGCCAACACGCTTGACCAGCGTGGCAATTATGGGCAACATACACAATACAAATATGGGACACAGGCCTCCCCAAGAAAGGGGGTTCTTGGGGAGGCCTGTGTCCAACAGTGGACTTTTAATGGCTGGTATGATGATGATGATATATACATAGGGGATATAGTTACAGAAGAAGGAAAATTAGAGTGACAGATAATGCTCTTCTACAATATTATTAAAAACAGCAATAGGCCGAGCAGATCTTAAGGCGGAGTGAGTGCATTCCACAAACGAACAGCTGCAACCGCAAAACCTTCTATAGCAAAGCAAAACTTCTATAGCCATAGGAGGTTGTGGAATGCTCAAGCATTTTGAGTGATAAATTCTCTGACTATCGAATAGGAAGCCATTTGAGCTTAGTTCGAAAGTTTATAATCAAACTTAAGTAAACCAAAAAACAAATCTTATACAGAGGTTTTAAAGATGCTTAAGCTTCCAAAGTCGATCCTCTGCAAGATCTACATAACTGGGATCGGCATAGTCGAGGATTGGTAGAAGTAGGGACTTAAGAGACGGGCAAGAACTATTTTGGTAGCAAATAGAAGAAAATTTTGCAAGCACTTCGAAGAAGCTGCTAAGCATAAATTCTAGCAAGCAAGTAAAGCATGCAGTTTGTGGATCCAGGATATCACTAGTGCATTGCCAATTTTAGGACTTGAAGATATCATGTTACATTACCCAGTAATTTCATTGCCTATCTCATCCTTCAAACCCGGAACACAGCAATGCAAATATATGGAGACAGAAATTGGTAAGAGTGCGATACCAATGTACACGATCTTTTGCATGAAGTTTGCCTCATGTAAGTCTTTTTTGTACATTAAATAAATTTATATACATAAAGTTAAATTGTGAGTGGCAAATGTCTGTACGTCACTAATATTTTCCGTGACGATAGAATATATATATATATTTTCTTCCGTAAGTTTCGAGTTATCTATAACTATTGTCTACATGCATTTTTTTACATTAAAACCACTTCACCTGTTAAGCCGAGGAAGTATAATAAAACTTCAGTGAAAACTGCGCTCGATTTCTTATCCTGATAATATACAGATAGACAATCCAATAAAAGCGTGTTTTGGCTTTTCGTAATATATTCTGACGTTGACGCGCTCACCACTCATAACTACTTTATAACACGGTAACTTTTTTTACTAGATTGACAAAGATATAATCATTGACAACTAGAGAAAAAAATTTTTTAGTTTCCTAAAACTTAACATTGAACTTTCAAAATATTAATTGTTTGATCTCAAACGTGAAAAAGTACAAATGAGAAAAAGTGCATGTCTATCGTTACGCATTCACGGGTTGCCAGGCAAAAAAGATTCAAATGAAGTTTGGCTTACCAATAAGTTGAAAGACATAGCCTAGTTTTGTTTACGATTAAGTTTACACACATGAAGACATGGGTGGGCTGTTTGTTTAATTATTATGCCTATTGATAAATGAAGGATCTCAGAACCAATATTAGGTTTTTTTTTTATTACACCAGAACGACAAACAAGCATACAGTCCGCGTGTCAACCTTGCGCCTTGAAGATAATAATATGTCACATAACCCAATAATTTAATTGCCTCTCTCACCCTTCAAATCAGAATACGAAGCTATTATTATAGCGGTCGATAGGTGAGAGTGAGGTACCAATACAGACAACCTTTGGGTTAGGTCTACCTACACTCTCGATCGACAAAAGTCGATCACCCATTTATGTAACGAATTATTATTAAAGACAGTTTTAAACAAACGCAATAGATGAAAGAAGATATTGTAAATTTGTATAAAGATATATTAAAGACATCAATTACGTTACTTTTAAAGACGTGTAACTAAATACGTGTCAACTGCAGTGTGAGGCGGATTTCTAATAAATAGCCCGCACAAATATTTTTATAATTTAATGCTATTTGTAAGTATCAATGTATACGTGCTTTTAAATTTTGCAAATAGGTAGATAATATTTATTAAAAAATATTTTCGATCTAATGATGCCTGCGGTGTTTTTATAAACAAAATGAATTAATAAGGTAGTGCGGCGTAGCTGCGGTGGCCCAACCGACTTTGGCTCGCGTGTCGCTGCGACGCCGACAGATGGCGGCACTGTCAGGTGTCCGTTGGGGCACCTGTCAATGATATACTCGTAACTTCCAATATCCCTATCAATTCAAGCAATTAAGGCCTTCTGAAAAGAAACAAAAGAAAACTCCTGACTGCGTGTTCGACAACATCGTAGTATTTAACTTTATATATTAACAGCGCTACTCTGAGATTTGAAGACCTTTAATACATCAGACTTTAATAAACCCATCGGCCTATAATCTTACCCTTGGCTTTTTAATACTCTTGCAATTATTTCTTCTTTACACCACTATATGACATCAACTATATAGAATCAGATTTAAAATGTCAAATTAAAAGCAGTTATATTTCCAAGAGTGGAAGTACGAATAATAATCTTTGACATTATTGATGACCCTGTGGACCGAATTTAACTAACGAGTAATATAAATCTAATTTGCTTATAAACTTACCTTCTTTAAAACATCAGTACAGTTAAGAATATATTAATCAAAAAGTTCCGCAATTTTAAAAAGATTTGACAGTCGTTTAGCCAATAAAAAATGCAGTGGGAAACATCTCCAACACAAGTTTACATAACAATATAGTTTCACCGCGAAGTTTCACCATACTTTCCACGCGACGTAAGATAACCGACAACGAAGTGATTCAATTGTCGCGAACGAATTCATTCCACAAAACTCATCTTGCGGACGACGGGTGACGGCAGGCCGCGGACGTTTCAACTCACGGAAGAGACAGCATAAAATATTATTATTTTTTCAAACAACAGCACTACACACCTTTAAATATAGCTTGATTAGAATTACTGATGTCAATGTAGTAGGATCGCACGGGCTATTCATTTTGGAATCATAATTTTTTTATTACCGTCAACCCACAAGGTGAACCGACGATCTGAGAAAACTGCCGGATAGCGCTGGACACAGGCTGCATACAACTGGTCATGTTGAAGATCACTTGTTCCAACAGTGGACGATTATGGCTGATACGATGATGATTGTTTACATTACAAATGTTTCATAAATAAATCTTAAATTTCACTATTAAATTCAAAATAAAAATATTATACTAAATTAACCCAAAGACAAAAACGCTGTTTAAAGGACTATAACTTGTCCGCTTTACTGTCGGCCGCTCTCATCGTTATCATATCGACAGCACAACGTCTACTTTGGTGAAACATTGACCTTCACACAATTTTAGCCTATAATTGAACATGAGGTAGATCTCATAAAAAGGTTGCCTTCATTGTTACCTCACTCTCTCCTATTTCTACAGCCAAATCGCAGAGTTCGCATTAATGTTTTCTGGTTTGAAGGGTGAAAGAGGAAGCTAAATTTCCAGGTAATGTGACATAAAATCAAGGTTCACTCACAACGCACATCTGGCATCAACAGGCAGTTAACACACACGCGCTAGTGACATCTTAAATATTACGAAAGCGGTCTGTATGCATGTTCGTTGACCTGGTCTTTATAAATAAAATGGCTGTACCTAGGCGTGGAGGCAATCACTGAGTGCAGATTCGTAATCACAAAATTATGTACACGCCTTTACTCAGACTCTAAACAAGCATTTTGAATTAATACATATGGAGTTGTCTAGTATGTTAATCGAAGTTGCAACTCGTCATGTATTGGTAGTAGTGACACACTAGTGACGTGAACACTATCGATTCAACCGCGAAATTTGTGAAAGTACTTTTCTTTTTGTCTAGTCTACTACGTGCTTTGCTAAAGAGCGTAAGTCTATAAATATTAGAATGACTTAATTACACCGCGCAATCTATAAGGACTGATATAAATAACTATACCGTTTAGTTACGGACCTGAATGAGTTTTTAAGGGTTAGCTTATTTCTCAATAGTCGGTAGCTGATACTAGTTGATAGTTGCCGTGAGATACCGGCAGAGAAGGCTATATATATAGACGACTAAGGTACCAGAACCGACAGATAGCGGTATATCTATCCGAAACAGTGCAGCTCAAATGCACAGGGCGGGAATGGGCAGCAGCATCCCTGTCGCGAAAGCTGCGATCTGCGATTGCCAACACGCTTGCCCAGCGCGGCAAATATTTTTTATGATATACATACATGTAGTTAGGACAGGGCAACGCCCCTCGAGTTAGCTAGTTTAAACAGCAACATATCAACCTACCTGTCAAAAGTTCGCAAACGATATTAATACAAACGTGGCTCGTTTGTATTAATATCGTTTGCGTTCAAAATTGACTGTAAAAATTTTTCAGATTTTGGAAGGTTAATATGTTGCTTACCGAACAATACGAACACAATAAAGACCTCTTCGTATTTATTATCTAAAATTTCATAAACATTTACCACTCAAGTTAGTAGTACTGTCTTAAATTATTTTAAAACGAGGTTTATTTCACGTTTATTTTTTTGTTGTCAGTTTTGATTACCTTGCGGTAATCGTTTTCATGTGACAAAGATGTATGGAGTGTGTATGGTTGCCGTAAGGTAACAGAAACATCGAATAAAAAAGTCTTAAAGACGAAAAAGCAGTTATACTGTATTTACCGATGTTGAAAATCGTTGGTGCAATTTAAGCGAAATGTCAAGCACAATAATACAAAGTCAAAGCAGTCTTTACAAGATTCAATTAAGTAGTTTCACTACAGGCACATCCAAGTAAAGCATAGAGTATAGAGTGAAAAAAACGTACACTGACCAGAACTATTTCTATTAAAGAAAAACATAGATACAACTTCAATTCTGTCCGATCCAGGTTCCATGCATCGAGGACGGCAACGTCGGCGACGCGTGTCCGGAAGCGTCACGGCGGCGTGAAGACCGGAAATGGCCAGGATGACCGGATCCTATCTCCGCTCCTACCTGCGCCATGTTGTGACGTCACCCGCTGGCCGCCGCCCGCCGCCCGCCGGCCGCCAGCCACACCGCCTGACACTATCTGATCGTGGATAGATTTGGAATTGTTGGTGTTATTGTGTGTGATGTCAATGTCGGTAGTGTTAATAAAGTTATGCTCTCAATTTGGTGTTAGTATTATTTTTTCGTCACAAAGTGGACAGAAGATCTAGGATCGCACTAGACATAGGCCTCTAACTGCTTCTATTGAGTGATTCTATTTGTGATGATGGTGAGATTGGTCGAAAACTTTATTAGGAATATCGTACTAATATCGTAATCATCATATCAACTGCAAGAGGTCCACTGATGGACAGAACCCTCACGAAAATTTATAATATAAGCCTAATTTTTAACTAGGTCGAGCCAAATGAACAGGTCGATATCACTAGCTCGTTGCCAACCATGTGACTTGGAGATGTCACATTACCTAGTAATATCACTGTCTCTCCCACTCTTCAAACCAGAATACAGAAAAACGAACACTGCTATTTGGCCGTTGCAATACTCATATATTGCAGTACTCACGTATGAGTGAGGCTCCAATGCAGATGATGTATGAGGTTGCGGATTTTGCCCAATATTGCTTATATTATCATGACCATCTGATAAATTTTTTTTCTATAGCATTAAGTTGTAGGTGCTTTGAATTATGTACAAAATAAAAAGAATCTTTTCAGACTTTAACGTATTAAATAATTATATAATATTATATTATATTATATAATTAATTATATAACGTATTAAATTTTTTGTTCGATGTTTCGGTTCCTTCCCGGGAACCGTTCTGAAAATTGACAATGGATGTCATAATCTTTCAGGTTTAAAAATAATTTACATGCAGCCGCGCCATTTCTCTAATGCACCTACTCTCCCGTAAAACGGAACGCGCCCGCGGAGTTTGCCGGAGGAGCATCATTCGACGGTTATCATTTCACGAGTATATAATTGTTGGCAATTTCACTACGCCATTCAACAGTGAATGGCAACCATTAGCTGGGCGCAGCTCCGCGCCCTCCCCGGCTAATAAGTGCATTTCACTCAGGACTCCTTAGAGCCATTTTGCTTCTAGTTTTTCAAAATGGACGTCTCACTGAACACTGCTAATTGTAGTTATTAAGCAATTATACTAATTAATAAAGAGGGAAATGCTGGCTCCTTAAATGTGGAAGTTTCTTAATTGCACTTTTATCGACGTCGCTTTTAATTTTTTTTTTATGTAAGCCTTTTAGAGGCAGGAAACGTATTGTTCTGTCTCAGATTACACCTTAAATCTTTAATGTAATTTAAGAAACATGTATAAAATCTCGTATCTAGCGTAGCCAGACGTATATGAGGTTGCTAGTACCTACACCAGTTTCGAATACAGTAACGGATTTCAAATTATTTCAGAATATCCGTCAATTTCGAATAGTTATGAAAATACGTTTAATTAAAGAGTTGAAAATTTATTATTTTACTTTATATTTAGATTTACAATCATATAAAATATAAAATTCATATTTATAACATATATAACATTGAAGTGACTCCGTGATAAGTAGCTTAAAAAAAATCTGCAAATACACATACAGTAGAGAAAATACAAATATAATACTTTAATATACAATAAGACTCAGACACTGAATAAATACAAATGTTTGTCCTGGTAGGGAAATTATAAATTTAAAGTTCCTGAATTTAAAGTCAAAACGATATATTTCATAAGTAACCCAACTGGTACATGATTAGATTAGGTGCTCCTGTGGTTGACCAAATGGTCAACGACTAGTACACGGAATAACCAATATCATCCTCATTTAAATATAATGTATAACCAAGCAATAGGGAATTTTATAATAATTATAAAAATCGTGTACGACAGAATAAACAAAGTGTGGGCGCGCATAAAAGCTAGTAATGAATATATTTTACAATCTAAGTAAAAAGCTCCTTCAGAATAAATAAAAAAGTAGGTAATGCCGAGACAGGTCGAGCCTCCGCCCACAGTACTTGCGGTTTCCCGACCTCTCCCATTCGACTACCAGATGGCGGTTAAACGTCAAGTTCCAGTTAATATTTACCTTAAAACATAGCAAATTATTGTAATAACCGGCACTCAAAATTACTACCATCAATAGTACATATAGACGTAATTATAGGTTTTGTTTAATATAGTTTACATATAATGCGAGTTCCTTTAGCATTATAATAGTCATCATTAAAAAAATATAGAAAATATACAGCAAACACTTATCTACCTTGTACTATTGCGTCGATCACATATTTTATCTATGGGTCTGAATTACGAAACAATAAAAGTTATTTCGCTCTCGGTTATAAGAATATTACAAATTTCATATACCGTTTATCGAAAAAAAGCCCTAACAATCATTGTCTACGAAATATTTATTGTTACGATTTTAAGTGGTAAGCCTTGTGTCAATATAGTGTGAAAAAACAAATTAATAGTTTCGCCATGAACAAGTCTTATCAATAGTAAAACGAGATTTAACCAAAAATCTAATAAAACAGAAATCGAAGGATACAGCTTTATATTTAAATATCAGCAACATTTAAATTCGATTTATCGAATCGATAGCTGAAGGGCCAAAGTATTATTCCTTAAGGAAAATATAACCAGATGCGTATTTAAATAAAGCATTCGACTGTGAGCACACCGTTTTTGTTCTGGTTTAGTGTTTATTTTTAATTTGATTGGTAACTCTGTTCGATCAACCGACTGTTACCATAATTTTTACCTAATTATTGATGTATTTATTCACTTAATATACAAATATATTAGTTTCACCTAACTTATAATATAAAACAGCTATATGACTCCTATCATCAAACACTTATCCGGTTTTAGAAAAGACATTGCAACCTTCGTATCCACGCGGCCATTAGCCGGAAATTTGCGCACCTTTAAAAAATTGGTAATTACATAAATCTCGAAATTATTGCTGTTCCCTTTCATATAATGTTATTCGTATTTCTTCTTAATACGTTTCAATGAGGATCCCCGACAATGGCGGGAGTAAGTCACGACTGGATGCCTTAAGGGCGCCCACCTGTGTTCCCGAAAACTTAACTGTGGAAACACTTCATATTTTTATAATTCCACGTCATTACCACGCGGCGTGATCGTCGAGTCAAAAGGACCGCGATGTATAAGTAGTTCTCGCGCTCAATAATAAGACATTAATAAAGCTAAATGTGACTGCACTGTGGAATATAAGTATCTTCGATTGTGAAACGAGCGTAGAACTGTTGATTGATACAATTTAGTTCATCAGCCGTCAAACTCGCCATTGTGCGGTTTCTAAATAATTTCGCTGTCAGCGAGGCACAGATGATAAATCGGATTGTGATTAAAAAAAAGAAACTTCTGTTATTTATGGATATTTAATATAAAAAGCTGTGTTTTAGTATATTCATGAGTTTGTTAAACCAAAGTCACGGTATCGGGTACGTCGATTCTCTCTTCGGTGGCGTCAATTGGAGATTCCTCAGCTAGTAACTGCTTCTCCAGTTTCACGATTTCACTCCTCACCAGTATGATGATGTAGATTTGCATTACTTAAAACAAAGAAAACATTTGCATTATATTTGAATATAATTAATATTTAAAGGCTTTAATTATTGTTCAAATATATAATCAACATTGTTGTCAGAACAGGAAAAAGAAATACAAAACTGTTACGCCTAAGATTTTAAATCAAATCGTTATGTTACAAGAAGAGCCATTTGCTT
The DNA here is from genome assembly GCA_020976665.1 of Heortia vitessoides. NCBI lineage: Eukaryota > Metazoa > Arthropoda > Insecta > Lepidoptera > Crambidae > Heortia > Heortia vitessoides. The sequence continues at coordinate 14,092,659 of JACJUM010003174.1, read as the reverse complement.
TATCATTGAATCACTGGATAATATTGGAACTACATGGTTTTTATTATCTCTATGGTTACCTTAAAACACTGAAAAAAGACTGATAATGCAGGAAACAGTGCTTGAGACTTGGTACTTATTTAAATATATATATCCCAAGGCGACTCGAAATATAGTTGTAATGTAAAGAAAGTTGAATGAATTTTATTATCATATTTTCTAATTATATACCCAAATATATTATAACTTAACAGAAGATAAGTACATATTATAGCTAAATCTCTAATAAGGTCTCAAAAAAACATTTCTTTTGAATTTTTGATCATGAATATAATAGTAAAACTTCAACCAAATATTAGGTCTTAGATTTTGTTGGTTTCTTCTTAGAATTTTCGAACATTGACACATTGGGGCGTGATCCAATATTTAGTTCTGAGACTTTTGACAACAGTATTTTTTAATTCTGTATTGACTATCAGATATAATTATAATGTAATGTGGAGTTAAATTACTATTATTTTTATACTAATTATGATTTTCGTATCTTACCTATAGCGATGAGCGAGGCTCCGACCTCCTCATACTGCCTCCGGGACAATAACATTATCATAGGCACCAGTGCAGCAAGCGTCGTCAAAGAGGCGTAGTAATTATATAACCGCAGCATTGATATGTCCTTCTGAAAACACACGCGTTACTGATTTTTGTAGTCATTTTTTACTCTCACTATATAAACTCGAATATTAGCAGATTTTTTTCAGGTCTGTTTGAGTAAATTAAACGAGTAAACCGAAATAGATCCCATTCCCTCTCAAATAGTATATATACGTTTACGACTGCAAAACATTAAATAACAATTTTATTTCGCAAAACTTTATGATTAAAATAAAATCGAATAAAAACGATCACAGCTTCTTTAGAAGAGTATCTCATAATTTTTTTGGTTGTGAAATAAAAGAATACTATAAATTAGAGCAAAAATTTCTCGATAGAGCACAGTATTGCCTTTAATTTATGTTATTTTGGAAGTGCAATAGAAGAATCGAGAATAGAAGAAACTTATTCAAATAATCAGTGAAAGCAAGCCCGTGTGTGGCCGATACAGCTGAGCAAAAACTCATACATTGACCCGACACTGAGATAAGTCGCTTAAAGCTGTTACTGTTACGGTTACGGTACAGGTGTTACGGTTGTCAGACAACTGAGGAACCCACAACCTTTAGCGCACGAGATAGGATCACTACCATCTGCGCCAACGAGCCCATCAAGTGTTGTAAACGTATATATAATCGTCATACATATCATAAGATATATAGCCGCTAGACGTTATTACGCGATGAGCAGTACTTAAACGGCCATCATAACATGCCCGTAGACATAAAGTGACGGGCCCGATGGCGCAGATGGTAGTGATCCTGCCTTGTGCACCAGGGGTCGTGGGTTCGATTC
>JACJUM010003174.1:13934783-14090831 GCA_020976665.1 Heortia vitessoides | reverse complement strand
CTTCGTATTTATTATCTAAAATTTCATAAACATTTACCACTCAAGTTAGTAGTACTGTCTTAAATTATTTTAAAACGAGGTTTATTTCACGTTTATTTTTTTGTTGTCAGTTTTGATTACCTTGCGGTAATCGTTTTCATGTGACAAAGATGTATGGAGTGTGTATGGTTGCCGTAAGGTAACAGAAACATCGAATAAAAAAGTCTTAAAGACGAAAAAACAGTTATACTGTATTTACCGATGTTGAAAATCGTTGGTGCAATTTAAGCGAAATGTCAAGCACAATAATACAAAGTCAAAGCAGTCTTTACAAGATTCAATTAAGTAGTTTCACTACAGGCACATCCAAGTAAAGCATAGAGTATAGAGTGAAAAAAACGTACACTGACCAGAACTATTTCTATTAAAGAAAAACATAGATACAACTTCAATTCTGTCCGATCCAGGTTCCATGCATCGAGGACGGCAACGTCGGCGACGCGTGTCCGGAAGCGTCACGGCGGCGTGAAGACCGGAAATGGCCAGGATGACCGGATCCTATCTCCGCTCCTACCTGCGCCATGTTGTGACGTCACCCGCTGGCCGCCGCCCGCCGCCCGCCGGCCGCCAGCCACACCGCCTGACACTATCTGATCGTGGATAGATTTGGAATTGTTGGTGTTATTGTGTGTGATGTCAATGTCGGTAGTGTTAATAAAGTTATGCTCTCAATTTGGTGTTAGTATTATTTTTTCGTCACAAAGTGGACAGAAGATCTAGGATCGCACTAGACATAGGCCTCTAACTGCTTCTATTGAGTGATTCTATTTGTGATGATGGTGAGATTGGTCGAAAACTTTATTAGGAATATCGTACTAATATCGTAATCATCATATCAACTGCAAGAGGTCCACTGATGGACAGAACCCTCACGAAAATTTATAATATAAGCCTAATTTTTAACTAGGTCGAGCCAAATGAACAGGTCGATATCACTAGCTCGTTGCCAACCATGTGACTTGGAGATGTCACATTACCTAGTAATATCACTGTCTCTCCCACTCTTCAAACCAGAATACAGAAAAACGAACACTGCTATTTGGCCGTTGCAATACTCATATATTGCAGTACTCACGTATGAGTGAGGCTCCAATGCAGATGATGTATGAGGTTGCGGATTTTGCCCAATATTGCTTATATTATCATGACCATCTGATAAATTTTTTTTCTATAGCATTAAGTTGTAGGTGCTTTGAATTATGTACAAAATAAAAAGAATCTTTTCAGACTTTAAAACGCGGTTTATATAACGTATTAAATTTTTTGTTCGATGTTTCGGTTCCTTCCCGGGAACCGTTCTGAAAATTGACAATGGATGTCATAATCTTTCAGGTTTAAAAATAATTTACATGCAGCCGCGCCATTTCTCTAATGCACCTACTCTCCCGTAAAACGGAACGCGCCCGCGGAGTTTGCCGGAGGAGCATCATTCGACGGTTATCATTTCACGAGTATATAATTGTTGGCAATTTCACTACGCCATTCAACAGTGAATGGCAACCATTAGCTGGGCGCAGCTCCGCGCCCTCCCCGGCTAATAAGTGCATTTCACTCAGGACTCCTTAGAGCCATTTTGCTTCTAGTTTTTCAAAATGGACGTCTCACTGAACACTGCTAATTGTAGTTATTAAGCAATTATACTAATTAATAAAGAGGGAAATGCTGGCTCCTTAAATGTGGAAGTTTCTTAATTGCACTTTTATCGACGTCGCTTTTAATTTTTTTTTTATGTAAGCCTTTTAGAGGCAGGAAACGTATTGTTCTGTCTCAGATTACACCTTAAATCTTTAATGTAATTTAAGAAACATGTATAAAATCTCGTATCTAGCGTAGCCAGACGTATATGAGGTTGCTAGTACCTACACCAGTTTCGAATACAGTAACGGATTTCAAATTATTTCAGAATATCCGTCAATTTCGAATAGTTATGAAAATACGTTTAATTAAAGAGTTGAAAATTTATTATTTTACTTTATATTTAGATTTACAATCATATAAAATATAAAATTCATATTTATAACATATATAACATTGAAGTGACTCCGTGATAAGTAGCTTAAAAAAAATCTGCAAATACACATACAGTAGAGAAAATACAAATATAATACTTTAATATACAATAAGACTCAGACACTGAATAAATACAAATGTTTGTCCTGGTAGGGAAATTATGAATTTAAAGTTCCTGAATTTAAAGTCAAAACGATATATTTCATAAGTAACCCAACTGGTACATGATTAGATTAGGTGCTCCTGTGGTTGACCAAATGGTCAGCGACTAGTACACGGAATAACCAATATCCTCCTCATTTAAATATAATGTATAACCAAGCAATAGGGAATTTTATAATAATTATAAAAATCGTGTACGACAGAATAAACAAAGTGTGGGCGCGCATAAAAGCTAGTAATGAATATATTTTACAATCTAAGTAAAAAGCTCCTTCAGAATAAATAAAAAAGTAGGTAATGCCGAGACAGGTCGAGCCTCCGCCCACAGTACTTGCGGTTTCCCGACCTCTCCCATTCGACTACCAGATGGCGGTTAAACGTCAAGTTCCAGTTAATATTTACCTTAAAACATAGCAAATTATTGTAATAACCGGCACTCAAAATTACTACCATCAATAGTACATATAGACGTAATTATAGGTTTTGTTTAATATAGTTTACATATAATGCGAGTTCCTTTAGCATTATAATAGTCATCATTAAAAAAATATAGAAAATATACAGCAAACACTTATCTACCTTGTACTATTGCGTCGATCACATATTTTATCTATGGGTCTGAATTACGAAACAATAAAAGTTATTTCGCTCTCGGTTATAAGAATATTACAAATTTCATATACCGTTTATCGAAAAAAAGCCCTAACAATCATTGTCTACGAAATATTTATTGTTACGATTTTAAGTGGTAAGCCTTGTGTCAATATAGTGTGAAAAAAAAAATTAATAGTTTCGCCGTGAACAAGTATTATCAATAGTAAAACGAGATTTAACCAAAAATCTAATAAAACAGAAATCGAAGGATACAGCTTTATATTTAAATATCAGCAACATTTAAATTCGATTTATCGAATCGATAGCTGAAGGGCCAAAGTATTATTCCTTAAGGAAAATATAACCAGATGCGTATTTAAATAAAGCAATCGACTGTGACCACACCGTTTTTGTTCTGGTTTAGTGTTTATTTTTAATTTGATTGGTAACTCGATTGGAAGTTCGATCAACCGACTGTTACCATAATTTTTACTTAATTATTGATGTTTTTATTCACTTAATATACAAATATATTAGTTTCACCTAACTTATAATACAAAACAGCTATATGACTCCTATCATCAAACACTTATCCGATTTTAGAAAAGATATTGCAACATTCGTATCCACGCGGCCATTAGCCGGAAATTTGCGCACCTTTAAAAAATTGGTAATTACATAAATCTCGAAATTATTACTGCTCCCTTTCATACAATGTTATTCGTATTTCTTCTTAATACGTTTCAATGAGGATCCCCGACAATGGCGGGAGTAAGTCACGACTGGATGCCTTAAGGGCGCCCACCTGTGTTCCCGAAAACTTAACTGTGGAAACACTTCATATTTTTATAATTCCACGTCATTACCACGCGGCGTGATCGTCGAGTCAAAAGGACCGCGATGTATAAGTAGTTCTCGCGCTCAATAATAAGACATTAATAAAGCTAAATGTGACTGCACTGTGGAATATAAGTATCTTCGATTGTGAAACGAGCGTAGAACTGTTGATTGATACAATTTAGTTCATCAGCCGTCAAACTCGCCATTGTGCGGTTTCTAAATAATTTCGCTGTCAGCGAGGTACAGATGATAAATCGGATTGTGATTAAAAAAAAGAAACTTCTGTTATTTATGGATATTTAATATAAAAAGCTGTGTTTTAGTATATTCATGAGTTTGTTAAACCAAAGTCACGGTATCGGGTACGTCGATTCTCTCTTCGGTGGCGTCAATTGGAGATTCCTCAGCTAGTAACTGCTTCTCCAGTTTCACGATTTCACTCCTCACCAATATGATGATGTAGATTTGCATTACTTAAAACAAAGAAAACATTTGCATTATATTTGAATATAATTAATATTTAAAGGCTTTAATTATTGTTCAAATATATAATCAACATTGTTGTCAGAACAGGAAAAAGAAATACAAAACTGTTACGCCTAAGATTTTAAATCAAATCGTTATGTTACAAGAAGAGCCATTTGCTTTATCATTGAATCACTGGATAATATTGGAACTACATGGTTTTTATTATCTCTATGGTTACCTTAAAACACTGAAAAAAGACTGATAATGCAGGAAACAGTGCTTGAGACTTGGTACTTATTTAAATATCTATATATCCCAAGGCAAGTCAAAATATAGTTGTAATGTAAAGAAAGTTGAATGAATTTTATTATCATATTTTCTAATTATATACCCAAATATATTATAACTTAACAGAAGATAAGTACATATTATAGCTAAATCTCTAATAAGGTCTGAAAAAAACATCTCTTTTGAATTTTTGATCATGAATATAATAGTAAAACTTCAACCAAATATTAGGTCTTAGATTTTGTTGGTTTCTTCTTAGAATTTTCGAACATTGACACATTGGGGCGTGATCCAATATTTAGTTCTGAGACTTTTGACAACAGTATTTTTTAATTCTGTATTGACTATCAGATATAATTATAATGTAATGTGGAGTTAAATTACTATTATTTTTATACTAATTATGATTTTCGTATCTTACCTATAGCGATGAGCGAGGCTCCGACCTCCTCATACTGCCTCCGGGACAATAACATTATCATAGGCACCAGTGCAGCAAGCGTCGTCAAAGAGGCGTAGTAATTATATAACCGCAGCATTGATATGTCCTTCTGAAAACACACGCGTTACTGATTTTTGTAGTCATTTTTTACTCTCACTATATAAACTCGAATATTAGCAGATTTTTTTCAGGTCTGTTTGAGTAAATTAAACGAGTAAACCGAAATAGATCCCATTCCCTCTCAAATAGTATATATACGTTTACGACTGCAAAACATTAAATAACAATTTTATTTCGCAAAACTTTATGATTAAAATAAAATCGAATAAAAACGATCACAGCTTCTTTAGAAAAGTATCTCATAATTTTTTTGGTTGTGAAATAAAAGAATACTATAAATTAGAGCAAAAATTTCTCGATAGAGCACAGTATTGCCTTTAATTTATGTTATTTTGGAAGTGCAATAGAAGAATCGAGAATAGAAGAAACTTATTCAAATAATCAGTGAAAGCAAGCCCGTGTGTGGCCGATACAGCTGAGCAAAAACTCATACATTGACCCGACACTGAGATAAGTCGCTTAAAGCTGTTACTATTACGGTTACGGTACAGGTATTACGGTTGTCAGACAACTGAGGAACCCACAACCTTTAGCGCACAAGATAGGATCACTACCATCTGCGCCAACGGGCCCATCAAGTGTTGTAAACGTATATATAATCGTCATACATATCATAAGATATATAGCCGCTAGACGTTATTACGCGATGAGCAGTACTTAAACGGCCATCATAACATGCCCGTAGACATAAAGTGACGGGCCCGATGGCGCAGATGGTAGTGATCCTGCCTTGTGCACCAGGGGTCGTGGGTTCGATTCCCACCCAGAGCAAATATTTATATGATGATATTTGTGTTTGCTCTGTGTATGGGTGTAAAATATATGTATTTAAGTAGTATATTTGTGATTCCTCTGTTGTCTGGCGTCCGTAACACAAGTGCATTAAGCGACTTACCACGGAGTCAGGTCAATGTATGAGATGTTGTGGGAATTTATTATTATTATTATAAATGAGAACTGGGTAAGACGGAATGCAGCTATCCACTAACACCAATGCGAACGGTATGCGCAGAAACAACATGCACTCGAAGAGATGTGCGGTGTGATGCGCAGTGTTTTCAACTGCCTGTAGACTTTACAAAGTGTCAAAGAAGTCCCTAGTCTAAGTTAACCACTTGCCTTTTTTGTATTCTAGACCCTCTGTACGTGCAGAGACTTTTTACATCTATGTACAATATTGTTCCTAATTTAATCTGTCAAGCTCTTATTCTGTCCTCTTTTACATTATATTCTTGTTCTATCTTTAATTACCTCTCGTACCTTGATTCTTTACTCTTTCATACCGACTCTATTCTCTGTACTGTTTGGCCTGGGATTGGCCTTTTAGGCTTTTTACTGCTTTTACATGTCATTACTTTCTAGGGGATTCTCAGGGATGGATGTGGATGGATCCTCACTTATAATTAGGCGTAAGATTGTTTTCTACAATTGCAGTATAGAATAATGTATAAACTGTACAAGTTAAACATAAACAAAACTGGGATAGGCAGCTGCGTTCTAATCGCAAATCCACGGTCTAGGACTGCTATTATCGGCAACTAGCAGCTTCCCGCGGTTTCGCCCGCGAAGTTTCCGATCTCGTGCCAATAATAAAGAATAATAGTAGCCTAAGTTACTTGAGAACATATCTTTCCGCCATTGAAATTCCCGTTAAAATCGGTCTAAACGTTTCGGAGTTTACCTCATATAGAATTTTAAAAAGCTTTGTTTTACAAGTATCGTACATACTGTAATTTGCTTATTAAAAAAAAGTGTTAATTTTGTACTACAAACAGACACTTCTACTTTGTTTATATGTAACAACAGTTCCTGTCTGCACGTCGAACACAACACGACAAGCAGATTTGCAGATGGAACTTGGCAGGCTCTTGGAGCGGGCAAACAACGCTTTTCGTTATATTTTCGACAAACCTTCATAAATTGTAGCTAATGTGTTATTCAGCTGTATTATTGTAAAGTTTGATCAAAATCCATTAAATAGTTTTTGCATGAAAGAGTAACAAACATACATTCTCACTTTCGCGTTTGTAATATTAGTAGGACAATCCTTCATATGTTTAAGTTAATGTGGAAAGATAAATCAGTTGATTACCTGTTAATTACCAGTTCAGACATACCTGGCACCCGCCGACAAGAAGCACAACGTTCAGTATTACTCCCATGCCCAGAATGCTGAAGAGAACCGTAGACGTCACATCCTCCGGTGAAGACTCAGGGTTCACCACCTTCCTCAGCTCTGTGGTCAATACCAGACATGACACCGCTAACGCTGAAAACACCTACACGAGAGATTCAAATTATATTCTAATACCCATTTACAATAGGACGTAATAACAACTGTAATAAGAATATTTTAAACGATCTTTCAGTTTTTAAACTTTATATTATTTATTATTATTTTATATAAAAATACTATAGTTGTCAGAGGGTGCCATAGACGCATTTCCGGAAAAGAAGAGTTCTACAGCGATAAGATACAAAGTAATATGGACAATGTGGCTGGCGGAAAACTACTTATTTATAGAGATCTAACAAAGGAGTAAGTCGGTATATGTATTTGAAAAAATATATATTATAATCATCAGCCATTATTGAATATGTCCACTGCGGAAGCTTACTTTTCATAAGAGCCACCATGACTGCCCAGCGCGGCTATTATGGGCAAAATTCCCCTTCTCTTTGCAAGGCCTAGCGAGCAGTAGACGTTCTACTGCTGATATGATGATAAAGAAGCGCAGCCTAGACCCACGGTTTGACATGCCTTTCTAAGAACGGATTGACTCAAGATATTTTTGGATTCATTCATCGCAATTCCAATAGTTGCTTGTCGACAACGATCGTGTAAAAGGCGCGGTAAACACTGCGCCAATACATCGATTATGAATAACTAGGTAATTATTATTATATATATTCTTGTGATATAAATGTACACAACACCTCATACATTGACCTGACTCCGAGATAAGTTGCTTAAGTATTACGGGTATCAGACAACAGAGGATTTACAAATGATTAACACCCAGACACCGAACAAACACAACTATTCTTATATAAATACGTTCTGGTTGGGGATCGAAACTACGACCTTTGGTGCACAAGACAGTTCCTTTAGTTTATTGGCAACAGTAGACAATTACATAATTTTAGCTTACTAATATTATCGTGAACTACCTACCTAATCTAACCAAATACGTAACCAACAATATCGGTCGCAATGCAATTAAAGCGTGTAAATAAAAATGCACCTTAAACCTTCTTACCAAAAAAAATATTTGAAATAGTTTCAAATAACGTTGCTCATAAATGGTTTACAGACAGGTAAACTATCTAGTAGGTTACAGGTTACCTAGTATTTATATTTATATATATATATATATATATATATATATATATATACACATGTAGTTATATACACTATATATATACACTACTAGGTGTCCGGACACCGGACAAACGTTGTCCTATAGATAAACTACCCTAACTCTAAAAGTGGATGATGAAAGTTACACAGTAAGCAAAAATGTATTGAAATCAATTAACTAGTTTAGGAGTTCATCCCGTACAAGCAACGTGACCCGAAATTTACATAAATACACTTATATATGAACCTGATAACAGTTGAAAAACGAAACCACAGACGAGTATGTACTTCTTGTAATAAACGAAGTCAATTTAGAGATTAGGATTTGTTTAGCTCGCCCGCTGTGACTGCTGGAAATGAATGCTAACATTGTGCACATCCTACCTACATAATAAAAATATAGCGACTGAGATAATTAGTAACCGATGGCAATCCGATTTTAAGAAATTCGAGTCGATAGTGAAATTTGGAGAAATCCAAAGTTCGGATCCAATTGTCCCTACCCCCAAATAATAAATTTAAAATTCACCCAACATCTCGACCTGTCTCCGAGTTAAGTCGCTTAAAGCACTTTTGAGACATCAGACAACAGAGGCATCACAAATATAATACATAAATACTATATTTAACACCCAGACACAGAAAAAACATAAATATCATGATATTAATGTTCGTCTTGGGCTGGATGCACCTACGACCCTTGGTGAATAATATAGGGTCACTACCATCGAGCCCGATGGTATATTATCTTAAATTCTTTTCACACGTTTTTAAGACCCAGACATAAAACAAACACAAAATAGCTCGCTAATAGCTGATTTCGTACTGATATCTAATAGGAACGCTTGTATCTACACCTGATATAGACTACCAATTACAACATATGGGTACTTACTATGTTTATAATGCCGAATATCAGTATCCCATAACGCAATGGAAAACAGAAGCAACAGCGATTCACCTCGGGCACTTTGACATACATCTCGACTCGTGACTCACTGGGTACACAAAAATGCACTAACTACACTATTGTTCGGGCACTTAGCGAGTGATTAAACAATAATAAATATCGAGAGGACACATGCAGCCATGTAAACATATTTGCATAGATAAAGCGCTCCTGAGAAATGTTACCAATGTCAATGAGTTCATTGACACCGTTACTTTATGATTAGCAGCTAGCAGATATGCAGCTGTTGCAGATTTTATTTAAGATGATGTAATTCTTCTATTGTATGACATTCGTGTTTTAACACTAGCGGTTGGTCACGACTTTGTCCGCATATACCCATATCCGTAATATAGTATAAAACAGTAAGTCGGACGGTTTGCGGTTTTAACTATTTTTCAGATAGTTACTTCGTAAGGGTTTATGGATAGTTTTCCAGACATCAAAATGTATTTTTATCACTTAAAGGTGCTTTATTTGCTAGCGCTGAGTAAACCTGAAGAGACATTACAATTTTGTAATACGGATCCTTGTTAGGTTTAATTATTTTTTATTACTTACTCATAATAACAATACTTTTTAACGGCTTTAAAACATAGTTTATTCAACTTACGGCAGCTGTTTTAAATTGGCAAAAATATTGATGATTTTATTACGGAGTTTTGTACCCTAAATGTCTGTTCGTCAAAATCCCAAGGTCAAACTATTATTCGCAGTTATTATTGCCAACTTTCATCTAATTAAATAATTTGGGATGAATGAGGTGTTGACGTTATAGTTGGGATGAAGATAAAACTTTTCTTCACAAAAAGTAATTTTTAAAACTGTTCATTGAAATCTAACAACGCGGGGCTTAAGTTAAGACGTGCATCTAGTACCTTATGTAGGTAAATTGTTCCTTTTTATGTATGTATAATCATACTTTTTCTTTATATTTACATTTAAGCGGTCATTTATAATAACTAATCTACTTAAGAAAAGCTTAAGGCATTTCTCTTTTTTCTCTACGTTGCGGCATCTCAACAGTGACCAACCAGCGACAATTATGAAAAACTTTAAGACAACGTGCTTAACATATGCTTATTATATGTATATAAATCTAATGCGATAAAAATGTATGGATATTCACTACTCTTTCAAAGCTCCATAGGTACTTAATAAAATAAGTTAAGCCGCAATAATAGAACTCAAACATAACAACACAAAGGTTATATTTTTGCCGCTAGTGAATAAAGATGTAAAAATGTAACACACACATTAATTGTAAAAGAATGCTTATTCATATCAAACGTGTCTTAGTGTTCGTGATTAAAATATGCAAAATATGTTTATAAGTATTGGTGATAATTCTAATGTTATACCGCTAAAAGACCGATTGAGAATTAGTAATCAAGATTAGTGTCATTAATGTTTTAGAATAGGTGCCAAAGGAGAAAAAGTAGAATAGGTATCAAGGAATAAAAAATAATACAAAATACTTTAGATTTTTTTTATTACATACATAAAATTATACTATTAGAGCAGGAAGCCAAAATAAAATAATAGTCTTATAAAGCTCGTAATGCCAGTATATATAAAAGTATACCAATTACCAATATATTAGCTCAATAATGTCTACTTTACCAGCTTATTATTGTTCATTGGAAGTTATTGCATAATTGCGCCACCCACGAATGGCGACCCTCATGAATCCCTCCTGCATTTATTTATTTTTCGTTCAATTACCATCTGTTAGTCGCTTCAGTTATCTGTTTGCTGATTTAACTAATAGACATTATCCTCAAACAGTTTTCAAAATTACGTCGCCCTGATTACATTTAATAGTTTAATTTATGCTTGGTTCATTCAATCACTGACATAGCGATTTTATCGCCAACAAATAATTATTTTGTTTGAAGTAAGACTTCATATAGTTATTAATGTAATTTAAATATCAGTATTAAAATCCATTAAACATGAAATTACATTACATTTTATGGGGTTGTACCAAGAATAGGCTAGATGGCCGATCCTAAGATTGTGGACATTTATTAATCACTAGCGACCCACCCCGGCTTCGCTCGATTAATAAATTCTAACATACACATACAGCATTATTTTTGTGTAAAGTTACTAAATAATAACTCAATTATAAAGACATATTGGATATTTATATTTTTAGGGTTGTTTATTGGTATTTTTTTAATGTGATCATTTTATTTTATTTAGAATACCTATTTGATTACTTTATTTTATTTGAATAAATATATTTTGAACGCCTGAGATTCACTTAATAATGCGCCTCGCGAGAACTCTCGATTTAATCGTAACCTTTGTATTTATTTGACCGCTAACAAGTGGTAGTTAAAGTAAAAAGTAAGAAAAAAACATTTATATCCCGAAGGAACCGTACATTTAGCATGGGAAAAAAGAGCAACTTTCCTAGTTATCCACGTTACAAATTGCACTAGGATCAGTTCATCCGTATAGTCGTAAGTTAACAAAGATATAGACCGATAAACGGACTCATTTAGCATTTATAATATTATCATGTAAAATAACAAACACTAACACAATTTGCAAACTTAATGTGTAATAAATGTTGCTTACATTATTTTATGATCTTTCAACATGGGAGGGTATTCAATTAAATAGAGACAATAATATGTACCCGTAATCCATTTCCGAACTGGTCACATAGTGCATTCAATTGTGTTTCTATCTTGTGCGCATAGGATCGTGGGTTCGATACCCATTCGTTACCCCTGGACAAATATTATGAGATGAACATTTGTGTTTGTTCTGAGTGTGAGTTTTAATTTGTGTCTAAGTAGCAGGTTTAATTATAATTCTTCAGCTCTCATATCCGTAACACAAGTTCTTGCAGCTCCTTATCTCAGTGTCAGGTCAAAGTACGTGTAATTTACATTTTATGGAAACGTTGCTTTGAAAATAATTCTACAATAAATTTTCTGTCAGAGGGGGACACTTACGGAATTTTATACATAAACTAAAATATTCTATAAAAACTTCCTTACAAGCTGACCAGGGGTAGGTAGGTACTATATACTACTACTATATAGGCACTAGTACGGGCTTACTAACGTTTGATTATGACGTCGCTTGTATGATGTCCTGGATATCGAGAGGAGTGTTAAAACATTTTTGGCATTTTTGAAGAAAGATTCTACAATTCATATTTTACCAAAAAAAGTCATGATGGTTTGAGGAAGGTATGTAAGCATATAAATTTGATTTGCTTGTTTGGACAGCTTTGCGGATAGCCTGAAAGCGGGACATAAGGTCATGTCAAAGTTAAGCACCAGCCATTTTGCACTCAAAGTCTGATGGACCATGGCTGGTGTTATTTAGAGGAGAACATTATGGCCGTAAAAAATCCCTTTATAAGTGAATACTAGTTCTCGTGTGCATAAACGTTCCGGATATAAGAGCGGGAGCGACGATAATTACTCAAGGGTGCCTCTTACTCCGGACCTCAGCTTAAGTCTGCTCTACGACTTGCGTGTGTAGTGTTTGTGATTGCATTAAAGGAAGTGATGATATCAGGCCGAACACTAGAAAATTCTTAAAATTGATGTAAATAAAAGTAAGAGTGCGCTCTACAACGACTGTACCCATAAAGAATAATATTTCTTTTCATTATATTAAGAATTTTAAGAATTATTTTCATATTCGGTAAGTCTCTTTAAAAAAATTACATTATCTAACATGAACGAGATTAAGTCTCTCACGCTATCGGGATTAGACTTTACCCGGGTGTGGTAGATGTACCCGGGTGAATTAGTCGGGCGCTAGTTTTTAATAAAAAAATACAACACAAAATATTACCTACTTATTGTTATAAACTAAAAAAACATTAACTATAAATGTAAGTGAGATATCAATATCGTTAGAGAAAACAAAATTAAAAAAAATCAAATGCTGCAAAAAGTTTTTTATTATTATATATACGCCTGACAAAACCAACAACAATCATTGCCATAAGGATTTCGAGCATTAGAACATTTGCTTTTAAAAAACAGCCTTCATTTTTAAAATAGATCTGGGATCAGGCCGCAGAAATATATTTTATCTTTAAAAAACATATTATAGACAAATAAGTAAATGTCTTAAAAAACCTATACTCAAAGAATAAATCGGACGCTTCTTGAAAATTAAAAAGTTGATCTGTCTTATTGTCTATGATTTTGCTCTCCGTGCATTGAAGTAGATTTATACTGTATTTTACATTTGTTAATCATAAAAAGAAAGTCAATTATTTGAGACTTTGTGCGTGTACTATAAGGTAAATTTTAACAACATATTCCTACATTTCCAAGAACATATACAAATCTTTTTAAGGTTAGAAACTATCATGCAACAATACTTTTTGTTTTATACTAGGTTTTACGTAATTGTTTCATGATTTAATGAATATGGACTAATACACATGTACAATACCTTAAATATAAGTTCAAATATTATCATTTAGAAAGTGATTCAATATTTAATAAAATGCGGTAAGGATCCAATTGGACAATTCTAACCTAACTTGATAAGAACAGAATCTCGATTCCCGGCTTTCAGAAATGGCAGCACAGCTATTCAACCGCATCGGTCAGGTCGGCTTGGGCGTAGCACTTGTTGGCGGAGTGGTTAACTCAGCACTTTATAATGGTAAGTTTTATGACACTATTTATTTTGATGTGTACCTACAAATAGTCTGATACATGTTTACTTGATACATGACTTTAAGACTACATCAATTCAACAATACAATTAAGATTTTTTTGCTGGTTTAAACAAAATGTAAAACCTTTAGGAAAATTTCAACAGAACATGTTCTAAAAAGTGAATATATATTAAAATCATCAACCCTAATATAATAATTTACATTAATTTCATAAGGTTTAGAAAACTACAGTTTTCACCTAGGAGTGTGAATATTAGGTCAAAAACTAATAAGGAATTTTTTTAATTTATTTCCAGTTGATGGAGGACATAGAGCAGTCATCTTCGACAGATTTGCTGGTGTTAAAAACATGGTAGTAGGTGAAGGCACCCACTTCTTCGTTCCATGGGTACAAAAGCCCATTATCTTTGACATCAGATCCCGACCAAGAAATGTTCCTACTGTCACCGGAAGTAAAGGTATATAATAATTTATATCAGAGTACTAATTATTATGAATATTTACATTATATTATAAAATTAGTGCTATATTTAGATAACACCATTGAATTTTAAACACATATATATATTTAGTAGCAAGTTACCTAATTAACAAATTGACTACAGGTTCTTAAAAGAACTTGGGGCTGTATCTCATAATGTCAAATTTGATAATGGCCTTATTAAAAAATATACTTGATAAAGTACATATTTTACTTGTAAATTTTCAAAAGTTATTTTGGTACACATTTAAATGAGAACCTTTTTTAATATTATCATTTGTTTTTCAAATAAAAAACAGTCTGTCTTTATTCTTTTCTATGATACCATTTATTAATTAACCATTTCACCTTGGTCCTGAATAAGGCTTTTGCAGCACTAGTCTCATCCAGACAGGAAATCTTCCTGATTTGTAATTTTTCTCATAAAAATATAATTACTTATTAAAAAAAAGATATTCACAACTGGTTTACACATACAAGATACATACAAGAAGTTTATTTATCTATGTCTATTTATCAAACTTTAATTAAAACTTCTTGTTCTCATTTTTATGCACAGTTAACATGTCATAATTTTCAATACTTTTCAGATCTTCAGAATGTAAACATTACATTGCGTATCCTCTTCAGGCCTGTACCCGACCAGCTCCCTAGAATCTACACTATCCTTGGTATTGATTATGACGAGAGAGTACTTCCCTCCATCACATCTGAAGTTTTGAAGGCAGTGGTTGCACAGTTTGATGCTGGAGAACTTATTACACAGAGAGAGGTGAGCTACTATTATAGAATTGATTTACAATATTCCAGTACACCATTAGACTAACAGACTTAATATAAATCTGACAAAGATAATATTTTTTTAATAAAACCAAGTTGAATGAAATCAGAGATCACAATAAATGGTGCTATTGTGTTGGACATGGTCTACCATGTCTTAACATAAATCTTAATATATTTTTTTTTTATATACCAAACCAATACAATTCAACCTGTAGTCTTTTAACTACTATTCAAATATTGTGTCTATTACAAGAGAAATATTAGAATAAATAAGACACTGCATGCATTACTGACTCTTATATGTTGTTACATTACATACATTTCTTATTTAATACAACAACCATTTTATACTTTATTTTCAGGTTGTGTCACAAAAAGTAAATGAGAGTTTAACTGAGAGAGCAGGACAATTCGGACTAATTCTGGACGACATCTCCATCACACACTTGACATTCGGCAAAGAATTCACACAAGCTGTTGAGTTGAAACAAGTAGCTCAGCAAGAAGCTGAAAAAGCCAGATTCCTTGTAGAGAAGGCTGAACAACAGAAGAAAGCGGCAGTTATAGCAGCAGAGGGTGATGCACAGGCTGCGGTACTGTTGGCCAAGTCATTCGGCAGTGCCGGTGAAGGTCTAGTCGAACTACGTCGTATCGAAGCCGCGGAAGACATAGCATACCAACTATCAAAGTCTCGCAATGTCACCTATCTACCACAAGGGCAGAATGTGCTCTTAAATCTTCCTACACAAAACTAAATTTAATATTTGGTCATAAGACACTGCCATATTATAGCAGTGTACAAATTAAGCTTAAAAGGGTTGGTTGGTCTGTATGTTGCATTTGTATTTACTTACACACTAGGTAATATTTTAAAGATGTTGCATTTTAAAGAGACTAATGCTGGTTCCACCAATAGATTGTAGTCATTAATATAGTGTTATGAAAAAATTGTAATTATTCATTAAACTATACTTTTGTTCGAGTAAATTTGTTTCGATTATATTATTACAACCTCTTTGATGTAACACATTTTGCAATAAAACAAATTATAATCAACAAGATTTAATATACTACAAGTCAAGAAAAAGGTAGCCTATTTCAATGACACGGTGAGATTTACGACAATTGAATTTATGACCGTCGATATCAGAAATTCAATTGGCGCAAGGGACATATGGGCAAAAATATTTTTTATTTATTTCTGACTCTTGATGATAGTTTAAAGTAAAAGAGGATTTAATTTCTACATTTGTTAAAAACAGCATAAACATAATTTTATTGCTTTACAAATAATAAAGTTGTAACGAATTAACAGTTTTTATTCTTCCTGTAAACCTGCACATTGTCCCTTATGGCAATTGAATTTATGATTATCGAATTATGTATTTTATGTTAATTTCAACTTATATTCGCGGCAATAATTCTTGACCAATAGACAGACAGCAAAGTGACCCTACAAGAGTTCAGTTAATCATTAAGTTTGTTAGTCCTCATCAAGCAAAGCTTCTATGTCAGCATCCCAAGGAGATTCATTATATTTGTCCAAAACATACTTGTCATTTGGCTCATCACTTGTGTTGTTTTGCTTCATATCAATGCATTCTTCTGTATCTGAAGCATAATCTTTGTTTATCTTATTGAAAAATAAATTTTGCCTTATGCACTCCTCTTTTATGTAGGCTATCTCACAAGAATTGAGCCCACTCGGCATTATTAATTTACATACATAATCATCTTTCTTGAAATTCTTTATCAGATTATCAACTTTTTGTTTAAAGTCATCAGTAATTAAATCCACTTGCGTTCCTACATGTTCTAGGATCAGCTTTGTATGGTCACATCTCTCTTTAGATTTCTGTAGTAAATTATATTCTAATTCCAAATCTTTGTTACCTGGACACAACTTCATAGCTTTCTTAAGTCTTTTCTCAGCACCTTTGAACTGACCTATCATTCTTAAAGCTTTAGCATTTTGAAACAGTACCTTGCCATTATTCCAGAAACTATTTAGTCTTCGCAATTCATTACATGAGACACATGCTTTCAAGGGTTGTTTAGTTTTATTATAACAGACTGCTAAGTTGGTGTACAACTTTATTAGTAATTTCTCTTGTATTTGTTCCTCAGTTTCATCAGCGAGCCGACATTTGTGAAGCATAGCAGTTCCTCTTTTAAACAATTGTATGGCAGCAGTAAAATTTTTGGTTTTGTGCATTGTAATTCCTGAGCTATGTAACATTTTGACTTCTTGGTGCACTCTATGGAACATATTAGGTTCTGATAGATCCAACTTTCTGAAATCAAGATAGTAAGTAAGATAGTACTTTACAGATATAAGTTATTCATGATACATTTTCACAAAAACACTTACCCTTCTTTAGGTGTTAAAGTACTCTTCAGGAGTTTAATGTAAAACACGCAGTTAGCTTTAGGTTTTATTCTTGGGGTTATTCCCATCTCTCCATACATGACTTCATATGACAGAAGGAAGACTGACTGTTCACCTACAAGCATTGATCTTACAGCAATATCAAGCCCCGGCAACAAACCACTGTCCTTTATATCTACAATCTAAAATTAAAACCAAAACTTTTATATTTGCTTCATTTTATTTTATCTAATTAGTAATAACTAAGTTAATTAGTTAATGTAGTTTACTAACTTTTTTTATTTCATATCAGTTACCTCGCTCCAACTGATTGAACCAAACAATTCAGTCATGAGACAGGTGCTACTTCATGGTAACCAATCAAATTTGAAATTTGAAAGAATTGAATCAAATGGTTCAATCATGAGAATGGTTGCCTCATGGTAACCAATTGAACTGTTGCTGCATAGTAACTGATTGAACCAAACAGTTTGCACATGGTAACCAATTGAACTGAATAATGAGCAATTTTATCATGAGTTTTGAATATTAGAAAATATTATACAAGAGGTAAAGGTTGAGAGCATAATCTCTGAATTTAATTAACTAATTACGATAATTCAAATCTGTGTAAAATGATAGTCTGTTGATTTATTTCATTTTGTATTCTAGGCAAAAGCTAATTCTAAATAGAGAATGATACACTGGGATATGTAGTATAAGAAGCAATCAATACATACTAATGGTTTGTGAATTTTTCTAACATCAAATGGCTCCAATTCTCCCTCCCAATAACCTGAAAATGCTATTGAAACGGTACAGTTATCATCGAGTGGAAGACCCCCTCCATCTTCAAGTATTTTCTTTTTAACAAGTCCTCTATTATCAACGTCAAATAGAGCAACTTCCAATTCTTTAAAATCGGCTACAGGTCGACCTATACAATCCACAGGTTTTGCATCGGATTTGTCTGGTTCTGCATAGCAATCTGTATCGTCGTAGTCTTCATTAATGTGTAGAACTGATCCTGTTGTGAGTACTTGCCTAAATAAAAAGTTAAAATACTTTTGATCAAGCAAAAAGTAATGCTTAGAGGAAAGTGGCGACTTATTGAAAAAAATTAAATACCTTAAATCCAAACCATTTTCTAGAGCAATGGTTGACGATTTAAATTCCATTTTAATCAAAGTTACCGTTAACTTAAATAAACTACATATGAAAAAATGTGTTTTTCATAGTACTCTCGAATGTTTTTAACGAGTGTCAGAGAACCGTCAATATCCATGACATTGACAACTAGGAAAAGTAAGACACTAGTTAGAAAACATCGATATAATAAATACATTTTTGACTTAAAGTACTTTTATTTTTTTTATTCTTACTATAAATAAATAAGTTCACAGAACGACTCATGCAATGTGTCGTCTCCAGGATAAGTAGATTAAGCACTTATTTCACTGATATCACACAGGATATATAAATATAACAGGATTAATATAAATATAATATTTTACTAAATACTTGAACAGTTGTATTTAATCTGTATCTAGAACACAGATCGAATACAACTTTGTCATATAAATATTGGTCCAGGGTATGGATTGAACCCTTGAACTCAGATGCATAAAATAGGAATGCTCACGAATATTTATAACAATAGAATAGATGACGCTTTGCTCGCGTAAAACCATGATGTATTTCTAAATACTAACTTAATAGTACCAATGTTAATAAGTTGAGAATAGTTCGATCATCTTCAGTGAAATTATTTAAAAAAAATCTTATCGCAACCTTATCAACCATGAAAACTTGTAAAAAGTTAATATTAAATGGAAACTGGTTAATAAAAACAAAACAAAGATCGTTTATCTTTAATATTAAAAAATATGTTATTTAATAGATTACGTAATTGTAAAAATTTTGAAATTGCTTCAACCAATCAAACATAATTATTCCCGAAATTTCTTTGAGTGCGCTGAGAATGATCACGATGGAAAGACAAATGTTTCATAATTTATGATTTTTCAAACTACACACAATCACGTGGCGTACTATTGACACCATATATTTTATTTAGCAATATATTATAATATGTATATATTTAGTAAAATTTTTTAATCATATTTTTTTTAACAATACATTTAACATCGATATAGCTAACCACCTACCTATCACTGCTTGGCAATTTGTTTCTCAGAAAAAAACGTGTGCCTACACGCATAGTTTACATTAAAAACCCAATTCAAAAAGAAATCAAATCAATTAACTTTCATACTTATTTCTTGTTCATTATAGTTCCAAAGGCAAAAAGAAATTGTTACCCCACGTCTGACCCCACACTGTCGACACGGGTACATAGTTACATTAATTCGATCACCTATCTACTTTAATCACGGTTAATCCTGCTTATTCGTCCCGGTGGCACACTCCGTAGTGTTCATATCTTATGCGTTACAGATAAACGTTTATGTGATGAGCATTTCAGTTATTCCCAGGTCTGTTGTTAAATATGTAGGTGTTAATGATCAATCCTCTGATGCCTGATATCCGCAACACAAAAATTATAAACTCTACATAGTGTGAACTTATTATAATTAAGTAAGTAGTTATCTTTAAAAAATCATGCCCGGAGAAGATTTAATCATAAAATAAAACTATTTATCTATGGTTGAAATTATATTTCGGATAAAAAACACTTGTTTATTTAATATAATTGATATGAAATGGCAAATCCACTTTTATTAACTCTAGATCACTAACTTTCGTCAAAACCGTAATTATTGAAGCTGATTCAGCATTTGAAACAGGAAAAGATTTTCAGTGTCAGAAAAACCACCTTCAACTGAAACACCTTGCAGACAAGTATATCTTCATCTATTGAAGACCCTAGACACTAGTTACTAAGTACTTCAAGACAGGCGCATGAATTAATTATAATTAATTATTATTATACCTACAAGTAATATTCTTCGCGGAAAAGACACACACTCTTAGTCAGTGAATAGTCATCAGTAAAACCGAGTTCACAACGCCAAACAGCCTTAAAATATATTGTCCATAATAGACCTGGAAAAACTTAATATATGTTAATAAATGATTATTATAATAATTAAGTGCAAAACATATCAATATTTTAATTCCATAAATCCTTAGAGGTCTCACTTTTACACGTTACCGAAACAACAAAGGTTAGTAATAAGCGTTGTTAAATAAGATTACTGATCTAGGGTTAAAATGCCAGTAAACCTTATGATTATGTGATGTTGATTACAAATATTCTCTATAAAATAACATTGTTATAAAAAATCAGAAAAGTAGATGCTGAACCTGCATATTGTATATTTGGCTTGCAAATATTCTTATAGACGACCTAAAACGTATAATATTATCTGAATAAAATACAGTATTAAAATAAAATACATATATAATCATACACTTTGTAAAGTTTCAATAAAAAAAAATAACGCTACTGTACATTTATAAGCTTACCTATAATTACAAACAAAATTTTGCTTTTAAACTACACCAAAAAATCCATTTATGGTCTAGACTTTTGGGCTATTGACTGTCTTAACACCGCAATGTATGACGATATAAGATCGTCCATTTTATATCCAAGAGAAGTTTCGCACAGAATTTTGGTTCCTCTAATGAAGTTGCCCATTGTCATATGGAAGAAAGTGTTACCCGATGACCAGTTCGAAAGCTGAGAGAACGGATGAGTCACTAAGATGTCCTGCAAATATAATATAGCCTAGGTTAATATAAAATAAGAAGTGTAGGTACATAAAATTACACAAATAGAATAGTGTTAAATGTAATAATTTCGTTTATCAGTAGGTACAGCATGAATTCGAACTCCATATGAGATAATTATTAATTGTGTAGATTAATCCTGTTTTATGAAACTCTAACTGTACAGGATTTCTTAATAATATTTGAGCAGTCTTAAAAAAATTAAAATATACGTAGATTACATGAAATTACATAATTGTTTAAATCGGCGACTTCCGAACAGTCTTCGCGTTGGCCATTCGATATCGCAATATACAGATGATATTGAAGCCGACGAAATGAAATATAGGTAATGTAGTTTCATGGTAAACCCTCAGACACGGTGGGCAACAGATCAACCTACATAAATCTGTCAAATTTTTATAGTAAATTATGAATTCAATTTCTGGCTATAAATTAATATCGATTACGAAGTTATGACTGATTTGGGTAAGTTGATCTGTTGCTTTGTGTACGAAAAAATTAAGAGACATACCCGACTTTGCGGATGTATTACGCTAACTCCGTTCTTATTTATTCCAATAACGACCATCTCTGGATACGATGGGTCTGATGTCTGTTTCACATCAAAGAACGCAGTTCCGAATGTAGGTAAATTGTATATCTTTTTTAAGAACCTCTCCTTAGCTTCGTTTTCTGTTATATTGCCTTGTTGAGAATAGGCGGCACTGATTGAAGACTTCCATTGTGAATTCGTCTGTATTCTGACCATGTCGGGAGGTATGAAGTCTTCCAACATCTGAGTTACCTGTGGTAACATAGACTCATTTCGGCTGAATCTCGCTCTGTACACTAGAGCAGCTAGCTCGATGAGATCTTGCTTTGAGGTTTTATGGTACCCTCGCAGATACTTAGGAAGTTCTTGTGGATAATAGAATATTTGATCTGCATTTTTATCTTTTCCGGGAACAGTATTAATCCAAAGTTTTTTCATGAAAAATATCTGATAATTCATTTGCATTTGAGCTCCAGCTGAAAGTAGAAAGTAAATAAAAAGGTTGAATCAGAAAAAATCAAATCATACTTACATAGTCAAAAAGAAGGAACTTACCTCCACGTATTGGTCTGGTTGCTTTCATCCATTCTACAAGTTCATATACGAAATCAAAGAAGTAGTAGTTTTCGGGTACTGAGAATACTTTGTCTGCAATTTTCACAAATAAGCTGAAACCATCGCTGTTCTTCAAATTTAATCGGCCGGTGATCTGCTCACACAGATCTCTCGCTTTAGTCGATGAATCAACTTCGAAAGCTTCATCGGTGTCATCGGGGAAGTAAACTTTGTGGTAAATTTGCATGCTGCGATGTTGGATAGCCTCTACCTCTACCACATAGGGTGCATACATTCTAGGTCCACTCTTTTGGATTCTAAAAACTCGCTTTAAGCATTCTTTTGCTATAGGATGCGGTCGAGTTTTGAGGAATTCGACCAATTCTTTTTGTAGTTGTTGCCCACACGAAAATACTCCAGTTGCCAACCACATAAGTTCCCAACCTCGTTCTTCACTTAATTGTATTCTATTGTTTGTCAACTGCTTCATTATCTGACAATATACTTCATCTCTAATCGCTGGTTCTGTAAGTGCCGGTCTAAATATATCATCTGTATACTCTGTAGCAGACCTTGGTTTCGGGGCAGGCATATCGCCCATGTATTTTAATATGCCGTAGAACGCTGCAACGGCGCTCTTACAATCGTCATCATTATCTTGCAGCTTCCTTAGCAAAGGTTTGCGAAGTGGTTCTCTTGTATGAGCCCATATATCTGGTGTCACAGCCCTTTTCGCTGTTGTAAGGGTTGATTGTCGAGATATGGTTGTATTAATATCGTATTCCTCTCTGAAGTGCTCTTTAGAGTATTTCTCAAGGGTGTGCATCCGTTTCCTCTGGATTGTATTATATTTAGATGTTGTTTTCTTATCAGTGTTGATATTGCCTTTCTTAAACACTTCAAGAATGGCATTTGAGGGCATCGACATTGTTGGTAGTATATAAACTTGTTCGGTGGGGAAAAGTCCTTCTTGTCCGTTGCAAACACCATGACCCCATGTAGAGTTCATCAGTGTTTCTCCTGTGCAATCTTGTAAAAGTGAAATAAGGTCGCCCTTCTTATATTGCAGGAATGAAGAAGCGTCACTATAACCCTGTGAATCTGTTTGAGCGACGACATATGTCGAACGTCTCTTTAAACCATCGATTAAATAAATAATAAGTGAACTCATTTCACTTGCATCTGCGCTCTGAAACACAAATTCTTCTTGTTGTATTGTTCGAATTGTTATTTTTCCCACATTGTCGTATTCCGTATCTTCGTTATACGCAACGTAAGTTACTTCTGTAAAGGATATTTCAAGCAAGATTTGCTCCAGCTGGTCGACTATGTAGACACCTGTCCAGTTGACAGCTATAATAACAACATCTTTACTGATAGTGTCGCCTTTTAACTTGAGAGCTTCAAAGAACCGAGAGAACAGCATAGGCCATTTCAATTTTGCAAATATAACAATGTCTTCTTTGCAATTTAAAGGATCTACTTTTGACTGGATGCTCTGAGAAGATTCGAAAGCTTTAGTGACTAGGTGCTCCCATTTAGTCAACGCGGCGTCGTTGGATTGAATGAAATGTTTCGGTATGTAGTCCACGATCACTTTTCTTAAAACATTGGGGTCGATCTTGGCTCCGTACTCAACGTAGTGCTGGTGAGCCGCTATCATGGCTAAATCTTTTTCTGCATCACAACGATACTCCCCAAATTTAACACCTTTCGCTACTTGATAATAAATTAAGTTCGTCGCTACCGGATCGTCGGTTGGGTTGTGCCATGGGGCAAACACCTCTTTCCGGAAGAAAAGTCGCCAAGGTGCATTCTTTTCTGGGGTACCCTGTTCCTTTGCGAATTGTTCACACTGAGATATAGCATCCATTATATGTTCTCCCTCACTACCAAGTGAAAGGACCTTATCGTAAAGAGTGATATACAGAGAAAATCCGAAGGTATCGACTAAGCCAACATTATCCGCAATTTGTTGACATATTTCTTCAGATGTTGTTGCGGAATCTGATTGCACTGTTTTCATGGATTCGTCCATTAGGGTAACAGTTAAAAGTATTGGTTTCTTTGTTTTTGTTGCTTGCAATTCTAACCAGCTTGGCGGTTGCGTTCGCGAACCGTTTTTAAAGGTCCTCATGAGTCTGCCCTCACAGTATGGTGCATATCCTGGGGGTCCTTCACGTAAGAATGATCTTAAGTATTTGACAAATCTTTCTGAGGGAGGAAAACATCCGACGCAAAGAGATAACAATATCCAACCACGTGCATGCGATGCCTTGGACGGATTGTTGGTGAGTTGTTTACATAATTGGCAATATATTTCATCTCTGAAAAAGAAGTACGTATAAATAGAAATTTCACTACAAGCTTAAAGAGAAGTTATTTGCTACAACGTATAAATAAATTATTACATATTTTTAGTATTGTATGTATACCTTAGTTCTTTTCTAATAATTCCATGTCCAATTATGAAGTGCAGTTTCTCTAAGTTCGTACTTCGTTTAGAATTCAGCCACTCACTATACATCTCATTTGTGACTTCATCATTCATCAAACTCTTCATGAATTCTTCGTTCAGTTTAGTCTGGCGTTTCAACGTCCGTTGTATCAATTTACTATGTTTCTGACCGTTTTCTTTCATCAGTTCCTGTAACGAAAAAATAACTTCTTACAATTTCTGCATAATAGTAATAAGTACGATAATATATTTCTCCGTATTTACTTTAAATTCTTTAGTTTTCTGGAAAGCTCGTCCAAGTGTATCCGACAATTTCGTCATAACAGGTACATTATCAATTTTGTCATCAACATATTTCGGTTCTGCTAAATCACCCATAAACCGCAGAATGGTGATCCACAATGCTTGAGCTGCCATTTTATCGACAGGAGATGGCAGGTCCAAAAGAGAATGCTTTAGTGGTCTTCGAGAATACAAATGGCTTAAATTGCCTAAGAAGTAGGTTGCAGCGAATTTTCTAAAGTTAAACTCGTCAAACGGCTCTTCGTCAGGTTGTATAGGATGAATGGGAATAACACTTGATATCTCCGGTTTAGCTGTAGATGTCTGAAAAACATGCATATCAAGATCAGTTAATAAATGTTCCACACGAAATATTTAGCTAAATAAGAATTCCTTTCTAAAGTTAACTCACCACACCGAATCCTGTACCGCGTACAGTACCAGCAGGAGTTGTGCTGTCTTTGAGGAAACCAAATACATCATCGACGTATCTGTCGTCGATGCCAGTTATATTCTGCGCACTATTATCTGTAGTTTCTTCTTTCATTATCCATATTGAGCGCATGAGTTCTTTGTATTTATTCTCATACTCATCAGACACTTTAACATCGTGTTTACCGGCCTTGCTTTGGGCGTCTTTCTCCTTTTGGAATTCTAATAATTTTGCCTTGACTATGTGTCTCTTTTCATTGACTAGTCTTCTCACTAAATGACCTCTGGCACGTGCTTGGAGGTTAACGAAGAATTTTCTTAAGTTGACGAACGTTCTTCGTAGCTCTCGTGATTTTATAGCTGCTTGTATACGCAGGTAACCTCGTCTCATTATTAAATATCTCTTCCTGAAACCTCTGGCTCGGAAATGTTTCTGGACAATTATAGCGGCTGCACGCAATTTGAGGAATCGTCGCCTGAGTATAAACCTTCTTGCATTTGCTTGAACTCTTATTACAGCAGTTATAAGGACCTTGTGGCGCAACTCTTCAAGAAGCGCATCATGGGTGTCTTTGAGAAAGACCTTGGTGTGGCCAAGACGAAATTCTTGGTCCTTTAAAACTTCCGTGCATATCTTCTTAGTAGCGCTTTTGCAATCTGCTTTTTCTGCTGGCGGTATATCGGGGACTATAAGCCGATAACGATATACAAATTCCGAATATGAATAACGAATGGGGTAGCCAGCTTGTCGAATTTTTGCCGTTTCCATCAACCCAGCGTACCTTAGCTGGCGCACACACAAGCCTCGATCGAGCACCTAAAAAAATATTAAAAATATATTGTATTTGAGGTAAGACAAATTTATTTGAGTTTAATGCTTAACTATTACCTATTAACTTACTTTAGGTTTTTTTATTTCATTTGGCTTGATACATCTCACAAAAAACGGATGAGATGAATAAAGAGTCTTCATAAGGGCATCTAACGATGTTTTGAATTGATGACTTAACGATACTGTTTTACGAGTTCCACTTTGCTGCGGAGCACTGTGAGAGGCAAACATGCCTCTCAAAAACGTATTACCTGATTCCAACATCATTTCTTTAATATCGGTTGTTAGCATGTCTCTATTTTTATCAAGAAAGCCTGAAATAGGTATATTAAAATATTATTAATACATGCCAGTAATAAGATTGATAAACGTTTAAGTGTTTGAACTATTCTGACCTTGAACTTCGTAGTAGACATCACCTGCGAAATGTTTCACTCCAAACCTGTAATCTCGAGATGATTTTGGTGTAATATAACAAGGTTTCGTGCTGTGACTGTTTGTTAATTTCGATAAAAGTGTGACATCAGTTCCTTTAGGAAACTTCGATTCCTCGTCGATTAGGGATAGCAAATTCATTGGTTTTAATCCAATCATGTCGAGATTTTCCTGATTGTCTACGTAATTGATGTTAGTCCACGTAATACCCTCCTTTTCATATTGCTCTTGCTCTAGTTTAAAAATGTGTTTCACGAAAAATTGTTGTAAATTCTCATTTGCGTAATTAATGCAAAGCTGCTCAAAACTATTAGAATCAAAGTTCTCAAAACCGAATATATCCAATATACCTACTGATCCACTGGACATATGTTGATCTTTGTGCAATGTTTTGTTGATCATTTCAACGATGTATTCGAATATGTATCCATAAATGGTTTTGACAAGAGCATCTTTACCGTCAGCGGCTGAAGAGGGCGTGATGGTGGAGACAACTTTTTCTCCGTGCACGACGATAGTTTTCCGGGTCAAGGCGTCGCACAACACAGTTTTATTTACGCCTAAAAGAATTGCTATTCTATTTGCATTGATTGTGTCGGACACTTCCGAAGATTCGATGTTGTTAAAATTGAATGATTTGAACTTTAGATTCCCAACGTGCAAAATAGCTGCAAGCGTACTGAAAATTCCCCACACTTCGTTATCTGGGAAGTTTAAAACTTTGAAAGCAGACCGTATGTCGGCGAACTCAAGGCCATCGTTGCGACCATCACAAGTTAATGTACTCCCAGAATTCAAGTAGGTATAATCTTCAGGTCGACCTAATTCGAGTTTTCTTTTTTCGTCAGCTGATAAACCAGTCACCAGTGAGTAAAAAATGTGATAGTTTCTTTCACCTTTGTTTTGGGAGACTATCCTTGATTTTTCCAGTAAATACTGGTCTATGTTACCTCCTTCAATTACACCTTTTCTGCTAAAGTAGATATTAATGTATTTTCCGAATCTAGACGAGTTATCGTTTCTTACAGTTTTGGCGTTACCGAAAGCTTCTAAAATGGGGTTTGTCTCTTGAATTTGCTGTTCAATCCATGAATGCTTACCACTGGCTGCGGCCAGATATTGTAATAGGAGTTTTGTACTTTCTGTTTTGCCAGCACCACTTTCACCGCTAGAAAAACAAAAAAGATGAAAAATTATTTGTTTACTCCAGTTTCATACGAGTAGCAATATGTATAAACTTCATATTATATTGTAGTATCCTCCGTAAAACTGTATAAGCATGCCATAAAAATATCAAAACGATCTGCGATCAAAAACTTTCTTATTGAACTCCATGGTAAAACTTTGATTAAAATTTATGATTAATATCCTTAATTAAGGAGTTTATCACGCGCAGGCAGGACAAATCTGATCATCATATTTTCATACAATCATATTGTTTAATGTTATTAACACTGTTAAAACTCTTGACCCACCTGATGACTATGCATTGATTTGAAGTGGTGCTCATTAGCTCCTTATAAGAATTTTCTCCTATAGCGAATATATGTGGCGGAACTTCGCTGACATTCCGCCCTTGATAGTAATGGATCTGGTCCATTGTATATATAGGCAAGATCTCGTAAGGGTTTATAGCTATTAACATTGTGCCCGTGTATGTCTGTAAAAATATAAAGTACAAAAGATTTATACGTATTACTTATGTAATCGGAACGAGTTGGGATCCCAAACATAAAACCTCCAAATGGTATAGTTTAAGAAGTTCAGCACTTGCAGGAATTCGTAAAATTCAGCGTTTTTTATAATAACACTCATATTTTAAATTAAGTTGTATATTTGCATAAAAAAGTTGTAAAGCTGATTAGGATTTTTATCTAACAGTGACTCATATACCGTGTATAGATTAAGTTT
The DNA here is from genome assembly GCA_020976665.1 of Heortia vitessoides. Classification (NCBI taxonomy): domain Eukaryota; kingdom Metazoa; phylum Arthropoda; class Insecta; order Lepidoptera; family Crambidae; genus Heortia; species Heortia vitessoides. The sequence goes on along the minus strand of JACJUM010003174.1, from coordinate 14,062,058 downwards.
ATGTTTATATATGTACATAGAATAGGATATTAGGCAGTAAAATTTATTTTATCCTTCGGATGCCGGCAGACAAGTTTAAAGCGAGCCAATTTCCATATAACTTCTGCAGGTTCATGATGACCATTAGAATTATTAATTTAGAATTTGGTACTTTTTATGTTAGATATTTATTTATTGTATTGACGATTCGAAAGTGCTTGTAATGGATTCGAATAATAGATATTTTGACTTTGACTTGACCATAAATCGACCTGCAACCTGTGCCACTAACAACGTACGCAAATAAATATAACTGACTAGATGGGTACACAAGAGTTTTTTGACGAGACTAATACTTAATGACACAGCCGTTTCAGGTGCACCGGGGGAAAGAGGTCACGCCGCTCATCAACCTATATCTGCACACATTCAGATCGCCCTTAAAACATACACGGGGGCCCCCTAAGGTATGACGTGAACCACACTAGTGCAGCCAGTTTAGAATGTACAAGAGAACTTTTCTCATACGCCGGTTAATGCACTACTCTAAGACCAGTGTGTCATTACATCGGGGTATGGTATTGCAAACAATTTTAAACACTAATAACCACTATCATATGTATGTATAATATTGAATTAAAAAAACAATAGCTGTAGTCGTATATTTATCATACTTTGATATAAATCCAATTATATTTATAATACTTTATTTAACAAGGTTCATTCAGTGTTCTGTATATATTGCTGCCAACCATAGATTAGCAAACAGCGGAACGGCGCTCAAGAGCGTCGCGAAGGGTGTTATTATCACTAACAAACGAAATTTTAATATCACAGTTAATTCCTTTTTGCCTGTTTGAATATTAATCGTATATGTATTTTATAAATTTATACAAATACCTCATAGGTATTAGAAAACTTGTTGAGTGCCGTGACAATATGTTAAAGCTTCAATTGCTAAAAAAAATTGGGAGCCACTGGTTTACACACAAATAATGCGCCCCCAGATGGGAACTATATTAACTCACAATAACACATTTTACTCAATTTATGTTGTACCTTATGCTGTTATAGAATGTCTGCAAAAATAATATTTACAAATTTTTGTAGTATGTTTTACTCGAATACATAATATTACATACATCGGGATCAGAAATTGGTTATTCAAATCAACTCAAAAAGTTACACACAAAGGCAATCTTGAGTTGCAAAAGTTTTACTTTTGGAGTGCGATATCATGTTTTTATCTTAAACTGCTCATTTCCTAAAGAATGCAAATAAAACTTACGTAAATAAGCTGTTGTTGATACCGTATGTGTAGATTGCGCAAGATTGTATATTCCTGTAGTTCTCCCAAATTGATCATGTCTTCGACCCCCGACACCGAGCTGGCGTGTAGCGGCTTGATGACATTGTTGATTGACGTGATGAACACATTTCCATCATCATCTTGGACCCGAACTTTTCCATCGCTGCTTTGAAGGACCTTTACTGCGAGTGGGATGTCAAACTCTGATTTCCCATCAGGTTTGAGCCAAACTAAGTTCTGGGGAAATATTAAACAATTTTTTTATTATTAAATACTTAAACACACATCTCCAGTGTAGCATCGCCAAATGCTACCGACAGATGGCGGTATCCACTCAGGTCAGATGCAACAGAGCTAGGATAGGTCGCCGTCGAGAAGCTACGCTTTGCGATTACCTGCTCATCATAGTAAATATAGGCAAAGATCCCTAATATGCTGTGAGATACCGGCAGAAAAGAAGAGTAGGAGGGAGGCTCTGTACCAAGTGTTGTAAGAGGCCACTAAGGTACCAGAACCGACAGGTGGCGGTATATCTATCTAAGACAGTGTAGCTCGATTGCATAGGGTGAGGGTGGACACCAGCAACCCCGTCGCGAAAGCTGCACTCTGCGATTGCCAACACGCTTGCCCAACCCGACAATTATGGGCAAAATTCGCCATTTCTTGGGGTGGCCTTTGTCAAGCAGTAGACCCCCAATGACTGTAATGATGATGATGATGATGATCTCTTACAATGAGACTAATTTAAGATCCAGCAGTGACTTTCCCACGGATGGTGTGATGAAATACTTTTTATTATACACCAATTGCTTTATGACGGGTTATCCAAGGTATCTAAAGTAGGTGTGTAATAAATATATACACTTAACTACAACTGAAGTGCTGCCTGCTCAGTTGTCACATGCGTTTCACGATGTTAGTTATAGTATACCCATGACTTGTGACGGATGAATATTTTGACTATACATACATAGCGATGTCGCCTTAAACTGTGCATTTATGAAGCATGTATATAACTTTTATATTAACTAAACGGTACTTATAATAAACATATCAAAACTAATAAACAAAAACGATCACCTACGTAGCTTATCAACTGACAAAATTCCACAACGAACTTTAAATAAATTTCACTATCGATTAAGATATTATGACTTATTTTAATACTCAATCTACTCAAATCTTTCAAAATTTCACTATCAATTTTGAATTCAATGTCTCGTGTTTAAAGATTAATGTTCAATAATTTGTGTACAGAAATTAAAACTGTTGTGTTTAAAGCTAATTTTACAGTTTCATAAAGCTTGAGTGCTAATTTAGGACTTTGAAATTCTTGTAGGTTTTAAAAATGTGCGGTTCAAGTTCGAGTAAGCAAAGGTCCTAAAACTGAATTTTGACTAGCTAAACGCACTGTTCACACATCACTACATTAACGTACCCAAATCTGTCAAAATTTACAGTAAATTTTTAGCTCAATGGCTCACTTTTATAGATTAATATCGATTGCGAAGTTTTGACAGATTTGGCTAGGTTGTTCTACTGCTGTGTGTACCTATGCACATAACTTTAGAACGACTCCACCAAATCCGATAAATTTTTATTAGTTTGTAATTGTTAGGACCAAGTTTTTAGGGTAATTCCCATGGTAACAGGATCAGGGCAATAAAATTTTATAATATACTCGGGTGATGTCAGCCGCTAATAGGCGAAAAAAATAGTAGATAATAGATAAAAGTTATAAAAGATCATCCCAATTTACATTAAGACGTTGGTAAAACATATTACCTACATACTCATTGTAATCGTAACATGCCTCCGGGACAGGCAGTGCCTATTACGTATTTTATCAGCATCTACATTATCTAATGTATCGTTATGTTGTGATTAATTTAATATATTCCGTGAACTATTCAAATCGCTGTGGATAGATAACAATGCAGCAATCTACAAAATAATTTTAGGCAAAAATACGTGTACATGGTTCATATTTCGAAATTGTGGTATGTTACACAAAAACTTACGGCTAATTGAATTCGATCAGCCATATTTGAAGCACTTATTCGAGATTCACTTCACACAGACTTATATCCATTATTGTAATACAAAATCCATATGCACGGCGTAGCGCTTACACGAAGACTGCCACTTATCAATATTATCTAAAGATAGAAACTCGGACTTATCGGAAATATTTCCAGATTATCATATCAAAATAGGTATAAGTGCTTAGTTCTACTATCAAATTAAAAGCTATGATTAAACCGATTTCCTTCTTTCACCGGTAAATATAATTCAATGTGTCTAGATTCGACATTCTTCGGACAATTCATAATGATAATCGATATCAAGCATTTTTACAACTACTTTTTAATTCGTAGCTGATTGTTTAAGCTTTTTTATTCTCGGTAATTCCCCTAAATTCGGCGTATATCAATATATAAGCGAATTAGAACAATGCCGTAAAATGGGGTGAATATGGTAATTCACCCCATTCTTAAGTTTATTGTAAACATATTCCATATAGGTATACATACTTATAAGGTACGTGACTCTTTAATGCCAGCGTGATTGTCTGGGTATTTATATTTTAAAATAAGTTACGTGCTGTAACAATTTTATAAAAAAACGCGAATTCTACTTACCTAGCTATTGGATCAATAGTCAAGACTGGGAATATAAATATGTATAGCTTAGGTTGATAATAATTAGATTTGTATAACATATTGTTTACATAATTAAGAATAAACAAAAATTTATTAAGTTTCATAAAACAACCAGAAGAAAAAAGGAAGTCTTATGCTCCTCCCTAAAATTTGATCGTTAAGGCGTTAAAAAAAATTTATAGCTTATTTTTTCTAAAGAAGGTTCAATATTGTTTTTGAACCAAGAATTGGTATATTTTTTAACTTATAATTAAATAAGCGCAACTTCTTAATTCTAAATTATACACCCAGTATTTCTAAGAAGTAGCCCCAATCAGGCAAATATTTAAATTTATATATATTTTCTTTTCTTGTTATATTTTTACAGCCCTATACTGTAAACTCCTTTCCTTTCTCCTTTCGTTAGAAGGGTGAGAGAGGCAGTAAAATTACTAGTTAATATCACATACCTAATTGATATTTTCAAGTCACAAGGTTGACAACGCGCTAGTGATTACATTGTGATACTATATTATGGGCGTCTATAAGATGCTGCGACGCTTATTATCACGCGGTCTGTTTGCTAATGCAAATCTAAAACAGCAAAAAGAGCAACATACTTTTTGTATCCTTAGCTTTGATATTTATTATATATTTCACTCTATAAGATCATCAAACCTACTCAGTTTTATATCTTTACAGCACAAACTCTTGGCTAATCTTACATTTTGCCGGGTTTAAGTTGAAACTGCTTTTGTTTTTATCTTGGCCTTTCTATAAGAATCCAATATTGCCAGTGGGTACAATAGAATGATTCATTACTTGTAATAATAGATCCTTAACCTGTAATTTTTTCTCAAGCTTCTGATTTTCAGCAAACTTACACAAACCTAAACTATACTAAAATTTGCCATATTATGTGAAACAGTCTGGGTTATTGTGTATGTATACTGTCATGTCCTTGGTATTCCTGTTATCGGTGTTATGTTGTTTTAATTACTATAACCTGTGGTTTACCAATAAAATAAATGAACACAAAGAATATGAGAAATATTTGCAGCCACAGTTGTGTTTTCATGTTTTATATTAAACATACTTCAATAGATTAGTAAATACAATTTATTTAAAAATAATTCAGAATTACAAACAACTTAGTCTAATGGATTAATTTACTTCTTCTTTTCTTCCTTCTCCTTCTTGTCTGCTTTCACCTTCTCCTCAGTTTTCTTATCATCCTTTTCATCTTTTTTCTCTTTCTTGTCCTTTGAGTCCTCTTTTTTGCCATCTTCAGCATCTCTGTTTGTTATTTTGTTGTTGATCAAGTTGTGCAATGCAATAATTGATCTCACAAGAGCAGCTAGATATACTACAAGGGACTGATCATTTGTTTTAATGTAAAGATTATCAATGAAACTGTCATTTGCAATGTCAGGCAAAAGATTAAAAATGTCTTGGAGTTGGTAAATTATTTGATGGTTCATTGGCAAGGATCCTTGTCCAACTTGGACTAGGTAGTCTCTTATTTCACTCAGTTGTGAATGCAATCCTCTTAAACCAAGAAGTTGGTTAGTAATTCTCTGGGAGAGACTTCCAACAGTAGTATCTTTAATGTCTCTCAACAAGTGTTCGACTCCAACTTCTTCTGCTTCTTCAGCTCCAATTTCACTGGGTACATGTTCAAAGGTTCTAGTGGTAGGACTTCCATCATCATGCACTTCTTCTACTGCTTGGTAAGCCTCTGTAGGCAAACCTAAATCTTTTGGTTTAGCATCAATGATAACAAGTACTGAGTTAGGGCAATAGCGCCGGATCAACTCATTGATGGCTACATCATTCTGATGGAGTTTAGGCCCAGTGTGGTACCAGCCGACAACCTTCTCACGTGCATTCACTTTCTTGAACATGCCATACATATTCTCCAAATAGTCATGGTCTAAAAACCACACAGATTTGTCCTTATCATCTTCATCAAATGGAACTGAAAAAGTAAGACAAATTATATACTATAACAAAAAATATAATCAATACCAAATACATACAAGATTTTGAAACAATAATAAGTGATTTATTTTATCAAAGGAATGATTTGCAATTTCTATAGAACGAAAATAGAAAATTTTCATATTATTATAGTAAATAATCTTAAATATTTTCATAATATTAATGAGTTGAATAAATTAACACAATATACAAACTAATATAGCCATGGCAATACTAACCTGCAAAACTGTTAGATACGTCTAAAACACCTTTGGCTCTCCAGCAGCCTAAGAGAACTCCAACAACTCGCTTTTGGTTGCCAATTTTTCCCATCCGATTAAAATGATCTACTACACTCAGTAATACAAGAGGATGAACCACAACTTTGGTGGTGACAACTTCCTGACTAGGCATCTTTTATTTTGGATTTTACACTGAATTTAAACAACAACACTTTTCTAATATGCTTAGTGCAGCAAAAATGTAGTATTTTTTTAATATTTAAATGTTCAATATAATATATTCTGTGAAGTAAACTCCAGACAACGAAGCTAATACCTCCAGTCAAAAAATTTGACAGTCATTTGGAGTGTTCTTCCCACAAAGAAAAAGAAAATCTCTGGTTTAATCGACCTGCGAAGTATTTTAGGGAATATCGAAATGCGCGGTTAATAAAAGAAAAATATTTTTTGCTAATAAATAACATTCAAATTTAATTATCTATGACTACATTAAACATTTTTTTGTTTTTTGGCTATGAAACATAATTTTAAAAGAATTTGCCGCAACATAAACAAATTTTGAAAAATAAAATGTAAAAGTTATATTCAGTCTGGTGAGCTGAAGCGAACTGGCGTGTTATTTGGAAATAGAGGCGACTAAGGTACCAGAACGGACAGATGGCGTTATACCTATCCAAAACAGTATAGTTCAAATACAACAGGCTGGGGAAAGGTGCCGTCGTCCTCGATTAACGCCACTCCGGTCCAGTGCGGCAATTATGGGCTAAATCTTTCTTTCTTGGGGAAACCTAACATTGGACTCTTTACGGCTAATGTGAAAATAAGATTCATTAAAATCGCTTTAATTCTTTAACACGCACAAGCTTCAGTAGGTTTGCGAAGTACTAACCTAAATTTATTAGTACTCACTCGAGAATTACAATTCCCAAATTATCGCAATGTTACATGGAGAGCACTGGTAACCTTTTATCCGAATTTAATTTATTGAATTATATATCAAGCAGCGAATTGATTTCAAAATTGTCTGCAAGATTCTGTCATATCTGTAAATCTTAATATAATACAATTATTGTTTTGTAAATTAATATAAAAAATATTAACCTTCAAATGATTGGAACTGATACGAAGTACGAAGTGCTGTTTTCTAAACGTACTCTCTGAAAGAATACTTCCTTGTAAATTCATATATTATGCATAAATAATAAATTGTTGAACAAACATAATTAACAAGTCTAGTGATACAAAATTTCATAAATTTTTTAAAAAAAGTCGTACTGAATTCAACAAATTTTAAGAGCTTGATTTGCTTAGTTATTTTTAGTATGTGTTATTGAACAAAATTGATCTGTGTTTCTAATTATACTAGCATGTAGTCTCAATTAAGTTTGAATTTAACTGGTCTAATTTAAATATAAAATGTTTTCATAACTTTTTCTGATAGTTCCAACTGGAATAGAATTACCATATTATATTATTAAAATCCAAACGTTTGTTTCTACACTTAAAAGTTGCCTGTCATTTTCATATCGCATTTGGACTGTCACTGCTAATTTGCTAAAAAATATAACGACAGATTTAATTATCAAAATCGCAATTGTTAGGTTATAATATAGATCTAATTCTGATACTAAAGTAGTTTCAATAATGGCCCAAAGAACTCTTGCTTTTGTAACCGGTAATGCAAAGAAGTTGGAAGAAGTTAGAGCTATTTTAGGCACACATTTTCCTTTCGAAATAATAAGCCATAAGATTGATTTGCCTGAATTACAGGGGGAGGTTAACGAAATCTCTATTAAAAAATGTCAAGAAGCAGCACGTCGGCTCAAATCCCCTGTTATAGTTGAGGATTCTTGCTTATGTTTTAATGCACTCAACGGTCTACCAGGACCATACATTAAGTGGTTCTTAGATAAAATTCAACCAGAAGGATTAACTAATCTATTAACTGGTTGGGAAGACAAGTCAGCAGAAGCTGTTTGCACCTTTGCATATTGTGCTGGAGACTGTGAAGACATGGATGTAGTTTTATTTCAAGGCAAGACAAAAGGGAAGATAGTGTCACCAAGAGGCTCCAGAGATTTTGGATGGGATTGTATATTTCAACCAGATGGTCACGATAAAACCTACGGGGAAATGCCTAAAATAGAAAAGAACAAATTTTCACACAGGTATAAAGCACTGGAAGAAATGAAAAATTATTTTATGCAGAAATAGTTTATAGATAATGCAAGTTACATTTTAAGTACAAAACCCTAATATACAAATATTTTACAATGGATTTGTGTTTTGATTTATTAAAAATGACTATTATTTATTTTAATATTATGCATCCCTAGGTGTAATTGTGTTAAATAAAATTACACAAGTTTGCAAAAAAAAGTTGAGATCTGTTTAGGTTTTTTTAAGTAATTCTTGTTTTTGGATGTGCTGAATTCGAAAATAACTTCAATTTTGTCCTATAACATCATGTTTCTTGACAATACAGGTGTCTTGTTAAACAAGTGATCATCTCAAAATAAAACAAAAAAACATATTTATAATTGTGTAACAAAATTTATTTTTTATATGTAATACAATAATTAGTAAGCACTAAACACATTTCTTTTTCCCAGTGAAAAGTCTCCTTTTGGTACATTTTTGCTTGTGGGAAGCATCTGGAAGGTCTCTTTGAAGCGTCCAACAGTAGCCTGTCATCATTGAGACGCTCCATCTTCCCTGGTATCTTTTTTCCATCTCCTTAATATCTTGGTGAAATCTTTCACCTTGCTCTTCACTCATGTCTCCTTAATTTACAAGAAAGTAGTCGAGGTGGGAATAAAGAAAATGTACTTTCAAACTCAATAAGCAACCTAAAGCTTATAATGCTTTTAACATTCTTTTGATGATTTGACTGTAGTTGGGGTTTTTGTTATTGCCTATAAATTTCGTTATAACTTCTTTAAAGGCAATCCACCCTTCGTCGAGGATCCGTCATTGTTGTGATATATAGTGGATCAGCCATAAGCCATCTAATATCTGGTCCGACGAAAACACCTTCCTTTAACCTCCGAGACACTCCCGGCAAAAGTTAGTTCCTGCTTTTCAGCCTCGATCCAAGTAAGTCAGCAGTTTTTGAAAAGGTTCAAGTCTCTTACCAAATCATTTAGTTCGCCCTGGGAAAAGAATTTCGGACTGCTGTCATCTTCAAATTCAAAACTTGACCGGTCATCGGGTTTAGGTACAGCACCATCTTCGTCAGAACTTGGAATCTCTTCCAAGGTAGCACACCTTGGGCACTGGTATTTCGATCCCATGAGTGATGGGACGAATAGCTGATTGCAAATTGGGGTATGAAATCGACTGCTTCCGTTTTGACTTATACCCTTTCACATTACACGAACAAAAGTAACAATCATCACTATGGTTCTTTTGCTCGCGCCATGCCATGGGAATCGCATATCGGAAAGCTTTTTTCTTGCCGACTTTATGAGGTGCCCAAACTTTATCCTGATCTCCAAGTTTTAAGCCAAAATACGCGAAGTATACTTTTTTTACAAAGTCCGTAATATTCACTCGTTGCTTTAATGTCATATATTCGCCACAAATGTAACAGAAACTGTCAGACGAGTTCACACACTTCCGCACAGACGATATTGCACTATATTGAACACTATAAGATCTATAAAACAATGACGAGTTAACACGATTGTACCGCACCACTTTCTATACTATTGGAGTGCGCACATTCAGGTTACAACATGTTTACATTTGTTAATCAATCAGTAAATCAAAATTAAAGGTATAATCATAGGTATAATACTTATGATTTATGACTAAAAGTTGGCCCAAAAAACCCTTTTTGTTATTAAAAATTGCGTTTTGTAAAAGTATTTTTTTTGTTTTTAGAACACTTAAATACATAAAAATCAGTTGAAAATATCCAGACAGCATTTTTGTTGCAGACCTGTGTTGGCTGTGTTTTTAGAACTTTTGAACTATTCTTGTCTATAATATGGTATTATACTATGGTATAGTTAAAGAAAACTAAATAAGTTAAAGATCTAACCTCATAACTCTTTTGTGTTTTTAGTCAGTTATAGTAAATTTCTTGTTAATGGTATTTTTTAATATTCATATTAATTGATTAAAAGTATTCCTAAATGAAATGTTGACTTTTTTACTGTATTTTTGAAATGGCTAAAATCATATATTTGTTATATATATCCCTACAAATCCCTAGTCCCTACTAATATTATAAATGCGAAAGTAACTCTGTCTGTCTGTCTGTCTGTCTGTCTGTTACGCTTTCCCGGTTAAACCTCTCAACCGATTTTGATGAAATCTGGCATAGACAATCTTTAGACCTTAAGAAAGGACATAGGCTATTTTTGAACTCGAAATAAGGGTTGTAAGGGGTTGCAAGGGGGGATAAAAAGTTGTTTGCATGGATCGCTATTTTTAGAGCTAGAAACTTAAAACATATTTTTCAGGCCATTGATTCGATATAAATAAACGTGACATTCAAAGTTTATATAATTTGAAGTAAATAGGTATGGTACCCAAAAAACTATTCCACGCGGACGAAGTCGCGGGTGCAGCTAGTAATATTATAAATGCGAAAGTAACTCTGTCTGTCTGTCTGTCTGTTACGCTGTCCCGCTTAAACCTCTCAACCGATTTTGATGAAATTTGGCATAGACAATCTTTAGACCTTGAAAAAGGACAGACTATTTTTTTATTCGAAATAAGGGTTGTAAGGGGTTGAAAGGGGGGATAAAGAGTTGTATGGAAGTATCGTTATTTTTAGAGCTAGAAACTTGAAACTTATTTTTCAGGCCATTGATTCGATATAAATAAACATGACATTCATAGTTTATATAAGTTGAGGTAAAGAGTTAAGAGGTATAGTACCCAAGAAAAACTATTCCACGCGGACAAAGTCGCAGGCACAGCTAGTATATAATATTAAAAACTTTTTCCTATGCTTAAGTTTAAATCATAGAAAGAGATTTTAAAAGTAATAATATTACTAATAAATAGTTACGATTTTATTGTTTCAATTATCACATAACATTTACAATCAATTTATCATCAGACATATAATATAATGTACAAAAATGAACACTATGCTGTTATTGTTCAAATGACCATTGCTCTTAAATGTATGCACCCCTGGAGCTACATAGGGCTGTAAGTTAGAGTTATTATAGTTTTTATAGTACCACTCTTTCCCGTCTAATTGCTTTGCCTTGGCATTTACTGAACGAGTTGTGTCAGAAAAGCTTGTCTTGGCTTCTCTATTGATAACTGGTGAGTAGTTATGATCTTGAAGTTCATAGTGCGCTACATGAGGCATGTTTACTTTAGTTATAGTAGCAGGTCTTTTGGCATTTAAACTGTGATTCCTGCGTGCTAACTCTTCATTACTTGGTATCAAAATAGCAGAAAGAGCAGTAGGTTGTGTCTGCTCAATGTGCTTTTTGACGGGAGGTTTTGACGTTACTGCAAGCGATGATGAATAAGATTTAGTACTTGATTCCAGCCATGCCTGAAGTGACATATCATTTGTTGTATCTGTTGTTATTAAAATCCCCTCCTTTTCTGTTACTTGTGTTATTGTCAAGTTAGATTCCATCAAATTATACTTGCTAAGGTTTGTAGGGCCACTCTTCTGTTCTTCTATATTTTTTGTTTTGTTATAAGCCACATGAGTACTGTTATCGTCGTCCAGATATGCCTGAAGTTCATGGATTTCGCTTTTGATTTTCTGGTGAGTGGTACTTGAATTTACTGTTTTCATAGCTGGTTTAGTTGCCACTATAGTTATTCCATGCTCTATACTACCTACTCTGTTTGAATAATTTGCAGCTCCCTGGTTATCAGTTAGTGTATGAGTGATGTTCATAGTTGGATTTGGTATAGGCATGAAACCACCACTGGTCGTTGGCAACACTGGTGCGAAACCACCAGTTTCAAACTTAGGTGTTGCTGGAGTTTGGTAGATTTTGTTACTGTGTTGTTGTTGTTGTAAATTTTTATTCTCAGGCCAGTCAACTTTACGGCCGCTGTTTAATAATTTTCCAACGTTTATAGAAGGTATAGGCATGCCAAAGAACGTGAATCCACTGTTCGGTTGTTTCATATTACCAGATACGGTATTATTGTTTGTTGTGTTTTTAATCTCTGCGTATAGTGTGGGCACGCCGCCTCCATTGTCTTGTGACTTATTATTATGTTGTAACAGTTTAATGTCGTTATTAAGATTATCCACCAAAGTTTCATTATATGGGTAATCGACGTAATCATCATAGAAGTATTCCGATTCTTCTGGAGCCGGTCTGTTATTAATCTTGTTGATGTGGTAATTATTTTTAATTTGTGTTGTATAATCTTTAATTTTATCTAAAGAAGAAAATACTTGTGAAGTGGCTAAACTAGGCAGCAGAGCTTCATTCTCTTGTACGATGCAAGATCTCAAATCATAATCTTGATTGGCGGGAACATTAAGACAGTCCTCTCTTAAAAAGGGCATACCCTTAACATACGTTCCATCAGCGCATTTAGGTCCAATTGACGAAGATTCCGACAGCCATGATTTCAGCCACATCAATTCGCAATTGCAGATAAGTGGGTTGCCTAGAAGAAAAGTATAGGATTTTTTACCTCTAAATATGTAGGAGTTTCTTAATAATATATGAGGAACTTGACAGGCCCAAATGGGGCAGATGATAGTGATTCTATCTAAAAGTATAAATAGTAAATTTTTGTGATTCATCTGTTGTGTGATGTCCGTAACATAGGCGCTTTAGGCGACTTATCTCGGAGTCAGGAATTATTATTCAATAGTTAGCAAGAGATAGAGGAAGCCTAGGGTAACAAAAAAAGAAAAGTTGTGTTTCCTTACCATCAATGTCTAGTATTGCAATATTATTTCTCAATTTAGCAAATGTAGGTTCGCTTACAGATGCTAATTTATTGTACCTAAGCGACAGTACTTTTAGCCTTGGCATGAAGTCGAAAGGTTTTCCTCCAATGTAACATATTACATTGTTATCCAAATTTAACTCTACTATCCATTCCATGTATTGGAATGACGATGCCACTATCTTGTTCAATTTGTTGAAACTTAAATCCAACACTTCTAAGGATGCTAATTGTCTTAATCCAGAGTTGTCAACGTTTGTCAATTGATTGTTGCTTAAATTTAAATATTGAATCAAAGGAATATTTTCGAATGCCCTTGTTGATATATATTGCAATCTATTTCCTTGAAATTCTAATATTCGTAACTTTGGTAGGTTTGAAAAAACACCATCTGGCAAATCCACTATATGGTTCCTACTTAAATAGATAGCCGACAAATTAGGTAAACTGGATATTGCTTTTGGATGAATAACTTCTATGTCGTTGTTTTCTAGATCAATGGATTCTAAGTCTCTGAGGTCTTTAAAACTACCAGGTCGAAGTTCAATAAGTTTATTATTTGGCATTTTAAACTCCTTCAGTGTATGGACGTTGTTCATAACGTTACCGTCAAAATGTTTTATATGGTTGTAACTAGCATCTAGCACCCTTAATTTCGGTAACATATTTAGCGTTGCAGGTAATTCGTTTAAGTTGTTAGATGATATATTTAAGATTTCTACATCCAGTGCTCTATTCACTAGACTTGGGGTTATACTTTTTAGCTTATTTTTACTAAAGTCCAACGCTGACAGTGCTGCGTTTTCTTGTATTACTACGAAATCGAAACTTTCTATCGTATTTCCGTGCAAATTAACCTGTTTTAGATGAGACATTTTACTAAAGCTCTTTGGATGAACCGACAATACTTGATTATCGCTCAAGTCCAAGTATTCCAAACGAGCCAGATCACTGAACGTCGTCACATCGATTTGTCTCAGACCATTTCGTCTCATGTACAAGCGACGCAAGTTGTGTAGAGTCTTCATACACCCGTGAGGTATTTTTTGTATACCATTGTTAGAAATATCCAAGGTCCTCAGAGATGGTAAGTCTAAATCTGGTGAAGGGGGGACTGGTAAACTAGTTATTTGATTTCTTTGTAAATACAGTTGTTCTAGCCCTCTAGGTAGACCTGGTACAAACTCCATCAGTTTGTTTATACTTGCATCCACCTCGTACAAGTTGGGTAGACTTCGAAAAGTCGCTGGGTGAATCGATACTAATGCATTCCCTGAAATGTTTATGTATTCAAGCAATGGCAGTTCTATAAAAGTGATCGGATCGATTATGCTTATCTGGTTGTTGCTCAAATTTATTCGTCGTAGAGCTGGCAAATTGTATAACATTTTTGGTTGCAGCCTTTGAAAATAGTTATATGATAAATCCAATCCTTTTAAAGCTGGCAAATTCCAAAACGGACCTTCATTCATGTCACTTAGTGAATTGTTGCTTAAATGCAATTCCCTAAGAGCTGGCATTGCAACAAACGCATCGGCCTGTACAAATTTAATATTGTTTTTGTTCAGATGTAATCTTTCTAAACTAGGGTGACCTCTAAGAGCTCCTCGAGGAATTTCTTGTAGTAAATTGTTGCTCATATCTAGATATCGTAAACGTGGTAGAGCATCTAGTAAGGCTTTGAATTCAGAAATGTGCATAATCTGATTTCCTATCAAATATAATTCTTCCACACCACTACCCGACTGTTGCAAAAATGATTCAGGATGTATTTGAGTTATTTTATTGTAGTTTAAATCAACCACTCTTAATTTTGGTACTCTGTGGAAGGCTCCATGATGTATAATATTTATATCATTATTTGCGAGCAACAAATTTTCTAACAAAGGCTGATCAACGAATGCACCTTCGTTTAATTTATTTATTAAGTTATTATTCAGATCTAAATAAGACAACATAGGCAAGTCTCTTATTGCTCTCCCGATCATAGTAGCATCCATAATTTTATTACTACTAAAAGATACTTCACTTAAAGATGGCAGTAGTGATAAACCCCTCATGTGGATATAATTGATTCCACAATTGGTTATTTCAAGCCTCTTTAACTTAGGTAAATTATATAATGCATTTTCTTTTAATATGCGAAGATTTGGACTACCATTAAGAAACAGTCTCTCCAAATTTGGCAAATTTTCAAACGTATGCTCGTTAATAGCATTCAGACTTTCAGATTGTATGTTTATGTACTTTAATTTGGGCATATTTACAATCGTCGGAATCCTTTTAAGACTTTGCGATTGGATAGTGATGGCTTGAAGATTCTGCAATTTCAGAAGACTTTCCGCTGGTATGTTTCGTAATTCATTTTCTACTATAAATATTTCCACCAAACTGTTTTCCTGTGTTTCCAACCATGCCGCTGACAGTCTCTCCACTCCATTATGCCGTAGCATAAGCCTTTGAACTTTCGCATTTTGAAATAATTTTCCTGGCAACGATGGAAGATAGTTGTTCTCGATTATTAACTCATCTATAGGGTTTTGAATATGATCTCCAATCTTTTGTACGCCTTTGGACACTTGTGTTAAATCGCTGTGTGTGCACCTGAAACATTATAAAGTTATTTTAGTTATTAGCAGTGTACATACAACTGCCTATTTAACAATCCTCTGTATAGTAAGTTACGTCGGTACTTACCATATTTGAACGTCCTGGTGTCTGTTCGTGCATATGCACGGTAATATTGATTCAGGAGTAGGACATACCGTAGTTTGACCGCTGCATGTGGCAAATATCACGAGGGTACCCCACAGTATCGTCTTTTGTATTTTCGGATCCATTCCTCCGTCTCATCTAAGAGTATCATTGTAGCATATTGAATTCAAGCCTACCCTTTTAGGCCGCAGAAATTTTATATGTCTGTCACCGATGAATTCTAAAACAAAAATAACTTTTAACATTTTAAGATATTATACTCCATCTGGTAAAGATGTCTCGGCACTGAAGTTTGAGTCCAGTTCTGTCTAGCTAAGTTTAAGTATATTGGTTAAGAAATAAAAGTAATATTATTATTTTTATGTATAAAATTCAATATTTTTCAATGCTTAAAACCGAGATTTAAAATATTTTGGGTAATTTTTAGTTTTGAATATTTTTACATCCAAGTCCAGCTAATAACCTTCATTTTCCATTGCAACACCACATCTTTCGGGAGTCACTCAACTTACAATGAACGGTTAGAACTTAATGCAGTGTTGAATTCGGTGGCGTGAAGGACCTACGCTATTGAAACAATCAGAATGGAGAACAATAGCCTAGGCAGAACGGTCCGGTGGTTAAGCTGCACTTTCACTCATTCGCTATTGTTCTTATTGGCGATTTATGGCGTACATGCAACGTTGTTCCTTGCGTCATTGTTGTGTTACGCAACACTGAAAATTTGAGGTTTTAAGGGACCTATTGATGTAGGTCACAGCAGCATTGTTATGGCAAGCTTGGTCATGCTAGAGTAGATAAAGCTACTTGGTTACCGTAATTAACAATGAGTTTGCCGTATTCATTTACAGATTACTGATTAAGCGTATATTTGGTTAGAATCCTCTATTTAGAAACATATTTAGTAAGTATTTCATAACAGCCTCAAGTAAAATTTTTACTCAACGCAAACAAAAATAATTGCAAATTATCATAATTTATGTAACGATAACATTAGTGATCTCAAGCGTTTAATGCTTGGTTTTTGTGTAGAATTGTATCATATTATAAAATGTTCTCAAAGATGAAGCTAGCAACTAGATGTTAAGTTTATCAGCCTCATGTAACAGTGACAACTGAGGACCGAATCATCTCAGGCAGTCAACGGGACGGGTGATCATTATGAACAGTTAGCACACATATGTATAACTGTTGCGTGCTTCTGTCATCTCGTAGTTTCCATGCGATTATAGGCCAACTTGCACTTAGTTCCAACCTTTATCTACATTCGTGATGTCCGAGCATTAGATCAAATTTTAGAGAGCCTATTTACATCTAAAATTACATGCACCGAAGAACACAGGGTAGATTGCGTACATCTATTTGTAAAATCCTCAATTAAACGATAACGGTTCAGTGAATTACGCGATCTATGTTCTAACCCTTAATCACTAAACGGAATAACGTTTTAAAAAGTTGTAGAATACCTATTAGATCTATGGATATTGATTTTCTAATTCATACTCTGAGACATCAATTGGCAAAAAGTGATCTAAAAGTTTAGAATGTCGCTGTAATTTTGATGTATACCTATGGGGGATAAACGACCTTATCCCTCGGTAGAGGGCACACTAGGTTGATTTAGTGCGATTTACCTACTGTTATCAGCTTATAATCACTTCAGCCATTGAAAATTTCTACTTTCCAAGAGATTTCCGATAAAAGGTTTTAGTCAATCTCTCTTTCCTTATCGTAGGTCGACGTCCTATGCTGCGCTTGCCGGTATGCGGTCTCAATTTTAAAACTCCTCAACCTCATTGGCCATAAGTTATGTGTATCGGTATGCTTGACCCACTACTTATTTAATTGCCAATCTACGTGCTTTACTTGAGGAACTTTGGAAGTAAAATAAATACATGCAAGCAAAATGAATATACTTTGATAAGATTACATTCAAAAATAATTCAAAACGATATAAGCCAAATATCCAGTGCATTTTGATAAACCTACATTTTCATTGACAAGGATAGACTCCTGCTACTATACTGGAAAACATTAAGAGATTCTTCTCTAGTTTAAGCGAGTTACACATCATATAATATCAGAAGACAAGAGTTGTCTTTCTGGTCTAAAGTTAGTATTTTAATATATAGCTTTTTTAAATATATATTAGAACGTTCACCCTCAAGGTGAATAGATCTGGCTAAATTGCTCTAGATGCAGGCCGCATCCAACAGGTACTATTGAAGTTCACTAAGGTGATTCACTAAGATGGCCATATTGGCCATGATGCCACTAGACGTTTTACTGCGGACATGATGATGATACGATTTTTATAAGAAACTAGCTTCTCGTCGGCGTTGACTTTAATATAATATATTACATCTTGTGATAACTAACCCGGGAACGAAAGCAGCATATCCTTAGGGCTAATTTTCCATATGCCAAATTAGCAGAGCCCGCGTATTCGTCCAGGTGGAATAGTGACTTTGAAAGGTATGATAGTCTTCCTCGAAAAATGAACTATAAAATCGGATGTATACAAACTCTGAAAGATTTTATCAAATCGGATCAGCAGATCTTGAGGTTTGCGCGTTCAAACAAACTCTTCAACTTTTTAATATTAGTATAGATTTCATATGTAATTATTCACCAGTTAGGCTCTGACAGTGAATCAAACACAAAGATAGGTTTAATTTTTTTATATTATAATTTAACGATTACGATTATTACTTCCTACACAAATTAATTGACAAATTCACTATTATTAACATGTGATAGTACAATTTCCCAATGCAAAAGTCTAAACTTAACCTATCGGACAATTGCTATGCAGCTTATGTGCATAAATCAATTATATTTTGTATTAATTATATATGTAAAAACACAATTATAACGAACGCTAACATGCGAACAATCACAATAAAATCCGTGAGTGTTGCTGTTCTGGACGGCAATAGCCCGACTGTTATTGTCCCTTTGCAAAGAATTTGCTTTGTATTTTCTAGGAATTCAGAAAAGTCACCAAATAACTAACGTAAAAACGTAACTGCAATAAATAAATAAATTTAATTACAGCTCCAAACCTTTTACAGCTTAATTAGACTGTGCTATTTCATCGAGTTCCAATATTTTTTCTCATGTAACGAATAATAAACTTGCAGACATCTCAGACACTCCACATTTTAGATTTAAACGATTTAACTTTTTAATGGGATATGATTTGAGCCCAACTTGAATGTTTTTTTAAATGTATTTTCATTATAAACACATGCTTGTATAACTGAGAATGTACGACGCAAAAGTTACGTCAAATGGCGTTGTGTATGCCATTTTAATGGTCATTAAAGGCAAATTTTAAACATCTCTTTCATTGCATGATTTTAATGAAGGGTAAGTGCTATCTAGTACCGGCGTAGTAAAATAGTTGATACTGAACTGACAGATGATGTTATATCCATGCGGAGTAGCGCAGCTCTAATATAACAGGGTGAGAATGAGCAGCCTAAGTCCTGTGCCCTTAACGCAAAGGTACGCCTTGCGATTGCGACCAGGCCTACCCATCGCGGTAGTAATGGGCAGATCCCCTATCCAGAAGAGGTCCGTGTTCGGAAGAGGTATGGTTGGCCATACACTTCGTATGGCTGACATGATGAATATAACGCAATACTATTTAGTGATAAGAGACCTAGAATGTAGACAAAGCAGTGCGTACTAAGAAAAAGAAAATTTGCGATTAGTTCCTCCATAAAAGAAACTGTATTTTTTATTGTTCAGTGAGCATAATACGCATAAGTATGGTAAAGTATGATTATTACTAGAATGTAACGATTGACCTACTATTTCATGCATTAGAACTATGGTTTGTGATCATCCACGCAAAAGAAAAATCTCGGGCGGTGTCATGTCAGGCCATTTGAAAGCTGGGGCAATGCGCCGGCGCATGCTACTGATCTTAATCTTTTGCATGCCGCACACCATCCACTGACTGGTTCGTAAGTAATTATAACGTACTTATGTAAATTGATACGTGATCAACATTTTCTATATCGAAGTGTTTTATGTTTCATAATTCTTAAAATTTGCTAAGAATATTATCGTGGAGCAAACTATAAAAATTAAAAGATACATATTGGCCCTGGAACTGAGATGAGAAATATTACAAAACAATATTAATATATGTATGTATGTAGATTCACAATGTATTTAAAAACTTAATAAAACTATCTGATATTATCATTGATATGTCTAATTATTTTTAGATTCCAGACTTATAGACATACGTATCACACATCGTTCTAGTCAAGCTCCGAAAACCAATTTAAAATCATCCACCATCTCTCTGAACTATGTTAGAAACCAGGACCTAGTGAAACAATGTTTTACATTAGAGAAACATCAGTAGATTCGACAAACATCTCGGAGTTCCCTGTGATTTTGTGGGAATGAATTTACAATCCCTACTGAAATACTACTGTAAACTCCTCTTATTTATACAAACACATTGTTGATTTCAACATCTCAGAATCTGTACTTTATTCAGTGTCTTTTACTCTAATTAGTGCTGTGCATTCAAACAATCTGTTTGTTATAGCAGTGCTATTGTGCATAAATGTGCAATGTGAAAATTATATTTAAAAATGAATCATAAGCTCTACATATCCTGGACTCCAGAGAATACCACCTTGCACAACCAAATTGGGCACTTCGAACAAAGATGTTAAACGTATAAGAAGCTCTACATCTCTGCTATATTGGATTACGTAATAACTGATGCTCACTTAAGAATTAATCCTGGTTATTGTTGGTTAGACAAGCGAGGCCTGTGACAGCCAGACACGGACTGGGATCCGGAGCCGATTTCGCATGTAAACACCAGACTTTCGGTTCACAGCTCGATGCGCACCAAGTAACTTATCTTTCACCATTGTGGCGCGTGCCGTGGTTGTATGTAACTGCTTGGAGATGTTTAACTACAGAATTGCAAGTAGGCAGAATATTCATGTTGGTTGCATATAATTCAATTTGATATTTCATGTTTGGATAATTATTATTATCGACAGTCTCTTAAATGACTATATTATTTAAAATACACTTCATAATATAGCTCAAATTGACTGGGATTGTTTGCCTTATGTTTAGTATCGGTAATCGTCATGTAGAGAATAAAAATTATATTAAAAAAACTGTGTGCTTCTATTGTACAAAAAGCATTATATTCTTTACCATCCTATCAAAACGTTATATCTGCAACATTTATTAGCATCTTGCTTATTTACCTTCCCCGTTTTCTTTGAGAAATATAAATGTATTACGTATGGGCAAGCGAGGTGGGAATCGCAGATTGTAGTTTTCGCGACCGGACGCTGCTGCTTATCCCCACCCTTTAAATTTGAGTTACACTGTTTAGGATAGATATACCGCCATCTGTCGGTTCTGCGACAGTCGGCTCTTGCGACACCTGGTAGAGGGGGAGTTACTATTCTACTCTACCAATACCCCACGGCAAATTATATACACCGTCATATGTGGTACCAGCATCTCTCACCATTTCTAATACAAAAGGAAGTACAATTGTACTCTGAAATTAAGGATCAAGGAAAAAAGCAACCGATTAATTTATTAAATAAGTTTGTTACTTTGTCTACCTTACCCTTGCCTGTACTCAAATTATGAGAATTCATTACATACGCTACTTTCGTACTTACAGCCGGCTCAATAGTCGCTTCCTCGCAATTTTTCAATTATTATCATCATAATCAACATAGCAGCTTAAAACGTCCACTGCTGGCCTTTTTCCCATAATTACCGCGCTAGGCAAGCGTGGCAATCGCAGAGCGTGGCTTATGGACGGGAATGCTGCTGCCCATTCCTGTCATATTGCATTTGAGCTACATTGTTTCGAATAGATATACCGCCATCTGTTGGTTCCGGTACCTTAGTCGCCTTTTCTGACACCTGGTACAGGTACTATTGGTATAGAGGAGGTAATTTTGCTAAAACAACGACAATTCTAAAATATTTAAAAAGAAGGAACACAAAAGATCTGTCATTATATATTAGTAAGTAAAAAGTAGTATTTGTAGTTATTAGTGCAAGAGTGACATAAACATACTACCTATGAGGACAGAAAAAACATTGCCAGTAGTTCCGACGGCATTCCTCGAAATTGTCGCCTCTACAAAACTATTACATCTCTTTGATCTAACGTTGCAAAATGACAAATGCTGTGACTTGCCACGATTAGATCTGTCGATGTAGTAACGAGGAAGGGTGCCAGCTTGGACAATAAAATGACATGATGTTATTAAAGTTAGTTATAATTTCATACGCTATTACGAGTAATGAGCTTAAAGAATGTACGTCTATTAAAAATAAAACATGATATTTATTAAATGAAAGTTCAGGTTTTCTTTGTTTGTAGCCCAGTTTCGAAACATCCATCCTCAAATAATAATTGTTTAATTGAGTGAAAAATGTTTATTCGTGTGTCTTACGACACTAAAACTTTGTGAAGGATCCTAATTCGATACTAGCTATGTTAAGAGGCAATGCTCGGAGTCTTGCGAGATGCAAACAAGACGGAAAACCGGAGAAGAGCTTAACTTTCCGACATAGTTCTGCGCTTATCAAATTAAAGTGGCAACGGGTAGGATACATCGGTCAGAAATTATGGCCGATGGGGTCACAAAGTTCTTGTGCGGAGACTGCGTATCGGCAACTGCTCACACGGAGGACATGGGATTGTATAAAAACCGCATGACTGCAGGATGCAAATATCATTCAACTTTGCTTTTATTTGTCTTTGTGAAAATCTTTTGTGGAGGCCTACGGCGAACAGGAGACATCATGTGGCTGACATGGTAATGGTAATCATGATCCATATATTATACTATATATACTAGTATACCAGGTCCCTGTTACCTGATACATAACCTACAATAATACATAATACGTTTGTAGATAACGTGCCAAATTGTAAATTTAGTGTCTCATACCAACTCATAAAATAAATAAATGTATACCCAACTTCTTTAATCCGTAGTCAAGAAACACGGAAATTACCTCCATATTCATGCCAGTCTCTTTAGTCTCTTAGTCCTAAACAGCTCTAGATTCTAGGTATAAAATTAAAAGTTTGTACCATCACGTTATGCACTGTATTCAAAAAAATTCATATGATTGACAGTAAGTGTTATTTAATTAGGTAAATTAGTATTATCCTTAAGAACCTTTTCTAATACTTTTTACTACAGTTAATCGCACATACGTTAATGAGAAAAATAATTATTTTATTGCAAAATATGGCAGAGGCGTGAACAATACAGTGCTTAAAGGTTGCACAACATCCATTGCAACTGCACTGTGCATTGCGAAATTTTATCGAGCACTATTATAACCCTAGCTTTCTGCCGTCGACTTCGCCGCATGCACCTCACTTTATTATCAATTAAATTAAATTAAAATAAAATAATTTAGAAATTAACAAGCTCAACATTATATAATCTATATATATATATATATATATCTCATTTGCAAAGAAACCGGCGGCTATGATTTTAATTCTTCTTTAAAAAAAATCGGTACCAAAATGATTTCAATCATTTGTACATGTTACTGGCGGGTTTTAAAAATGCCATATATATATATATCCTTTATTATGATTATTAGAATGACAGCTGTCAAATTATTTTAGTTTAAACTAAGCTAACATAAATACTCGTGCGACGTTATTACATTGACATTTGTCATTCTAATCCAGCTATGTTTAAATGAGTGTACTTACTAATAGCATGAAAATGTGAACTTCGATAACTTTACGATAGTACCGTAGCAATCACAGTAACATCCTAAATGCATTATTATATATTTTAAAAATAAATATTTTGTTCCCCTCCCCCTCCCCAAAAAAGGGGGAAGTTGCCCATAATTGCTGCGCTGAGCAAGCGTGGTGGTAATCGCAAAGAGAGGAATGCTGCTGCACATTACCGCTCCGTTGCATTTGAGCTACACTGCTACCAGTTGGATAATCTGCCATCTGTCGGTTTTGGTTGAAATTTCATTTCAAAAGTAGAATCTTAAATAACTACCTATTCGTAGTTTTCTTATTTGAACTTCAATTACATAAGAGTCGTGTCGTAGTTCTTGCAAACTAACGAAGTCCTACCTATCCATCACAACCAATAGAAAACTTAATTGTCTCGTAGTATTCGTATTACATAGAACCATCATAGTTCATTGGCTTCGTCCGCGTGAATTTCTCATGGAAACAGTAGTCTTTTGGAAATAAAAAGATCCTTGATTGTGAAAATTCACAAAGATCAGTTGAGTATATAAAGCGTGAGGAGATAATAAACAAACTCACTAGTATTTATGATGACAATCAGTTGAGATCTAAGCAATCGGATTGCGATATTGATTCGACAAGCTTTTACCAGTAGGCGCGTTTTATAATCGCTAAGCGCTTTCTTTTGATTTTTTGTTTTGCTAAATTATTCTAAACATGTTCCAATTTGCAGCCGTTTATCGAAGATCTCTCGGGAATCATACGTAAGACAAAAGATAGCCTATGTCCTCCATCGCACTACCAACTGCAATATTTTACCGATTACATTACACGATATATTTTCTTAATAGAAATTGACTAAGTCTAATCTAATCAGCTGTGGGATGCATGTATGGACTGTTATTCTTTTCTTTCTGTTCCTCTTGCTCTTTATTGTGTCTTTTCTCGACACATCGATAACGTCCTATGAATGTTTTTTATTGGTTTAGATATAACTGTTTTGCTCCATTTTTGTTAGTGTAGGATATGTATGTTCCCTCCGTCGTCAACAGGTGACGACTGAAAATCAGCTTTTCATGGTTTAACGTTTGCAATGTAATTGCAAAAAAATGTGTTTATTTATGATGTCAAATTCTGCATGATTGTTACATATAAACCTTTCTCTTGAATCACTCTATCTATTAAAAAAAACCGCATTAAAATCCGTTGCGTACTTTTAAAGATCTACAGCACACTCGTACACAGGCCCTATATCAGCCAGCATCCCCAAGGATCCGTGCTCTCTCCAGACTTATTCGCGCTCTATGTGAACGACATGCCTAGGTCCCCCGGCGTAGAGCTAGCCCTGTTCGCGGACAACACGTCTCTGTACGACTCGGGCCAACGCCGCGACCCTTCCCTCTGTTACAAACGCCTCCAGCGCGCGGTCAATGTTCTAGGCGACTGGTTTCGCAAGTGGCGTATCGTAGTGAACCCTGAGAAGAGTGCCGTCATGCATTTCTGGAGGTCTAATCGGTGCAGTGCGAAAAATATGGGCCGCGAGGTGAAAAACCTAGGTGTCACATTAGATCGGCGCATGACGTTCGGACCTCACACTAGAATAGCCAGGAATAGGGCCTCCTACATATTAGGTAGGCTCAATTTCTACATCGGCCGTACAAATAGAATGTCCCTTTGCCACAAGAGGACTATCTACAAGGCCTGCATCCGTTCGGTGATGACATACGCGAGCCCCGTATTCGCTTACGCGGCCCCGTCACATATTAAGACGCTTCAAGTGTTACAAAATAAATTCATGCGGAGGGCGACCGACGCCCCGTGGTATATCCGTAATCTAAATTTATGAAGGAAGCGTCGCGTCGTTTTCTTGACGGGGCATCGAATCATGCCAATCCATTTATAGCCAATTCCGCGAAGTACGTCGCAAGGAAAAACGTCCACGTCCGACATCGTAGACCGCATCAGGTCTTAGACGATCCGCCTGCTAGGATTACCGCGAAAATCGCAGACCTACGACAGTCGGCCAGCCAGATTTATGAACAATAAAAAACTGTGTTTGCAATTATTAACCATAATGTTGTCTGATATTGGCACTGGTACATAACAACTCATAACATTCGCGAAGCCGACATTACTAGTTTCAACTCGCTGTTTTTTGTTCTAACATAGTTCTCAAGGTAAACCGGTTTCGGAAGTACTAAGTAGACGGCGTACGATAGTATCGTAAACATACCACTTTATTTAGGAAACTTTTACAAGAATAGTATTATCAGAAGGCGTGATAAACGGAAGAATCCTTTAGTTTAGTTTTGTAGTTAGTTTATCGTGTTGGTAATAAGCAAATTATACACGGTAGTTATAAATATCACTAAATTTATTTATAGACGATTGATGTTCGAAATTTTAATAGAAATTGAAATAGTATTTTTTTGTTTTAACGTATGTAATTAATTTACATGAATTTTAACTTTATGTACCTAGTAACTTTTTACATCTGAATTTCTAGCTGCCTGTAATTAATATTGCTTCCTGCGTCCCTGTACGTTACACCGGAATGGGAACACAAAGGTGCAAATTTTCTTTCGTAGAGTTTATATTATCCACAAGCCAATTTTTTTAAAACAAACACTTGCGTATTTATATTATAGATTCTGCAATAGTTCTAAATATAAGAAAACGACAATTTACAGTTTTTTTTACAAATTATACCGTATTTCGTCACACAAGTTTTAACACTGCGTGTATAACAAATTCGAGCCTTCAGTAGAATTTAAAATATAATGCATGTTTTACATTAAGGACGGATTACTTATGCCAACATTGGCCTACATAAGTTCCTCCTTTAAAGTTCTAAAAAAAACACATGGCGGCTATGTTTGTCTTCTAAGAATCACTATAAACTTGTTTAGTATTCAAATATGATTAAAATCAATCCAATTATGGACAAAATTTCCCTTGACATATCTTGATTTCAACAATTAAAAAGATATTATACTTTTAAAATTACTCGGCAATATAATTGCATGACTTGCAAGGCGAGCGTCGGGAAGCGATGTTGGCCGACGGGTAAGCTTGCGCTAGGATATAATTCTTATCACAACTACATTCATACAGACGAAGTCTCTTGCATCAGTTTGTATTTGCTTAAAACTTGACCAAATATTAAACACGTGGTGTTCATGTCAAACTTAACTCTTTCTATTTGCATGAAACAATAACAAACCTCTTTATAATGAATGCAAGATTCAATACACAGTGGTGGAAAATACGATAACAGTGCATTATTATACACGTCTGAAGCCTTATCAAATAGTGGAATTCTTATCTCACTCCCGATGGCCAAGATGTCTGAAACAATTTCTGTGAATATTTCATTAGAATTTGTTCTCTTACAACGTAAGCTGGCATATATATACGTTTTCTTCAAATACAAATGCTTAACGATGAGTATTTTATCATCGACCAAAACATATTATTTGAATTGTCTGCGAATATGGCCTTGAGATTTACATTGTGCAGGGTTGCCAAATCTACACATATATTTTTCTTTAAAATCATTAAATAGATTGATTTAGGTCAACTTCACATACATTATTCTGTCCTTAATATACAAAATTCAATAATAACATATATTTAGTTGTGTAGGAGCCAGTCTAAACCATTAACTAACAACGAAAGCCATAATACCAGGATCAGAATCAGGTATCAGGATGAAGCTAGCACTATACTGTTATAATATTTAACTAAAATATATACTACTAGCGGCCCGTCCCGGCTTCCCACAGGTAGACATAAATAGGTACATATATTTAAGTAATAAGCATGCTAATTAAAACGACCATGAATCCCTAATTTGAAAAAAATTGGATGCTTATCTTAAAGCCTCCCTGTACACTACGTTGGCTGTGTTATTTGTAGGTGGCAACGAAGCGCATTTTCAGGAGATCCTACTCGAGAAAGTGCCATATAGTTAGTTACTCGATGCGCTCTGTGGCGGCCGCCGCCGGCATGTATTTTTATTTTAATTTCATGATATCTTTTGAATGGAATGTTCGATTTCAATAATTCAAAAAGTAATCATCAGGTCTTAAGACATTATTGAATATTAAATTATTTCTTTGGATAAAAAATTATAAATGGTATATAATGGATAACACGATCTGATTTTGATCGACATATCAATTTGTTAATAGTAAAAAAGTCGTTACAGTGACGTAACTACAATAGTTAGACATATGTTCTCGCGAAGTTTTTTTAGATATTGATATATTCTATAATATTGTCAAACAATTTTTGTCCTATCATTAATATTCTTCGCAGCGTATACGATGAAAGACATTTTATGGCTAATTTTTTTACACCTTTGGTTGATTTTAATAGGAAAATATCTAAAGTAATCTAGTACTAAATAAAGCCTATGTTACTTAATGATAATGTAGCTTTATAATAAAAAAAGAATTATTAAAATCGGTCCAGTACTTTTTAAGTTTATTCGCAAAATTAAAAAATACAAATCTTTCCTCCTTATAATATTAGTGTACATAAAAATAGTACTGTGTTCCAGTTTCACTAGACTGTCCGTTCTTTGCTGCAGGTACTCTGGATTACCAGGTTACTAGATGGATGACAGGTTACGCTAAGTCAAAATCTGCTGATGGGATCCTAGGAAAACGGTCAAATATTATAATTATAAGTATTGATGTTTTTTATTTTCCTAGAAAAATTGTTATTAACAAGGAAACGTAATAATTGTAATACTCAGAATCAAAAAGTTTAATGATTCATTATGATATTTTTTTGCTTCGTAACACTTCTATACAAAATATCTATAACATTACAATAAATATTAAGTTTTTTTAATGTACTAATCTATGGAATGCCGGATATATTTAAAGAATTGGCCTTGAACTTAATATGACAAACTATTGCGAAAGGTTGTATGCATATGTAACAAAGCAAAGCCGTCAATGCTGAAACAGCTAGAGCACATCATTAAACATTTACTTAGATCATCTCAAAATTCCTCAAACTATAAATATTGATATAAATGAGCTTAAAGACACCACTCCTAGATATAAGACCAAAATATTTAAAAAACTAGTACCATAATTTACGTCAATCATCGTACCACACGGACGTTCCTTCATTTAATAAGAGAAAAAAAGCATTACCCGAACCCGTTCGACCCTAAATTCGAGTTGGAAAAAACACGTTACCAGTATTCCAGTTTTGTTTAAACATCTACCAAACACCGCTTATGTATACATTCACCTGTGTATATTGACATCAGTGCCAGTGACGTACGGACCATGCCTCCGGTCGCTCAATGCTAACCACGCGAATTTTACATACCCGACACACCCACAAAACCTCAGTTACCAACTTAATGTTAACTATCAACGTAGTAAGGCTCAAATTGCTAAGTTATTGAATTACTTGGATCGAAAATACGATTTCGTGTCGACGCTCTACTCACGCGAGTTTAGCTATAACTGAGACCTCACACCACACCAGTTACTATTTGTCTCACATAGTGATTTACCGTGTGACTGCGCAGTCTGCGTCCGACGACGATGTTTTTGAGAAATCTATACAGAACCACTGTAAGGTGCAATATCAGGTGTTACACAGTTAATTCTATTAAAACGCCCCCAAAAATCTTAATCACCGGTAAGTGGCAGTTTGTGATTTTCAATTTAAAAATATAGCAATATGTGTCAAATAAAATGCCTCAGTAATTTTAATTGAAAAAATGTTTTTTTAAGAACATTTTAATTGTAGTTTAAAAGAAACTACCACAAAGAAAATTGCTAAGTTCTTAATTTTGTCGTGTGATTCGTCTCTAGATTTTTTCATCTAATTAAAAATGAAAAGCATCAATAAATAATTTATTTATAGTTTATATATGATTTCTACAATTATATATAAACTGTATTTAGGTAAATTTTTATTACCTCAATACAAAATAAGTAGTTAAAACGTATATTAAGAGATTTAATTAGTTCCAGATAACTTTCAATATGTTATTCACATCGTTGTCTTCAAGAATATAAATATTACATGATCTTGCTGAGATGTATATATATGTATATATAATTTGTGCAATTATAATTGATTTAAAAACTGCAAATAGTAGGTATTTAAAACTAAATACTTAGTTTTCACATAAGTAGCTAAACTGAAAGCAAACGCCACGCGGTCACTCGCCACTCCTTTTACATTGACTTCGTTAAATTTATAATCAGTTTTATTCAAATACACATTACGTACAAGTATTAGTTAGACAAATTATTTATTTTTCACATTTTTACATGCGTTAAATTATACGTTATCATAGTTACCTCGCCGCAACATCAATTAACGTCTTTATTTTACTTAATGTGTATTTTTCAATTTATTAAATTTAACATACAGTTTCAATTTCTACAATAAATAAGATGATATTTACAATAACATTTCCTTATACAAATTTGTTACGCAATAAAGTTGATGTTTCGAAAACACGTTCTACGCATGGTTTACCTGAACAAATGACGACATAAGTTATTCACTGTTTTATTGACTAGGTTATTTGCGAATCTAACGTAAACAAACACACCTATCTGCGTTAAAACAAAATAATTATCTATTATTGTAGCATTACATTACTCTTGTGTGTGGTGTTATTAAGATTCTTCATCATATAATGAGCGTCAAAAAGTAAACGACTAGCGTAAAAAAAAGATATTTTCTGTACGTCTCGATTAATGACGTCTTTGCTCGTGAGCTGTTGTCACGTGATGGCTTGGAGTGACGTGATAGCGAAATACTTAGGTCGTATGGTGAATTATTTTTTATACAGTTATTAGCAATCCGCCCCGGCTTCGCACGAGTCCTTTATGGAAAATGTAACATAGCCTGTTACTCCAAGATCTGTAGCTTTCTAGTGGCGAAAGAAATTTTGAATTTGTTTGAGTGGTTTTTAAGTTTAATCAACAAAAAAACATTCTTTCCTTTTCATAATATTAGTTTAGATGGTAACATAGTTTTCTTAGTTTTATACTTTATACTCATATAATTTAGTTATGATAGCTCCAAAAATATTCACTCAAATTATGTTTTGTCAAAGAGTATTGTAAGAGTAATGTGCATGAAATGCTTAGGGAATAAATCCGGCGAATTAGCTTTGCAATTATACATGACCATTTTTTTTTACCGTACTCAAATTATTGATTGGGTATACTATCCTTTTAGATGGAAATATCGCAGATTTTTTTTGTAGACCTATGAAAGAAGAATATATCCCATAGGCAACATATTTTTTGTTGAAAGCTTCCAGCCGGCAATTTTTTTCCGATACTACAAATTCCAACATATATCGTTATACACTCATTTCCAAAAAAAACGGGCAGTTATGATTTTAATTCTTCTTTAAAAAAATACGGTACCAAAATGATTTCAATAATTTGTAAATGTTACTGGCCGGTCCGTGGTTTAAAACAGTACGTTCTAAATTAAAATTTTCGTTTGATGCTTGTTTTTACAGAAAACCATTTTTATCCTACATTTTTGGTGCATAGTTCCAAAACATAATATCGGTTTATGATTTTTTTTATATTCTTAATTGTCAAAGCTTCATTTATTGCTGTTTAGCTATCTCAATAATGTTAGAGAAAGTGTTAAAAGCTACTAAAATTATTGCGCTGCTCGAAGAGGGTTGCAGCCAATGCTTCGTGGCTCAGAGGCTAAGTATGAGTCGCTCGACGGTTCAAAGGACCTGGCAGCGTTATCAAGACACCGGTTCCGTCGAGAGAAGGCCTGGTTCGAGAAGAAAACCATGTACCCAAACACGGGATGATCGTTTTCTTGTTTCGTTTGACTTTAAGAACAACCTCGAAGAAGTAAGAAATGTGCATATTAGTCTATGGACCGTCAGGCGGAGGCTTCTCGCGGCCAATACACGCAGTCATCGCCCAGCCCACGGCCCTAACTTACTCCGTGAGCACAGAGTTGCCAGGCTTAGGTTTGACTCAATAAGACTGGAATAGGGTATTATTCTCCTATGAAGCCAGGATATCTCTATTCGGCGAAGATCGACGTCGGCGAGTGCTACGAAGACCAGGAGAACGCTTTGCAGAGGCTGGTTTTAAGGAAATCACACCTTATGGTGAGGGCTCTGTTATGTTTTGGGCTGTAATAAATTCA
Organism: Heortia vitessoides; assembly: GCA_020976665.1. Classification (NCBI taxonomy): domain Eukaryota; kingdom Metazoa; phylum Arthropoda; class Insecta; order Lepidoptera; family Crambidae; genus Heortia; species Heortia vitessoides. Next base: position 14,030,339 of record JACJUM010003174.1, on the reverse strand, counting down.
GTGGATCGTACAGAGTTAGTCTTCATTGAAAACAGCTCACTCACTGGACATCGATACATAACAGAAGTTCTAATACCTCGTGCACAACCTGCATTGGCCGCTTTAGGCGAAGACTCAATTTTTATGGTCGAACATATTCTGCAAGCAAGTATAGGGATATCCTCGCTAGCATACCCAGACGAATTCGAGCTGTGATTTCAGCTAGAGGGAGTCACACTTGATACTAAACATTTATCTGCTACTTTATTAAAGAAAAAACAAACAAAAATCTTTGTTAACTTTTACTTCACGAGCATATGTACTACTAGCGAGCATACACTACTAGTGAACTTTAGCATTAAAACCCATAAATTTTATAAAATTTTTATGATACTACTGACGAAAACGATTATTTGCTTATTAATTTACAAAATTGTTAAAGTAAAACTACCTATAATTATCAAACAAACCAATAGTAACATTTGCAATGGTTCGTTGCTAAGGTGCCCGTTTTTTTTTTAAATGAGTGTATTATATAATTGTAAACAAAAATATATAATAATATAAATATATAATATATTATAAATGTAAACAAAAAATTTTATTTACCTACTTTAATATTACTATTATACTATATTACTATAATATGAAAAATACAAACGAACTAGGTACAAGTTTATTCTGCCCGTACTATTTTTTACGCAATATTAAATATGCGAAACGGATATGTACAGTACTCCCTTATACAACGCAGGGGAGCAGAGGAATTAAAAAAAATTATAAAAATTCTCGCCTAAGTGTGCAAAGTTAAAGTATGAACTAAAGTTATTCGTATAAAATTCAGTATGAACGTTCATTCGAAAGTCATGAGATACGCGTATAATATGTTTTCGTAAATCATCCCTTCAGTGGGTAATAGGGATGTGCAAAGTTTGAATGAAAGATCTACAACTTAACGCGTGTAAAACCGCGGGGCGCTGCTAGTATATTATATAAAGAATTGCCATATTAACTGTTTATATATAAACTAGATATATACAGTGCCCATGAGAAACAAGTCAACCTTTATCCAGTCATAAGAAAATATCATCTATATTAAACATACATCTTTTCCAGGAGGTCTAGGCCAACTCGGAGTAGAATGTGCGAAATACCTACGACATAAATACGGTAGAGAAAATGTAATCCTCTCAGACATCATCAAGCCATCTGAGGAGATAGTTAATGATGGTCCATACATTTTCGTAGATATTCTAGACTTTAAAGGTCTGCAGAAAATAGTGGTCGACCATAGAGTAGACTGGCTGATACACTTTTCTGCACTGCTTAGTGCTATTGGGGAGCAAAACGTACCATTGGCCGTTCGCGTCAACATAGAAGGAATGCATAATGTCATAGAGTTAGCGAAGCAATATAAACTAAGAGTGTTTGTACCGAGTACAATAGGGGCGTTTGGACCTGACTCTCCAAGAAACCCGACTCCTAATATAACGATACAAAGACCTAGGACAATATATGGCGTCTCGAAGGTTCACGCTGAATTATTAGGAGAGTATTACTATTACAAGTTTGGATTGGATTTCCGTTGCTTGAGATTCCCAGGTGTAATATCCAGCGACCCCCCTGGTGGAGGCACCACAGGTAACGTAAACTTCTTATTTATTATTTTTTATAAAGATTTATTATTTTCTAACATATACGCGATTACTACTCATAATAAAGTCTTATTTAATGGTTTTAAAACTAGGCACTTTTCACTTTCACTTGACTCTATCTTCGGTAGCCACTGGCAGTTATTATAAAATTAAAAAAAAAAATCTGACACATCTTTATGGCTATAAAATAATAAATTCATACGACATCTCATACGTTGATCTGACACCGAGATAAGTGGATTAAATCACTAGTGTTACGTATATAAGACGACAGAGAAATTTCAAAAAAGTACTTAAGATACGTAAAAGGAACACCCAGACACTGTACAAATACAAATAATTATAATTATCATATATGTACGCAGTATGATATATATATCATATATCCTATCTAGGCGCACTAGATAGGATGCCTACCATCTGCGCCATCGGGCCCAATTAGATTTATGAAGTATATACAAAGGAGGCTTAAATTGGAGAAGTAAGCCTTCTGTGATGCGTTTACTAATCTGATAATAGCAGTAGCGCGTCTTCCTCAAGAATTTAGTAGCTCAATGGTCAGAGGATTTGTAATCCCACTCGAAGGTTCGATTCCTTCGTGAGCTGAGACTGGGTGATGTTTCTAGAAGAAAACGATAATGTCAGCTACAAATAACACACTGAATGCAAAAATCAAAGTAATAAAAACATGGGTTGCAATTGAATTCATTGCCTTATCTTATATTATCGTATTTAGTCTTTATATAGTTTCAGTTAAACGCCATATCGTCTAACACGTGTGGATTTAACGAAAGCAAATTAAATAAAAGTATGTAACTATATTTTCAGGTCATAAGGTTGGCAAAGCGCCTTTTATTAATGACTAAGGCTACGGTGACGCTTAGGTTTCACGTTGTATCGAATGCTTAATGGCCAATTTACTCATGCAAAAAGAACAGAAAAATTTGACAACCAAAAGCACTAACAATAAGAATAAAGATATCCACCAAATTTGCTGGTGATTCGAAACATAAACACCTCTATGTGGATATATTATTTTTTTTATTAGGCTCGACAAACAAGCATACAGTTCGCGTGATAGTAAGCATTACCGTAGCATATAGACACACGTAATATCATATCACATTACCCAGTATTTTCATTTCCTCTGTCACCCTTCAAACCGGAATATAGCAATGCGAACACTGCTATTATCACATCGTGCATATTTTTTAAAGAAATATTATCACGACTAAAAATTCTAATCACCACAATTTCAGACTACGCCATTGCGATTTTCCACGACATCCTTCGTAAAGGCCAATACCAATGCTACTTGAAGCCAGACACAAGAATGCCCATGATGCACGTCAGGGACGCCCTTCGAGCCCTTTCAGAGTACCTGGAGACGCCCAATGAAAGGCTTAATAGACGGGTGTACAACGTCACGGCCATGAGTTTCACGCCAGAAGAACTAGTGGAGGCTATGTCCAAATACGTACCTGATTTAAGAATAACATACCAGCCTGATTCTAGGCAAGATATAGGTAGGTGACAGAAAAAAATATGTAACTGGGTTTGTAGGCTTAAAAGTACGACCGAGTACTAATCGAAAATCTTACCTAATATATATATATATATATATATATATATATATATTTTGGCTTACAGTTAAAATAATAGGTTAAAATAATTGGCTTACAGTTAATACTGTGCTAACGCTGGTTACAGCGACAATAGGACCATTAATTTTAACTCATTTTAAACACTACGCCTATTTTTAAGAATTTAAAATATAACATCCTTCCACAGATTGAACGGACACTTTGTTGTTTCAATATAGCAATCTACAAGTTATATAGAATGTTTACTTACCCGTATAAAGTTTTTTTCTGACTCCCTTTTGGTACTGAAATAGTCCTGATATTATTCCACATATTTGCAGCGGATTCCTGGCCCCAAGTGTTCGACGACAGCGCGGCGCGTCGCGACTGGGATTGGAACCCGCGAATTGATCTCGACGACCTCGTGAAACTGATGCTGAAGGAAGTCAAAGAAAAAATTGCTGCCAACGGTTTTTCAGCTTAGAGAACTGTGTACTATAATGACTAGATTTTAAGAAATTTTCCTTTAAGTAAACATATCACATGTTAGTTATTTAAAAAAATTTATAGCGACCCCGCTAAAAACTATATTTTTACAATTGGTGTTAATTTAAGTGTACTTCGTGTTTAATTAAATAATACCAGAAAATTAACCATATCAATTCCTTTATTTGAACATCCACAAACCAAATAATTTTCGACTTAAACTAAACGAATATACACAATACAATAATTAAAGAATAATATAATGGCATTTATATTTAACATAACTTACAAAAATATTGACTTCAAATGCCCTATGGTAAAAAATAAGCAAGTCAAATTATAACTAACGGATTATTATTGGCGGAATAAAAACAGTATTTCGTGATGTATTTATTAGATAATAGAGATAAAACACAATGAATGGTAGCGTACAATATCGATGCATAGTTAAGTACCTAGGCGTGAAACTTGGTTCATCGACCCCAAATCACACAAAACTCAGTCTTCCATTCGTCACTATACAGCAACGCGATCTTACGTAAATTCCATAGTACAACAATATAATTAATAATAAACTATCTATCAACCAGTTTCGCAGTGTAACTTCAGGTAACTTCTATTTGACACTACACGCAATCACTATCTATGAATTACTACATTTTAAAAATGTTACTGTTGTTAGTGCCTGCCTATACCGAACTTTTAAGCAAGGTCGACTCTGCCAAGTAGAAATTTAGGACGCAAAAATGGGCAAAGGACAAAAGAAAACAAGTAAATATTGCCTTAAGTCAAGGAAAAGTAATTGTAAAAATTACATTACATTCTAGCGTGGACGGCCCTATAATTTACACGCGCTAATGTTAAGAGAGGCCAGGAATATCCAATGTTTAAATACTAAAGCTACTATGACTATTTGATCCATTTTCATGTTCTTTTTTAATACAGACAGGCAATTAGCTAGCGTGTAGTAAAACAGTTACCGTACGGACGCCTGCGGCCCCCTAAAAACCTATTTACCTACCCCTTTTTGAAAAAACCCACACCGCTGTTTATCGATACATATTTCAAATTAAATGCACTACTGTTGTCTAACGTGTTTCAACTAGTTAAAAAAGAAGCGATGTTACAGTATACTTGCTGTTATATTTTTGAGAATCAAAGAGTGCGCTATGTTCTTATGGTCACTATGTGTAATTAACTTATTAGCGGCACTTGATTGGCCAAAAATGCAATTTAAAACTTTATCATGTATCACGACTCCGAAGGCTTTGAATGTTAAGTCTTTGAAGTAGCGTAATTTGAATACCTAATAGCTCATTCCTTCGCATTGATTGAATATGACCACGCAAATCGTATAACGCCAGTTTCTTTTTTTTTTAAAGGAAAACAGCTGTATGTTACTTTTTATTAAACCTACAGTATTGTCTATTTTAATTTTAATCGTACAAAATAAGGTGTAAGGCAACTTTGAAGCGATCAGCCCAACGGCACGATAATAATTCAGAATATTCTTTTTTAGTTTCCTATTAATATTTCTATTTTCGATCTAGCGTAATCTAGCTAAAATATTTACATGTGTATACGCAAGTGTTATTTAACTAAGAGACGGGTTAAACTTTGTTATTGTCTTGTAAATTATAATTATGTCACATATCATGTCAGCCTTAAGACCTCCACTGCTGGAAATGGGCCGGAATGGAACTATTGTGGCCTGCATTCATCCCAACAATCTAAATCCTGTCGGTAGATCCATCCGGATCGTCTAGCCATCTTGTGGATGAACATCCTTTGCTGCTCTTTTCAGTACATGGTCTCCATTTCAGAACATTACGGCCTGATCGACCATTAGTTCTGCAGGTTATTAGTATTTGATGTTTTTATATGTACTTTAAAACATTAGATCTGTAATAAGGTTACAAGGTATGAACAGAACATACATATAATATTTTTTATTAGTAACTTTCTCTGTACCACATGATCAGGTTCTACAAGACGGCAATACCGGAACCGACAGATGGCGGTATATCAGAATCAGCATCAAATTTAAACCAGGGTGAATATGGCAACGGCTGACATGATGTACCGCTTTTATCAATTTTCGTTAACACTTAAATGTTAACACATCTTTGTCATAAATTCTTTACTTAAATCTGCTAAACCGTTACTTAAGATAAAAATCTGTTCGCTGTTGTTTGTGAATAACTATAGCACATAATTATTGTTTACCACTAAGACGGTCAGCGTACCTACATCTAGAAACAAAACCTATAACTGGTAATAAAATGAATTATCCTTGTCCTTATTTAATCGCTATATCTATCATGTTGTATGTCATTGAGGGTAAACTGTATATTTAAAGTTTAACACATTCAACACCATCATATTTATCCCAGTGGACACTTTAGCCGCGGTTATGTGCAGAAAGCTAGAAAAACACACGTAGCGTGTTCAATATTATATGCTCGCAGTGGAACCTAAAATATACAATACATGTTATTTTGTGATTTCCAGTGGGCAAATATCCACGTCGACGACTTGCATCAGGAAACTGCAATACACGCGAGGCGTGTCAACAGCAGTGAATGTGTTAAGAATAAACATGACACTGCACGAAGTACTGTAAATTAACGTTATCAAAGTCGATCATCGCCATTACATATTGCACCATATTTTAATCACAATCGGAATATCCTAGTTAACTAAGACGGTCATTGTGAATGTCTACATGATCCACCAATGGCACAATTTTTAATATTAAATAGACATTCAACAGTTAACAAAAATAAATTAATATAAAAACTGTTTACTTTGAAAACAATGTATACATAATACTATCACATTCCATCATTATTTGTGACAAAATAAACATTCACAATAACACTAATATAAAGTACAAGAATTTCTATTTAGTGACATTCATAAATTAAGACACTTGATCGCTTGTTTTGATCCAACACTTAGGCAAGACACATCCACGAAAAACACTTGCGCGATGACAAAATGTGACAAAATTTATGAGTGTCCTCGTACCTTTCAACAGAAATCAGAGAACACGGTATATAAGCTGGCAACATTACAATAAAGTATTGTTTTTGATTATGCAACGTTAACGAAATAAGTGTTGCAGTAAAGCATTATATATACCTAAATGTATTAAAATATAAATTATTATTTATCTACCAACCTTGATTCAGGTGTGTAAACTTGGAAATGAACTATGTGAAATCATTGTTTTACTTTCCTTAATTTCATAGTAATGATACGTTTTCTGTTATTGTTCTACTTAGAACATTCTGTATCACTATACTTATATAATCCTTATTTAATAAATTTCATGGTTTTATTAGAATATTCTATATGCACCAATTCCACTATAATGTAAATAAAATCATGAATCTAGAAACGCAATGCGCAAAACGCGTGTATATATGTTTTAGATTTTATGGGAATGTTCAATAATGCGAATGAACGGATGCGCTCGCAAATACGGCCATGGAGGCATAGTAGTTGTTTAAAACACAATCTAATTAGACACTTATTAACCTAATAAAACATTATTATTATAACTTTATTAATATTGCCAACTTCCTTCATTGAAACTAAAACCGAGTGATCACATAGTAAGCATACGTAGCAGACATTGAATTCCGACAATTACACATATATCAATATAAACTTACATCGTATGGTTAAAAAGATAAGCAAAATATTTTGAATATGTTACTTAAGTACAAAATTATGCCCTAAATATAAAGTAAGAAATGCAACACATTCGGAATCAACAAGAATATTGAGATTATTTGCGATAGTACTTCAAATATAATACAAACAATAATAAAATATTTATAAATATCCCTTAATGTTACATCAATTAGTCATATTAGTTAAAAAATAATTTACACATCATTTCAATAGATATAAAAATAATCACACCTTTTTAAAAATGCGTCAGTGTCGGCATAATAACAATGGAGATATATGAGATACTGTCTGATATATATAAATTTAGGACATATACAATAAAAAAAATCCTAAACGCGAGTGGTCCGTGGCATTAAAATTTTGTTAGAAATTTTAAACTTAGAACATTGAAATATTTTTTTAAAGTTTTCTGACCGGGTAATAAAACCTGGTCAGACAGATCATGTTATACCTTTCATATCTCCCTTCTTATATACGAATGTGAAAAAATATTTATATTTAGCAGTATCAACAAAGTTTTGTAAATGTGATAGCTATTAATTAATATTGTTTTCATTTTATAGTGCACAATTTCGTTGCGATAAACGAATTGCAGTACCTAGTGAATTGATGGCAAGATTCATTAATGTAACTAAGAAACAAAACCAAGATTTGCTGGCTATGCGCAGAAGTCAGACGGTTTTACGATGATTAGAAAAACAATATAATGAACGAGATTTCTAAACTAAAATGTAAGATCACAAAAACCAATCAATTAAAATTTTAAATAATTTCGTACCTATGACTTAGATATTGTGGGAAATATGTTGTCACTTTATCACTAGTTTGTCACTATTTAGTGACGCACAATAGCAAAAATATTTCCTCTGCACTAACTTTGCCTATAATAAAATAAACATTAAATACATAACTTAGTGTTTACTCTGACTTGAGACGCTGCTGTTGTTCTCTGTTCATGTTGAGTTCTTTCAATCGCTGTCTCAGTTGCGCCTTTTTCAGGTTGGTCATTATCAGTGTGGATTGGTACAGCCAGGAACCCTAGAAACAAAAGAAGAAACCTCTTAAAGATCTTACTCTAAAAATAACCACTAGACATTGAATAGTGAGAGAAGCAGTGAAATTACTGGTTAATGTCACATAATATTAAGTCTTGACTTGTCACAAGGTGGCAACACGCAGTGATATCCTTGTGATAATACGAGCGTCTATAGGCTGCGGTGACACTTGCTATCACGTAGACCGTATGCTTGTTTGTCGACTAAGACTGACCTCGCCAATCTTAATAAGATTTTTTTTTCATTTATCAGTCTAATAATAAAGGATAGTCCATGCCTACTCAGACGTCAAAGAATGAGTAAGGACGTTTAATTGAACCTGCGAGCCAGGTTCACGAAATCTGAGCAGGAAGGTATCGAGACAAAGTCTTTAGAACCAGAGAAACACGCTTAGTCATACAAAAACCGGTATCATCATCATCATCATATCAGCCGTAGGCCGTTCACAGAGGCATGGCCTCCAAGAGATTTCCAATAGGACCGGTTGTAGGAGCTAGTTTAATTAGTTGGAATAATTGCCACGCTGGGCAGATGTAAGACTGTAAATTATTTTATTAAACGTGAAATTTCATACGGATGGATGTTTGTTTATTTTCACGCCAGAACGGCTGAACAGATCTGGATGAAATATGATACATTATTTATAGTCTGGAGTAACACTTTTTATCCTGATAAAATAGTTTCGTGGCACATGGGACTTGGCTTTTGTGTTATCTAAGTTGCTATACTTCTTGGATTACAATTCCCGGTTCCTTAGGGTTAAGACATAAAACAAAGACCTCAGGGCCAAGGTCGCGTGCAAATTCTGTACACATTTGGACGGAAGCAATTGGAATAAGATCGCACGTAATGACAAACGAGTGTTCGCAAAAGACATAATCTAGCGACAACATTTCCTAACAGATAACAAAATTAAACATTCTGAATTGCATCGAGGTTCCTCATCATCTTCCTTTAAGATAAATAAAGTCTTACACAAACTTTTAGCCGAGATACGATGTATTTCGGCGTTTCAAATGTCTCAAGTAGTGTCACGATTTTAAATTATCTTTGCAAACTTTGTACAGTTTGATCAAACTTTAAAGATATAATAGTACATATCTTTATTTTTTAATTTCCGCAACATCCCATACTTTGATTTGACTCCGTGGTAAGTAGCTTAAAGCACCTGTTTTAAGAGCCCTATGTCCAGCGATAGTCGTCAGCGTGGAAGTCGTTTAAAACTCTTGTGGACACAGAGGATTCACAAATATAATACTTAAATTCATATATTTTACACCCACACAAAAACCATAACATATAAATGTCATCATATAAATGTTGGACCTGTGTGGGGATCGAACTCACGACCCTTGGCGCATAAGGAAGGATCACAACAATTTGCGCTATAGGCCCCGTCAAAAAACGAACAAAAGGTATACCAAAATGTCCAGTGCGCCTATCACCCAGGATTTCCTTTTCCGATTCTAACGATATTTAATAGTTAAATGATTCTGTAACCATTATCTTTTCATTACACAAATGTTGTTAGGTATGATATAAACCTCACATATATTTGCTCGAAAGACAACTATATGTTGGTTGGCTTTTTTTTAAAACCTTTGTTCAAAATAAACTCTTACGGTCTATTACATGGCTCCTGAACTCTTGCATGATACTTGTGCACGTGCATATGAAACTGAATCCATACATTAATAACATAAATTGCTTTCTCCACGTATAATGGTTTAACATAATAAACATTTTCAGGTATACATACAATAAAATAATATATATAATATATTAAGGTTCATTAAAGAATAAAAATTAGAACAGTTCAGGTGTTATAACTATCGTCAGGATCTAATACTTCATTGTAAATATTATGAAATAATTAAAATTAAATTGGTATAAATTAAGTAATTAGTAGCTAAGTTATATTTCTAGTCCCAACCTATTTATCACTATCATCAAGGCAGCCATAGAACGTACACAGTTGGACATCAACTTGTGAAAATGGTTGCCAAGTCGCCAAATCTAAAAGCCGGACAGACCAGTCATTTTCTCCGTAAAAAGGTCGGACACATCGCACTATTGACGATTTTGTGTTTCAGAATTCATCATCATCACATCAGCCGTAGAAGGTCCACCGTTAGACATAAGTGTCCCCAAAAATAGGTAGGCGTGATGGCCGTCGTAGACCGCAGCTTTGCGACGGGGATGCTGCTACTCAAGATGGAGATCTTGTTGCACTTGAACTGCACCGTCTCGAATGTATATACCGCCATCTTTCGGTTCGCCACTTCAGTCGCTTCTTAAGACACCTTAGAGAGGAAGGTACTATTCTACTCTGCCGATACTACACGGCACTAACTCACCACTTTGAATTAATAGGTAAGACAAAAACAGTATGTAAAATCACACGTAAACACAAATATAACCTAACAAAAGCCGGACAACGTTTATTTTGATCGGACACTTAATTAAAACGCCTAACTATGTCCAACTTTATCCGGACGCCTGGCAACGCTACTTGTGGGAAGGAAACTACACGAAGCACTTAGCTAACATTTCCAAGGTATTTCTGAATCGCACTAATATGATCAGGTATTTAGTCGAAACATTAAATTTTTTTTTAATTTATTGAACTCTTCTGTTTTTCCGTTTTTATTTATACCAATGAATCAGTGACAATGTATACTTAGAATTTCCTAACCTACCTACCTACCTACGGTTACGGTACCTACGGTTTTTTGTATGGATCAATACAATTAGCGAGATAGGAGAGAGACAAAGTATGATATGCGAAACACGGTGTCCAAGACTTCTCTGGAAACTTGTCACACGTCCAGTATGATGAAGAATACATACTTTTATATATTTTCATGTGACTATAGACAGTATAGATTCACCAAAACAAGCTGTCGCTGGGACTACGCAATTCGCTGGCTAAAACACAAGCGGCGTGCTACATTAATTAGAGAGACGAAATTAAACTATCTACTTACCACCATTATCATACAGTTGAGCAAGATCGGAATGGAGAAAACTACGGATATGAACAGCCCTTTACTGTCGAAGTACTGCTGTCTTGAAAACAGGGCCCAGTTGCGTGCCGCCACCTCGTTGATGTTCTCCGAAAAATACACTAACAGCACTGTAAACAATAGAGTTAATGATTAAATCCTCATAGTCATCATAGCAGCCGTAGAACTTCCACTGTCGGACTCAGGCCTATCCAGGTAAGAGGGAATTTTATCTATAACTGCCAAGCTGAGCACGCGTCTTGGTAATCGCACAGCTTAGCTGCTGCTGCCCATCCCCACCCTCTTCGTATAACCATAGAATGTCCACTGTTGAATAGTGGCTTCCCCAAGATAGGGGCATTTTTACCCGTAATTTCCGCGCTGGGCAGACGTGGTGGCAATCGCGGAGCGCAACTTTGCGGTGAGTATGCTGCTGCCCATCCTACTGTAGTATTTAACCTGCGTTTTTTGACTCCGAGAGATATAAGATGTTGCGTGAATTTATTTATTATTAATGTATTTATTATTATGAATGTATTAATGCAAATGTTATCGTATATCCTACGAAATCTGCAGGGTGGGGATGGGCAGCAGCATCCCCGTCGCAATGCTGCGATTGCCACCACACCTTGCAATTATGGGCGAAAATGCCAGTGTCTTAGGGAGGCCTACGTGCAACAGTGAACTTTCAACAGCAGATATGATTATGATGATCCTGCATAAGCTAGTTGAGTTTGCTATTTGTTTTACCATTAAAAAGTGACGCCTTTTCTGTGTTTTTTAATAATTGAGATAGATACTTGTATTTCGCAACATTATCACCGTTTTTGTATTCTTAAGCTGACATATTAACAGGTCAGATGTGTGTCAGTTTGTAATATGCTAATATATCATCATAGCTAAGTATAACTATGCTATTATATCATTATATTATTTAAAATCTTATCTAAATATCTTCATTAGTATATAATTGAATACTACAGTAGATATATGGCTGATCACATATAAAACATCAAAATACATCAAGACCGCATTATATTCATGTTATAAAATGATAAATGTCGTAATTCCATATGCTATTCAAAAGTCGATTAAGTCATGTAGGCAGGTATAAAATTAGTCTCTCGGTCCACTTTCCGCATCGTGGAACAAAATTAAAGGTTGTTAGAAGTTCGAAATTTATAAACACACACAAGGTCGTGTAGATCGATAACAATGTTACATTCATGCCAAGAAACAAACTCGGAATATTTACGTTGTAAATTAAACATGCAACGTGGTCTTATCAACAGCATGCTTAAAATAACGCACGAATAAAATATTTTAAGAAATTATTTCATACGAGAATAACACAGGTGTAAAACAACCACCACAATTATTCGATTTGTATACAGGATTTTATTTCCATTCCGCTGTTATCGAGGCACAGCTACATTTGTACATGTTTATAAACGTCATTTACGAATATTTAAGAGTGTGTCTAGGTGTCGTTACTTTTAGAATCTCTAGTAATTACGAGAAGAAGTCTATGTTGCTCCGTGATAGTCCATGGAGAAATAAAAACAGATTTTATCCCTTAATAAACCGATTAATAAATTTAAAATTACTTAAAAAGTAAGCTTATTTTTAGAGCATATTATAGTGTTAGGATTATATTAATGATAAAACGGGCTGAGTATGAATTGCTTTAGCCTCCAACCTAGTTTTAAGACAACGGTTTGTTAGCACCGACGCGGTTAAGGGTTCCATTAACACTAACTATTTAGTTTTGATAGAATCTTTATCACCACCAGTTTATACTCTAGGTTCCTTTCTGGTGGCTTGTATTATGAACCTGAATCAAACTTAGTTTTAAGATCCGTCTCGTGCCGGCAGACTAATATAAGGTAGGTACAATTTGAATGTTAGATGTCTCTTTACGACCCGTCGAGTCATCGAGGTCATCAGTATTCAGTACTTTCTATTTCTGAATTAAAATTTTTCAATTTTTTATTATTGACGATTCGAAAGCCTTGCAATAGGCCTATTTGAATAAAGAATATTTTGATTTGATTTGATATTCACACATCCATACTTACAAACACCGAAACATAAACCGAAAGTAACTCTGTCTGTTATCCTTCTACAGCTAAGGGAATGAATCCTTACTAATATTATAAATGCGAAAGTGACTCTGTCTGTCTGTCTGTCTGTTACGCTTTCCCGCTTAAACCTCTCAACCGATTTTGATGAAATTTGGCACAAACAATCTTTAGACCCTGAGATAGAACATAGGCTACTTTTTATTGCAAAATAGGGGTGGTAAGGGGTTGAAAAGGGGGATGGAAGTTTGTATGGGATTTCTTAATTTTAAAAGATAAAACCATGAAACTTTATATTTAAGCACTTGATAAGAAATAATAAAACATTTGTTCTAGCGTTTTTGAAATTTCGAACTGTGAGGGGATGAAATAAAGGTTGAAAGTTTGTATGAAGTTCGTAATTTTTGAAGATAAAAACATTACATTTTGTATTTAAGCTCTAAATAAGATACAAAAATCGTTTGTTTTAGCATTTTTACTTTTTTACCAGTGTGGGGGTGAAATAGGGGTTAAAAGTTTGTATGGGTGTTCGTCATTTTAAAGATAAAACCATGAGACTTGGTACGTAGGTCTCTTAGGATGTGCAGAGTTTTTCTACAAACGGAATTCCGAAATTCGAACGGAACGGAACTAATGAACTGATGACCAATGAAATCGTAGGACAGATCAATGAACGAATGATGTCACATGTGCAAGGCGATGTTGTCGAATATTTGTCAGTAGATATTGTCATGGACAGTGAACAGGTGACATCTTATCCTACAGAGTTTCTAAACTCTCTAGAGCTGTCAGGAGTGCCGTCTCATAAGCTGAGACTGAAAGTTGGGGTTCCAGTTTTGGTAATGAGAAATCTCGAAGCGCCGAGACTATGCAATGGGATTCGATTGCAAATTACGCAGCTAGGACGCAATATCATTAGAGCAATTATAATGACAGGAATAGCTAAAGATGAAGAAGTTTTGATTCCCCGCATACCCATGATCCCTACAGATTTACCTTTTCAGTTTAAAAGAATCCAGTTTCCCCTCAAACTCGCCTTCGTAATGACCATTAACAAAGCGCAAGGGCAAACACTTAAAGTAGCAGGTGTCCATTTAGAGAAAAACTGTTTCTCGCATGGCCAACTGTACGTGGCCTGCTCGCGAGTGTCGAGTCCAAACAATCTCCACATTTTAACAAATAATAACAAAACAGCAAACGTTGTATACAAAAATGTTTTAAATTAGGTCATTGTCATTTTAATTAGGTCATTGTGTCTCTTGGACACAAGGGACCAATACATTTTCCTGAATACTTTCTGCCACTCAATGCTATATCCAAATCTATACCGTTCCTTTAATCCATATCTAATATCTCATATTCAAATTAAAAGTACGCAGACAAAGTCGCGGGTACCGGCTATCTATATATAAGAGAAAGTCGTGTTAGTTACTACACTTATAACTCAAGAACGGCTGAACTAATTTAGCTTAAAGTTTGTAGAGATGTAGCTTAGAACCGAGGGAAGGAGAAGGTTCTTATGACAGAAAAAAAATAAAGAATTGCGCGGAAACTTAGAAAATTTAGGTATCCCCTCTAAGGCGGAACGAAGTTCGCGGGGGCAGCTAGTAGATATAATAATAACTCGACGGGTCCAATGGCACTTATGGTAGTTAGTGATCCAGACTTATGCGCCAAGGTCGTAGGTTTTATTCCCACCCAGGACAAATATTTATATGATAGATATTTGCACTTGTTCTGTGTCTAGGTATAATTTATAGATATGTATTTATGAATGGTACTTGTAATTCCTTTGTTGTCTGATATCCTTATATAATAGTGCTTTAAGCTACTTATCTCGGAGTCAGGTCAACGTATGTCGTGTGAATTTATGTATATTTATTTATAAGTGGTATTTTAATATGTACAGAAGTTTAATTTACTTGCACGCTTTTTAACCCCTTCCTTTCATAGAGTCAATGGATTTACACGAACAACTGTTAATTTGGAAAGTTTTTCGTAAATAATAAGTTATGGATTTAGTTATATGGACTTTTTTGATAGGGAATTCAGAAAAAGAACTGTCTAGAAAATAACCCATTAAACACGCTAAAATGCTTCCGGTCCTGGCTTCGATAAACAAATTTACTATTTCTGTAAAATTTAATTAATTGATTCGGTAATATCTTCATAAATATATTTTCATCATCATCATATCAGCCATATTGTTGGACATAGGCCTCCCCAAGAAAAATTTTGTTCTTCTCCGCCCTTTGCATTAGAGCTACACCGTGTCGGATGAATATACCGCCACCTGTCGGTTTTGGTACCTTAGTCACCTCTTACGACACCTAGTACAGAGGGAAACACTAATCTACTGTGCCGGTACTTCAAAATTATTAGAAAAATTTTAAGACATTTTGAGACCAGTAGATAGACGGATTATGGTTGGCTTTATCATTTTCTTATCACTTCATAAAACACTCTAGAATCATTAATAAGAACCTAAAGTAAATTATTAAATTAAGAAAAATTTAATTCAATTCAAGCGTCATATAAAAGTAAAATGATAGTCAATATTGTTTTTATGAAAGTTAAAGATTAGTCAATATTGTTTTTTATAAACCAGACAAGGTTCCCGCCTCTTTGTAGGCTAATAGGTATTTTATCTAAAAACATAATCAAATATCATACATATTGCACCATACACAACTTTGTTATCACCTGATGAGTTGAGATAAGAACATTTGAAAACAAATCCGACCTTGTATTAAATATGATTGCTGGCGCTATAGTAATGACTAATTTCATTATGATCAGAATGGTATTAACAGTAATATCAGTATTGCAATATGGAAGTATGGGAATAATAACATATAACACACAAAGCCTACTTCTTTTATCCAATTGTAAGTCTATTGGATAAAACAACAGGAAAGTTTGGGTGAAAATATTGATGTGCACTGGCAAGAAGCTATATTCGGATGCAATGCAGGGAATGGAAATGGAAGAGTAAAAATGTTCGCGATAAAAGCATAAACATCCAATTGTATACGAGGAATATGCCCGGTTTCTTTCTACACATAGAAAAATTTTCTTATTTAGTTTACCCAATAAAAATGTTTATTTTTCTTAGGACTACACTAACTGTGATACATTATTTAAGTGTCCACTCGAAAATCGTTTAAATTTAGATTCTCTTCTCTTCATCATGCAAGTAATCCAATGCCATTTTATGGGGGTCCATTAAAGAGTTCTTTGATAAATGAAAGAAAATATACTGTGGTTTGTTCTACAAATTTATAAAAGTGGTTAAAAATTTCATAAAACTATTAATCTGTACACATAAAATTTGATGCAAAATATGAATATCAAAGTGTTTAATAAAAGAAAATATGCAGAATGTGTATAAATATCATAGTCATGGTTATTAAAAAGAAAAGAGATGATTGTTTATAATTGACACATATGATGATGCACCAAGGTAATATCTATGTAGAAAGCTATTTTTGTATTTTGTATTTTCTAAGTTTACAAATCTTATTTTGGCATAAAATATGGAACCTTCAACCGCATGAAATCAAGCAACCTTTCATTAAAATCGGTTAAGTAAAATATTAATATGTAACCAACAGACAGAAACTCTTTTGTTTTATGAAGGAATTCATACAAAAATTTCCAAGGTCCAAATTTTCTACACAAATATGTATTTTCTGTATTCTACCCTCTTGTTCTTTATTTAACAATATATATAATAACATTATATAATAAGAATAATAATAACATAGAAAATAAAAATAGTTTAAGAAAGATACATATTACAGAGTAATAGCTATTTTAAAATTTTGAATGCTATTCATTGACTTCAAGGAAACACTCACCTTTGGCTGAATGGGATGACACTACATTGCCAATGTGTGCATAATTTGCATAAGTAAGCAGCAGGGAGTATCATTTAAGTATAGGTATGAACATGGGCTAAAAATTGTGAAATGTATTTTTAACATACAGGTTTGGATGTTGTAGTGAACTAATATGATGTAGTAAACTAACTTTACAATAATTAGGGAGATCTTAAACATGTTTGAAAGTATAAATAATAGCATAAACACAATTTTTTAAAGCTCCTAAAATGGTTGTATAAATGTTTTTTAGATTTTATTAAAATAAACAATAAAGTAAGTGCAAAAATATACTCACAAAGTATTATAAAAAGAATTATTTGGAAGTTCCCATAGTTCCTTGTTGAAAAACATGTGAAAGTGACAATCACATGGAAAGATAGTAGGGCAATTAGCCATGGGTCACCCCACTCAATCTGAAAATAAAAATACAATTTTATTTACAGAGTCAAAGAAGGGTAGATCTACATACAACAATGATTTAAAAATAAAAGTGTCTGAAATCTCTGAAATAGCAAAACTGATTTATGTACTGGAAATGTTTTTGCCACATCTAAAAAACAAAAAATAAAATTACAAACTTTATTTATTTATATACTATGAGGTATGAATATAGAGTATAATGTTGACTATAAACTATGGTTTTCAAGATAGTATATAGTAGATTATTCACATTTTAATGGAAAATACACAAAGATTTTGTAAATATTCTAAACCCAAATTGATTGTTTGAGAAAATAAGTATAATTTAGCTATTCAAAACAAACAGTAATAAAGGAGACCAATCAGATTCAATAGATTTCAAATCATCTACGTAAGACTCTCAAGAACGAGTAAGTTGTGAAGCATACCTAAGCACACCATAATAAATAAGTGATAAAATGATCTGGCTTGCTAATCAACATTCTCATGTAAATTTTCTTACAATTACAATTTAAAAATAAATAATTATAGAAGATGATTTTAGCCTTTAAAATGATATTCTTTAAATGTCTAAAAGGTATATATAAGTTCTCTAAAATTATAGATAAAAGGTATATAAAAATTATCCATAATGCAATTGAAAGAATATTCTAATAAGGTAGAGTAATTAGGTATCAAATGGTCATAATTACCAACTAAGGCATTATTGTAACGCTATAATAGGTAAGTATTAATATCCCTACTTAAAGTTAATTGAATTCGAGTGTCATGGTCATCCTGATCGCCTGCGCTATAGCTGTGCGGTATTTATTTATTGCAGCTAAAACAAACTAAAAACAGTTTTAGAAATTTTAAAATTTATATTTGGGTAACGTGAAATGTTACAGTAATCATAAAATAAATTGAGTAGCAAGTGCAAAAAATTTTCATATATGATTGGATCGATGTAGCCACTGAAATAATTGAAAAATATATACTTACACTGCGTATGTACGAAATGAAATCCGATATCTCGTTCACTTCAATGAATCCTTCCATTTTTATATATTTATAGCAAATATTGAAAAAACTATGATGAAGTCAGACACCCGCCTACCGAACGAAACGAAATGAAATCATAGAGTAAAATTACAGAGATGTTCAGGCAGACGACATGAAGATAACAACAAAAAGGCAAGTTGTCATTCAAAGTACTGTTCAAAACGAAAAATTATATAATTTTGTTATTGCATTTATTATTAAAATCTTTATTAAATATGTATATACATATATATATATATTAAATGAATTGATTTCTACAAAGATATTTGATAAAATTTATCTTCCAGTTAACCATTTATTTATATTGCTATATATATACCAATTTCTTAACTATTTTCGAGCACACATTTTGTTTATGTTTCTTATTGGAGATCTGTCAGTGAGTTCTGTCATTCGTTTTTGATTCATTGGTGTTTGGTGAGGTGATGGTAGTTTAATTAATATTTGTTAAAGCTTTGTGTTAAATGTAAAATCAGGAAGGCAGATAAGAGGCAAGAAAAATATATAAATGTATTGATATACATTTTTAATTAATTATGAGGAGATAAATAAGTATATACGAAGTGTAGATAAAATGTTTTGATAATACAACAAATTCCCGGCAGCATAATCTAAACCGGTAGAGAAATGTTATCAAATAAAATATTAGAAGTGTTGGTTTTCCTCACTTGTACGGTAAATAATGTTATAAATGGCGCGTTATTGGGAAATATATTGCAATCGCCCAATGGAAAATATTCCTTTGATATTATTGGTTGTCCTATCCTAGAAAAGCAATGTTCTCATTTATCGGATA
The DNA here is from genome assembly GCA_020976665.1 of Heortia vitessoides. Classification (NCBI taxonomy): domain Eukaryota; kingdom Metazoa; phylum Arthropoda; class Insecta; order Lepidoptera; family Crambidae; genus Heortia; species Heortia vitessoides. Next base: position 14,010,652 of record JACJUM010003174.1, on the reverse strand, counting down.
ATTTAGCGCTACTATCTTGCGCACTTAGTGCTTCACACAGTAATAAAACTCAAGTTACATCTTTGTGTCAACATAGAATATGGACACAACAAGCAGAACTAATTGACAATGCATTTCTAGACACCAAGCTTAAAGAACCATGTCAGGATGAGCTCATAATATCGGACTGCTTGAATCCCGCTGAATATGGGATAGACTGTGTTTTAAAGAAGAAACCAAGTATTAGAAATAAAAACTGCTGGAGAATGATAAACAAAATTGAATCTATAATATTCAATGACTGGCAAATTATTGGAAATTACTTAAAAAATTGTTTTGATGATATACAGACATATTCTTGTGGCAGGATTCCTTCTGATACCAAAAGCTTATCACAAACACTGACTATGAAATGTCTGCAGAGTAAGGAAAGAGATCTAAAACCAGAATGTTTGTCTGAAATTACAGCTCTTAATGAAATGAAATACAATACCTTACAAATGGATAAAATTATATTTGCTGCATGTAATTCAGATCAAAAAGCATTCTGCCCTGAGGAACTTTCTGGATCATGGTTAATGTACAAGTGTCTAATAGCACATAAATATGAGAATGGTAAAGTGAATTATTATATTTCAGTTTGTGCTTACATATAAGTATATAGATGATTAGCTTTTGTTTTAATAGGGTTGACTTGTATACATGGTTGGAACTATCTTTTTTTCTATTTTTGGTTAAGTATTTTGTTTTACTATGTAAAAAAAGACAGCTCTTTTTCTAATCTGATATTTTAGTAACACTTTTATTCTGGTGGTCAGAAAAAAATTATTTCTAAATATTTGGCATTTATAGTTATTTCATTATTGATATTTCACAGATTTTTGAAGGCAATTAGAATTAATTATCCTAGCACATATTACTGTTCAGTGTTTCTTTTGATTTTCCACATTATTTAAAAAAGTTAATTTTATATTTATTTATTTAAGTATTACAAAAACTGGCTTACTAGAGTTAGGCAAAAATTAGCCAAGGTACAATTTTAATACTTCCCAGAATATTCTACACAGAAATAAGCATTTCAATTATTATCTTGAAACACATATTTTAAAAGTTGGATTTGAAAAGTAGTTCTATTTTAGTAGTAAGGGTATTTCAATAGAAATAATAATTTAGTTTTGTCATTTTAGCTTGCTCATATATTTTGAAAAAAGGATGTCAGGATCTTTTCAAAATTTAATTTGGATTTATATGACATAAAATACTAATAAATATATGTTTATTAGTAATTTAATAAGGCAGTAACTTGGAGAAATTACTATTTTGCAGCCTGCTTGCCACACCTATTTTTATTATGAATTTTGGTGTTCAATATCCATACTGAATTGTTGTTGTGCCTTTTATTTATTTTCTAAATGAATATGAAACATAACATGCTTTATTTTTAGGTATGACAAGGCGATGTCAAGATCAGTTATTTTATGACCAAAGAATGGTGGTAATGAATTATAAAATGAGTCGGGGCTTGGTAAAATCTTGTAAAGAAGATATAAGAAAATATCACTGCCGAAAGGGTGTAGTAGATGATAAAGATGTCCGACTGGCTCAAATTTTGCTCTGCTTAGAAAACATATCTAGAAACGATAGTAGAAAACTGAGTACTGAATGTGTTGCTGAAATGATTGATCACAGGAAAATGTTAATGGATGACTATAGGTTATCACCAGAACTAATGCAGAATTGTGCAAATGATATAACAGTATTATGCAGAGGTGTTGAAACTGGGGGTAAAACCATACACTGTTTAATGGATCATGCTAGACCCAGAAGGAGGAAGGAAAAAAGAATCAGCATAGGATGTCAGAGATCTTTAGAAAAACTAGTCCAAGAAGCAGATCCTGGTGAAGATTGGAGAGTTGATCCTATATTGAGAAAAGCATGTAAACCTGTTGTTGACCGAGCATGCAGGGAAGTTAATGGGGGAAATGGGAGAGTCATGTCCTGTCTCATGGAGAAACTTGGGACGGTTTTGATGTCCAGTGAATGTGAAACTGCAATATTACAAATTCAGTATTTTATATCTAGAGATTTTAAGCTGGATCCCCAATTGTATAAAGCATGTAAATATGATGCTGTTACACAGTGCAAAGCAAAACTTCAGTGGGCTGATGTAAATGAACAACAATCTGAAAAAGATCCTTTGATATTGCCATGCTTGTATAATTATGCTTATAATTCCGATTTGAGAGGTATTTTGAAACCAGCTTGTGAACAACAAGTTAGAAGAGTAATGAGACAGAGAGCTGTAAGTGTGGACTTACTGCCAGAGATAGAAGACTCCTGCATTGATGATTTGGCAAATATCTGTTATGAAAATACAGGTAAAGGGGAAGAAGTTGCTTGCTTACAAAGCAAGATCAAAGAGTTGTCTGCTAAATGTAAAGAAGTTGTGACAAATTTCACTGAAACACAAAGCGGCCATATTGAATTAAATGCTGTAGTAAATAGCAACTGCAGAGTTCAAATTGAGAAACTTTGTTCTTCAGAACTTAAAAGTAAGAAAGATGAAGATGATGTAATGGAATGCTTAATCTCACACAAAAATGATCCAGATATTAAATCGAATGCTAAATGCCGTGCTGCCATTGAACATGAGCAGTTGATCTCGCTTAAAAATTATAGATTTACGAGGAAGTTCAAAAATGCTTGTAAATCTTATGTTGTAAGATATTGTCCCAAGGCTCAAACTAAAAGTCAAGTTGTGGGTTGTCTGAGTGAGATTGTTAGAAATGATACAATTGCAAGGCGAAAACACACTATATTCAAAGACTGTAGGCAGCAATTAAGGAGTCAATTGTTTCAACAAAAAGAGAATATTGACTTAGATCCAGAACTGAAAGAATCTTGCAAAAAAGATTTACAGTTATATTGTCCCAATGTTCCGCATGGCGAAGCAGCTGCTTTAGAATGCCTTCAAACAGCAAAAGGACAATTGAGTGATGGATGCAGAAGAGCTATTTTTGTCGTTAAAAAACAAGAATTTAATGACAATGCAATTGATTACCATTTGATCACAAGTTGTAATGATATGATTGATCTCTACTGTCACAATACAGAAACATCAAAGATTTTGGAATGTTTAAAGGTGCTTATCCTTAGTTAAATTTAATATATTCTTTTAATTTTATGGCATATGTAATATAATTCTGTTTATATCTAGGCTCACCGGCAAAGTCCTGAATTTGATGAAAATTGCAAAACTGTTATAGTCAACAGAATGATCGAGCAGAATACAGATTACAGATTTAATAATAATTTACAAAATGCTTGCAAAGATGATGTGAAGAAGTATTGCTCTGATGTTATTGGTAAGTAAACAAATATTTTGATGTATTATAAGATACATGTCCCTTTAGCGGATCGCCCCGAATTCTTCTGGCGACATAGGAAAAATGTAATACATTACTTTTCCATATCAACGTCCAGATACTGTACATCTGAAACAAAACTTTGTTTGTAATAGTTGGTCTGGAGTTATTACATTACATGCAATGATTTTTTTTTATTTATCTAAAAACATAAAACTATTATAAAGCTTTTATAAATTTATACTTTTTCAGTTGTTTGTGACCAAGTTTCAAGGTTGCCAAAAAAATATAAATAAAATTATTAATTAAAAAAGCTGTTTATGTAATCATTAAATTAACTGTAACATTAAAATAAATATTTCCCAAATGAATTGTCCCACTGATTAGTATTAGTAGTAATATATTCCTAATAATAACAATGTATGTAAATACCTATTAATCAATGCCTTCACTATACATTTTTACAGTTATATTTGTGTAAATAGTTGTTAGCAAAACATTTTCCTACTTATGTGTAACACTAATTAGTTATTAAATAGTACCTTATTTCTAATAATAACATATTGGATCGCCAATTCCTTCACTAATAATTATTACAACAAATATATACATACAAATATTTACTCAAATATGTGTAAATATTTGTATGCATAATACACTATAACTTACTCTTAATAATAAACAATTATATGCTACACAACTGCTTACAGCACATGAACCCCAAGATGTTGAGCTTCAGGGTAAGGTGTTATATTGTTTAAAGGAACAATTCAGAGTATCTAAACTAACTACAAGTTGTGAGAATGAGTTGGCCAATGTATTGAAGGAGCAAGCGTTGAATTATAGATTAGATCCTCTACTAGGAAAACTGTGCAAAGCAGAAATACAAACAATATGTGCTGTGCCAAATGATTCCATTACCAAATCCGATGGGCAGGTATGTGAGAACGTTGTATTATTACCAAGTAATAGTATCAATTTGAAAGTCTTTATACTTTAGCTTTCGCTAATAATGTATATATAGATAAATATATCTTTAAGGTTTAAGTTTGTTACTCTATTGACAGGTAAGACGCGGGTGACCGCTTGTTATAAAAAACAATTGTACTTCAATTTAAAAAAAGCAACATCACATTCACCAGAGGAAGACCTCGTATATATGCGTCGTATATTTCTACCGCCAAACAGCAGTGTTCGCGTTGCTTTGTTTTGTGTTTGAAGTTACTGGGTGATGAGATGTAGCTTATATCTTCAGGTCACAAGTTAAAGTTGGTATTGCGCTAGTGTTGGCTGCGGCTCTTACTATCACGCAAACCGAATGCATGTTAGTCGACATAGTCATTTGAAAATAAACATACTTTTTATAACACCAAGATGATTCAGTAAACAAACTATATAAAGGGAAAACTTTGTTTCAATAATGGCAAAACACTAATCCCTCGACTCCATAGTAATCAATAGGCATGTTAGTACTTACATGATATTATGTATATAGATTTATCTCAATAATAACAAAGTCAAATTAGTTTAGCACGACTCATTTTTCTACATTTAGAAATTGAGATGCACTTGGTATGATGTCCCTATAATATTTTTCGTTTTATGCATCAGGCTAGAGAGAAGTCAAAATTGTAGTCAACTTTGAACTCAACGACTTCCGTTTAAAAATTAATATCAATAGGGAAATTTTTTCTGATTGTTGTAGCTTTATAAGTTTTTGTGTAAGTGTACAAACATGGATAGCTTGCGCCTACACAGCAGTACCAAAATTCATCTAAATTGAGTCACGGCGATTATTATTTTTACTGTTTGTTATTAGTGTAGTTGATAGACACGTAATTGCTTTCGCATTTGTAAATTGTACGCAAACATTAATTTTATCGTAAATTGGACTCTGTTTTCCTTAAGAATCGGGCGTATCAAGTTATTGTGAGCTAGCTGTGCCCGCGACTTCATCCGCTTGGAATAGTTTGGGTACCATACCTCTTTACCTTAACTTATATAAACTTTGAATGTCATGTTTATTTATATCGAATGAATGACCTAAAAATAATTTTCAAGTTTCTAGCTCTAAAAATAGCGATACAACTTTCATCCCCCTTTCGACCCCTTACAACCCTTATTTCGAATAAAAAAATAGGCTATGTCCTCTAATCTTCTCAGAGTCTAAAGATTGTCTGTGCCAAATTTCATCAAAATCGGTTGAGAGGTTTAAGCGGGAAAGCGTAACAGACAGAGTTACTGTTATCTGTACTATCGTACCGTTATTTCAAACAGTTAATACGCAAATGATTATCTTCAACAAAACCATAACAAAATAAAATATGAATTACTTATTCACTTTCGCTTTTTTTATTACTTTGCTCGTTGCTTAAAACTGTACGGTACTTTGTAAGTTTATAGCGTTCGAACATACAGAAAACAAAGACGACAATACTTTTTAGGTATTGATCCGTTTTAGCATCAAATTGATTGTTTTGAGGCGTCCTACAGGCTTTAGCATGCTCTACTTGATTAAGATCCATAAGAATGATAAAAAAGACTTTTTGTTCACTCGTTTAAATATAAACCGAGGTGAACAATTGACCTTGACATAGACAAGACAAATAATATTAATTCGCTTGGTTTAACTAGATATGCTAGTAATTTTTGAATTTACTTTTGTTTTAGGTTGAAGAATGCCTTAAAAATGCTCTTTTGAATCATAAAATTGTGTCAGCCGAATGTGCGCGTGAAGTGGTACAAATTATTGAAGAAACTGAAGTGGACATTGAGGCAGACCCACTCCTTGAAAGAGCGTGTGCATTAGATTTGTTAAAATATTGTAGGGATTTGGAACATGGTGCAGGAAGGCGTATGTATATGCATTTTAATATTACAAGATATATTAATAAATATGCTTTGTACACTAAGAAATTTAAACTATGTGCTCTTTTCAGGACTGAAGTGCTTAAAAATAATTCTCAATGATAGTAGTAGAAAGCTAGAGACTGAATGTCAGAAGGAACTGTCAAGTAGATTAGAAATGTACCAATATGTTGCATCAGTAAGTTCAAATTCAAAATCATATTAAGATTACTTAGTTTATTTCCATGAGTGTCAGACAGAATAAACCAAGGGTGATGCTTCTAAGCATTGGACATATTTTCCAAAGGGGTTGGATTCCCATTTGAGCCTCCTGGGAGTAGTTATTTTTTAATAAAAAATTCATCTTGAAGCTGCTGAATCAATTTTAAAATGGGATCAATTCTGAGATGATAAAATTGAAATGAACATTTTGTACAATTTCTAGGATTTCATTGCTCACATAAGTTTCTAATTTGGATTGAAGGTTTCTTATCTAAGATTTTCATATTTTTTGTGCATGTATATACTATATATTCGATATCACCAATAATTTATGTACATATGATATTTCACAAACGTACAGACATTTCATTTGTGTAAAATGAGGGTTTTCTAAAACGGTCTACGTTAGATGGCAACACTGTAGCATCTGGTCAATGAGCTGTCAAAACACATGCGTGAATTGTAATTTCCGATTGTATTATTGGTTTATAATAATATACGAATATTATTTTATATAATGCCAGTGTTGGGCAGTGCCCATGTGTGCACATAAAACAAAGTGCATGGGAATGTAATGTGGCAACCTATGGGAGATAAAAATCAATAAAAACAGTGGCTCGCAGACATAAATTTATTTTATATTATATCAACGAAAAATATCCTTGTTTGTAATAGCCACTTCATGAGGGAACGAAAACGTGCTAACGAGAAATTTAGAATTAGAAAAACGTAAACAATATCAATATTATTGAAAATAGTCAATATTAATGAAAATTTTTCATTAATATTTGACCATTTTCAATATCTTTAGTTATCACTTAAAAGGATAACTAAAGATTATCTCAGTACTTGAACAACCTTCATTGATGTATACAACAATATCTATATAACAACCTCTTATGTGCACTGCCTCATAATCTGACGTTCCTATGTCTCCTTAAACAATTCCAGGATATATGTATATGTATTAACTATATTAAAATTCATCTTTGTTTTTGGATCCTCACTTATGTAGTACTTTTTATCTGACCATACTGTCATATAAAGAATCTGACTTCAGAGGACAGAATTGTTGTTTTCATTTGATTAAAAGTTCCTGTTTCTATCATAGTCATTGAGTCTGAAATTCAAATAAAAATAAATAACCTACAACTCACTTAACACAAATAACTGCAATTTAGTAGTACGAAAATGAAATAAATTGTGTAAACAATTTCTAGTACATTATGCAACTGGTATGTAATGGTAGATGAGATCGGACCTCTCATTCAGAGAGGCTCGCCCTCTTTTTTCGGTGGCGCGGAATTGATGTCTGAGCAATAGGTACGTCCGAAAAAAAAAACTGCTAGGTACTAAGGAAAAACTCATGGAAATGTTTGTAAGTCTTCAATTCGGCACTGATACCCATAGTAAAATCAATAGCACTTCCAAATACAAGAGAATTCGATTAAACAATATGTTCTGTACCTATGACTGCTATTTGACAGCCGTTGGACCAGACGCCTACGTAGCGCCACCTGGTGGCAGTAAAAGTATAGAAAACGCTCATTGAAGAAATTTGCTTAATATATTGTCAATTATGGTTTCAGGTAAAGGTCGTGGAAGACTTTGGCGATGTATTGAATGAAATATCAACATCACCTTCAAAGAAATACTTTTTAGTTATATGCATATCTTTTGTAGGTTTAATTTTCATATTTGGTTTATATTGTGGTCGTATGACCAAACGAGCAATGTATGTGAAGAGAAAATAGTTATTGTAGATTAGACAATAAAAAATAAATGATTTAGATCTTTTTAAATCTGATTATTACATAAATTTCTTAATTGAATAGTACTTTTATTCCTTCCATTCTGAAAAATCTTCTAAGTCCATTTCTTCTATCTCATTTTTAATTGATGGTTTATTTTCTTTCTTAACCCCGACTTTAATTTCACCCTTCATTATTTTCTGGCTTTCTTCAAAGTACTGATTAGGGTGGTTTATGGGCAGACCTAGATCAGCTGAATGTACTGCATCAAAATATTTGCTGCATGCAACTTGAAAATGTCCTTTTTTTGTAATATCAATTATGTCACTAATAGCTGTAACAAATAATAGATCTATATTGTCATAGTAAATTAATAAAATTAAGCATTATGCAACAAATAGTTTTTTTAGAATCGTAAGGAAGAAGTCATTTGTATACATCAATATTTGATAGAATGTAGATATCAAAAACTATGATTACATTGGGCTACAAAATATCGTCGTTTAAGTTCTAACACCGCATAAGTCAAAATGTCAAATTGTTTCAAGTGTCAAAAACACTTTTCATAAAATCATTTTAAAGCTAATTGCTTGGGCATTTAGTTGGTGCAAAATAGATTTTGTTTAAACAATACATGGTATAAAATGTTTACTGCAGCATTTGAAATGTAATATTGTGTTATCATTAGGCTTAACTATTAAGTTGCACACTTTACACTATATAAGGTATTAGAACTTAAGCGATGATATGGTATGTAATTCAATAATTTGTTGAATGTTTTATTTTTCACTGGTACCCCTTCTGAAGATAAAAGATTTTAGACTTAGGTAAGTTGATTATAGGTATAGCAATATTATATTTGTTATAGTTAAAACTAGACTTAATGTAAAATAATTTTTGTTACAGTTAAATATGATAACATTGAATACTAGAACAAAATATGCTTAATACCTTGATCTGTAATTTCATAGTGAGATCAACAAACACAATTTTAAATCAAGTTTCCTATTATTAGACAAACCTTAAGTAGTTTTAGCAGTACCTTAACTTGTTTTTTTTCTAATTATATTTTTTATGCAATAATGATTGATTTGAATTGACTTTGAACTCAATATAAATTGAGTTCAAAGACTCAATACACAACATGAAATTAACTTTTCAAACAAATTACCTTGAGAGTCCATTCCATAACCTTCAAACTTATTTCTCAAATTGGTGACATCACAATGTCTGTAAGGGCATCCATGACAATCTCCAGTACCAATTGTCTCATTTATTATTTTCATACAACTAAAAGGAGAATAATTTTTCTTGCTACCTTCCTTACCATAGTTGTACCTCACATTGTAGCTATATTGTTTCTCAAATTTGTCTAAATCCATTATCTTTGTAAATTCTTCCCTCCAAAATCTTAATGAGTCTTCCAATGTTACCCCAATGCCTTTTAAAAATAAGCCATACTGTAGTCTACCTCCATGTTTCAAATGATGGGCCATCCTTAACTGTTCATGAAGCTGCCTCATGCATAATGGAAATGATTTTATAGAAAGTGCATCAAGACTCTCTATTGGAACTGCTGCCTGTGTATTAGCATAATTATCACCCGTGTATGTCTGGTGCAGCCCTTTTAATAACGTCACAAGTCTTTCGTCTTGTTCTATTTCTCCTAAGTGATGGCAAGCAACTGCTAAACTTTGCCTTAAATGTTTTCGATACTGTGTAGATATGACAGACACGAAATCTCTATGAGGTATGTATGCATATCCATGACTGAGATAAACTTTCCTGAATTTTACAAGATCAAGAACTTCATAAAACTTTACTTTGTAAAACTTCATATTATCGATTTTAGGATATGGGGTGCATTCCCTCAATGAATTTATAATTTCTGATTTTTCTTCTTCAGAAATATCAGTGTAGCATAGATTATTTAGCTTAAAGAATGCTTCAATAGATTCACTACCCATTGTCATAAACCTCATCTTAAAAAGTTCAAGTTCCCTGGCAACAAACCATCGACGTAGTTCTTCGTTTCTGCAATATGCCAGACGGAGAATAAAGTGTGCAATATGATCTTTACGCCTTGCCAGAATTTCTTGTTCTGTCAATCCGCATTTACTCACCTCACATAACTTGGCATAGTATTTTAGACCTTGATTTTTCATATCGTTAATTACATATTCCTTCCACTCATCAGAATAAGCACGTAATCCTCTGAGAGTAGTCGCCGTAGCTAAGCTTCGTAATAATGACAACCTCTCTAAAGCTAAATTTTCAAATTCTTGTAATGATATGTTTTCAATAGGCGGCACTTTATACAGTTGTAGATCGTGAGGGTAAGTTTCAACCTGACTTCTTGCGATTGAAAGCTTCGTAGACTTTCTTCTAATATTTAAGTCCATATTAGTTCAAATGTAATAGTTTGTTTTTTATTTAGGTTTCGCAAAATAACTGAACTCTTTTCCGACTTTGTATGTTTTCGCGCCTTTTTTGACATTCGCACACAGTAAAGTCAGTCAACCACAGCTGCCTTCAGTTTTGTTTGTAGTACTTTGACTGCTCAATGTTCGTTTGTAAACAGATAACAGATTTAAAAGCTTTTACTTCAAGAATATTGCATTATAAGAAAATTATCATAATAATAGGTAAACACAAAAGAATGCTTTCAAAAATTATATATTTGAGAATAGTGGATAAACATCATCACATAAAACTTACACCGTGTGCGCCGCAAGTACAATTGAACGAACAGTATGATATTATATAACCACCACCAGAATAACCTACACAAATCAGTCAAAATATTATAATTATCAATAATCTTTATTTGATAGACATTGAGTTCAAAGCTAGATATTTACCTGATAAGAATAATAATTTATGTAAAATAGTTTAGGAGCTATAAATAAACTGGAACTTAGCAGAAATAAGTGTTAATATATAATTCACTAGGAAAAAATATATAAGCCCCTAACGACTCTCTACCATTTGACATAAACCTCGAAAGAGTGCAAAGTATTAGAGATTCAGGAGCTATATTAGACATACAATCAACACTAGATTAATATGTTGAGAATATCCTTACTAATATTATAAATTCGAAAGTAACTTTGTCTGTCTGTCTGTCTGTGATTTTGATGAAATTTGGCATAGACAATTTTTAGACCTTGAGAAAGGACATAGGCTATCTTTTAATTCGAAATAAGGGTTGTAAAGGGTCGAAAGGGGGGATGAAAAGTTGAATGGAAGTATCGCTATTTTAGAGCTAGAAACTTAAAACTTATTGTTCAGGCCATTGATTCGGTATAAATAAACATGACATTCAAAGTTTATATAAGTTGATGTAAAGAGGTATGGTACCCAAAAAATCTATTCCACGCGGGCGAAGTTACGGGCACAGCTAGTTTGTAATATAGCCTATAAGATTTACGGGTTCGTTTTCCGATTTGGATAAGTCCTTAATACGCTCACAGCTGGAATATCTGGGACCCCTTTTACTATAGCACAAATATATTTTTTTACGTTGTCGTATGACGGAGAAATCCAAAACCTAAATGTAGACGTCGCAAATCAGATATTTAAATTTTTCCGATCATAGTGAATTTCCTTAACTGTCAAAGAAAAAACTGTACGTAGATGACACGCATGTCTGTCACGCTATTTCCTGCTTCATTTCAGACTTGTCATCTGTCAAGTTTTTAAGTAAATTGGACAGGCTTATAGTAAATTTTCTACATATATTTCATCTCATAATAATGAATGGCTTTAATTGAATTAGAGTAAAAGTGTCCATGTACATCTTTTATTTACAAATGGTTCTTTTCCAATTAGTATAATGGTATCAAATAAAATGCAGTCGTCACTAGATGACTTAGTGCAATATATACAACTTTTTAAGCCGGTGCCTACTATTTTACAAGGGACTGTTTTGCCTTTTTTGATTATTTATCCACTTGTGTTTTATTCATGGATCGTAGTGTACGGATTTGAAGATAACTTTGAGGCGGGATTTGTGACTGTTGCTGCAATAGCAATCATACAAATTCTCGTTTGCCTAAGTTGTTACTGGAGTGTTCACATTCAATGTTTCCTTGCCTGCTCCGCGGTGAGATAATTGATTTAATTTAAGTTTATTTTTTTATATTTAACATATTTATGTAATTATTTGCATCTGAACTATTTGTTTTGGGCGTTGTTTTCATTTGAAACAAGTTTACTTATGTTAATTATATAATTTACGCTTCAGGTCAAAGATCCAATTCAAGCTGAAATCGTTAAAGTGGTACCAACATCTAATAATGGCTTTTCAGAAATTGTTAGATTACACCACACTAAGGTTGGTTCTGACACAATTCCGTAACAATTATGCATTTGTTTGACTTCTAAAAAATTATAAACAATCTTATTATTAATATGCCAATAATATTAATAATACCCATGTATTTTTCTTAATTCTGTTTAATTTTTCAAGTCAACTAAAAAGGGCAGCCTGAATCCAGATGTGTGGTTTATATTTCAAAAAAGCAAATATGTATATGATTGGGACAAGAAAACATTTAACACTGTGGAATTTCCCATTCACAAGACATATGAAGAGTATATGGAGTCTAAGGGATACATAGATGATGAATCCTTAGATATAGCTGATAAGGAATTCGGCAAAAATGAAATGATTATGGTATTGTTTTGTTTAATTAATATAAGTACTAATATCAGCTTGGAGTTTTTATCCCTATAGTACACATAGAAATATTATGATTTGATTATTTTCAGGTTGTTCCAGAATTTATGGAGTTATTTAAAGAAAGAGCAACAGCACCATTTTTTGTATTCCAAGTATTTTGTGTTGCATTGTGGTGTTTTGACAAGTATTGGTATTATTCCATATTTACACTTGTCATGCTTGTCATGTTTGAATGCACTTTGGTGCAGCAACAGTTAAGAAATATGGCTGAAATTAGAAAGATGGGGAACAAGCCATATTCTATTAATGTTTACAGAAACAGGAGGTGGCGCCAGATTATGAGTGACCAATTATTACCAGGCGATATTGTCTCATTGACTAGATCCCTGAGTGAAAATCTTGTTCCATGTGACATTGTTCTTTTAAGAGGTTCTTGCATTGTTGATGAATCTATGTTAACTGGTGAAAGTGTGCCACAGATGAAAGAACCTGTAGAAAATGAGAAAAACCTGAAGCAAGATCTAGATCCAGAAGGTGATGGGAAGCTACATATGTTGTTTGGTGGCACAAAAATTGTTCAACATTCATCACCTACTAAGAATGTCACATCTGCATTGAAAGCTCCTGATAATGGGTGTATTGGTTATGTCATCCGTAATGGATTTAACACATCACAGGGTAAATTATTAAGAACAATTTTATTTGGTGTTAAAAGAGTTACAGCCAATAATCTTGAAACATTTGGATTTATATTATTTTTACTTATATTTGCCATTGCTGCAGCCGCATATGTATGGATCAAAGGTTGTGAAGACCCTGAGAGGAATAGATATAAATTATTTTTAGAGTGTACCTTGATTTTGACCTCTGTAGTGCCACCTGAGTTGCCTATAGAACTGTCACTGGCAGTAAACACATCCTTGCTGTCATTGTCAAAATTAGCAGTGTTCTGTACCGAACCATTTAGGATACCATTTGCAGGAAAGGTAGAGATCTGTTGTTTTGATAAAACAGGGACATTAACAAGTGATAATTTAGTTGTGGAAGGGGTGGCAGGTATTGGGGACCATAAAGATGCAACAGTTGTTCCTCTATCCGAAGCACCAATGGAAACAATTCAAGTATTAGCAACTTGTCATTCCCTGGTGCAACTAGATGATGGTGTAGTTGGCGATCCATTAGAAAAAGCCACTTTAAAAGCAGCAGAATGGAACCTCACTAAAGGTGATGCTGTTGTACCAAAAAAAGGCAAGTCCCCTGGCTTGAAAATAGTACACAGAAACCACTTTTCAAGTGCTCTTAAGAGAATGTCTGTAATAGCTGGGTATCAGATAAACGAAAGAGGATTTATGGAAACACATTATATTAGTAGTGTAAAAGGAGCCCCTGAAACAATCAAGTCTATGCTTAAAGAGGTTCCTAGTCATTATGACAATGTTTATCTGTCTTTGTCTAGGAGAGGTGCTAGAGTACTGGCACTAGGTTACAGAAATTTAGGTAAATTAACCTCACAAGAAATTCGGGATATGTCAAGAGAAGATATAGAATCTGACTTAACATTTGTTGGGTTTGTTATAATATCATGTCCATTAAAGAATGACTCAAAGAAAGCAATTGCTGAAATAGTACATTCATCACATTCTGTTGTAATGATCACTGGTGATAATCCCCTAACTGCTTGTCATGTAGCTAAAGAATTAAAATTCGTTCAGAAGCCTGAGGTTTTAATACTTACGGAAAATAATGGCGATTGGAGTTGGAAGTCTATTGATGAAGAAGTGACTTTACCTGTGCAGCCATTTAAAACTTCATTGCAACTGACTTCTAAGTTTGATTTGTGTGTTACTGGTGAAGGCTTGACATTTCTAAATGAAAACTATCATAAATTTTTGATAGAACTAATGCCGCACATCAAAGTTTTTGCAAGATTTGCTCCAAAGCAGAAGGAATTTGTGATAATTACTTTTAAATCCCTTGGTTATGTTACACTGATGTGTGGTGATGGTACAAATGATGTTGGTGCACTTAAACATGCAGATGTAAGTATATTAAATGTAGGAAATTCCATTAAAAAAAGGAATTACATTGTATGTAGTCATTTAAAAATAATCAATTTCAATATTTATTGTATATTGCTTATAAAGAGATAATAAATTTTGAGTCTTAATTTGTAAGTCTTACATATTGCACTTACATAAAAGTTACCTATGTAAGCAGAGCAAACATGCTCAATGGCATGATCATATCTAAAATATATATAGGTCAGTACCAATATTTAATGAACCACCTAAAAGATTTTCTTTTCAAGTGTATGTTCTAACAGCGTTTTAACAAACAATTGCAAAATATGTCACATTGAATTAAATTTGAAACTATATTCATTGTATCATTAAAAGAAATTTAATTTAATTTAGGTAGGAGTAGCAATTCTAGCTAACGCCCCAGAGCGGCCACGAGAACGCGAGAAGCCCGAGAAGCACAAGGAGGAGCGTGCAATAGAGGAGCCCCGGCGGCCGCACCTGTCCAACCGGGACGCACGTGCTGAGGCCCGCGCCGAGGCCCGGGCAGAAGCCGCAGCCCGATTGCGCCGCGCCATGAAGAAGATTGAAGAAGAGGAGCAGACGCAGCTGGTCAGATTGGGTGACGCCAGTGTCGCGGCGCCCTTCACCAGTCGCCTCTCCAGCATACTGTGCAGTGAGTAAATTATTATTATTTCCGTCTGCAAATTAAGGCTTTGCGTAATGAGGCTGGGACGGTTGCTGCACGTCGAACACCTCGCTCGTGTATAAGCCGGTTACGCGAGTATGTTCATTGGCGTTTTATAGGGGACATGCTCGATTAACATAGCAATTGACTATTTGCCGAGAACATGACGAATCTACTGACTTCTCAGGAGATTATAAAAGACATGATCATTAATTAGATGCTTTATGAATATAATTAATTTATCTTTATAAGTTTTTTGACATGGTAAGATGTAACTTGACTTTTATATATACATATTTATTTTTGTTTGAGATTAAATATTTAGGTATGATAATGTTAACAAATACATTTTTCTCTTGTATGTTTTAATTAAACAAATGTTTGTATCAATGATATTTGCATGTCCAGGATTTGTTGGCTTTTTTGTATTATAATCAGTTGTCATTGAAACTTGTATAAATAAATTACTTAAACAGTGGCTGAGTTATATTTTATCATCTGACAACTCCAATGGTTCTCCCTTTGTCCTATTAGTTTGCCACATCATCAAGCAAGGCCGGTGTACCCTGGTGACCACTCTGCAGATGTTCAAGATCCTCGCGCTGAACGCCCTAATCCTGGCATACAGCCAGTCAGTGCTCTACTTGGATGGCATCAAGTTCAGCGACGCGCAAGCCACATTGCAGAGTCTTCTGTTGGCTGGGTGCTTCTTGTTCATATCCAGATCCAAGGTAAAGAGATACACAACTAAACAAAAACTGCATATGTCAGTTTGTTACGTCAACATCAGTAGTTCCTCAACAGTGGTCTACGGCGCTCTCCACCGAGAGCGGATTAGTGACGAACAATATTAACCAGCGAATTAATCATATTGCTTAAATAAAATCTATTTGGCTTAAAATGATGATGGGCGAACGAAGATTCATAGCGTGAGTAGCTGAGTGGTTGATTGCGACCACGAGTGGTGAGCGACTACATCTCCGGTACCTTTTTGGATAAGAGGGAGTGGTCCACGCGGTAGTAGTCTTTAATAGTAATAATGTGCCCTGATCCAGCGATAAGACTCTGACTTGCATCCTCAGAGGCGCCCTAGACTGTCGACGATGAAGGTCCCGCGAACTTTGCGCGTACTATCGGGCATTGGAATAATAATGAGCGGCCTCAGCAAATTTCTCAGTTAGCGCTGGAGAAAAACAAAATCGCTTGCCTAAATTAAAAGGTTATGTACATTTGTTTTCAGCCATTGAAACAGTTGTCTCGCGAGCGGCCGCTGCCAAACATTTTCAACATGTACACGATAATGACGGTGCTGACGCAGTTCGCGGTGCACTTCCTGTGCCTCATCTACCTCGTGCGTGAAGCCACAGCTCGCTCGCCTGGAAGGTAAGCATAGGCAGGCAAGGACTTGACTATGATGTCTTAATATTAAAAATACAAGGCGGCCTTAGACGTAGTAATTGAGGCCAGATTTTGCTTTTTTTTACGTTGAGGCAATGATTATTTAAACGTGCTTTTAGATTAGAATAGAGATTTTAGAATAACATCGCACATCGGTGTGCCATTTTCAACTACTTATAACCCAAACTGAGATTCCAAAAACATACCATTCTAATTTTATTATGCTGCCTGTCTGTCAGAATGTGTCCTTACATCCATTGTATAAAATTTGACTTTTTGAGCCCTAAGGTCTATTGATCCCAGAAAAAGCAAGACTTCCCGTGGGACGTAATGTGAAGTGAGGTCACATGATTAGTGCACGGGGCAAAAAAATCTTATATAATTTTCTAAATCTGTAATTCAAAATTTTGAATGGAGATTGATGCATTGAAGTGCCCTTGTAAATTATTTGTATCAATTCTCAAAAAGTAATTCAAAACGATAAGTTTGTATAGTCAAAGTCTTCACATACAAATGATCACAACAGAAATTTAACATCAATGAAAAATGGTCTTCATTTCCAGAGTCACAAAGCCGGTGTTGGATATGGATCTGGCCGAGGACGAGGTGCGCGAGTTCGCGCCTGACCTGCTCAACAGTACTGTCTACATCATATCCATGGCGCTGCAAATATCTACGTTTGCCATCAACTACAGGGTGAGGATTATTTATTTTTGAATTATTTGCATAATTGAGAACAGATCGCCGCTGACATCACACAAATAAAAACTTCCCTCAATAGCCCTCTTACTCCTCTCCTCAATCACAAGCACTACATAAACGTTCTAGCCGTAGTTGTTCACTCGCCGGCGAGTCTCAGCGGGGCTCATGCAGTCCTCATTTTTAAATTTTCCTTAACGACGGCCAATCGAGCCGAAATCCTGCCCGAGCGGTGTCCACAAGTGAAACTCATCATGGTTATATAGGGTCACAAGGTGGCGTTAGAATTGAAGTCTGAGCGAGTCATTAAGTTCAATATTGACTGAAATTTTGACAGACCCTTACTAATGTTATAAACTGACGGGCCCGATGGTGCAGATGGTAGTGTTCCTGTCTTGTGCACCAGTGGTCGTGGGTTCGATTTCCACCCAGAGCAAATATTTATATGATGATATTTGTGTTTGCACTGTGTATGGGAGTAAAATATATGTATTTAAGTAGTATATTTGTGATTCCTCTGTTGTCTGGCATTCGTAACACAAGTGCTTTAAGCGACTTACCTCGGAGTCAGGTCAATGTTTGAGATGTTGTGGGAATTTATTATTATTATTATTAAATGTGAAAGTTAAGATTATGGATATAAGGATGTGTAGATTTATATAAATAATATACATTATGGATGTATGTTAGGAACGGTTAAACAGATTTGAAAAAAATTACTCAGATTATTAAGTCTGAAATACCTTTTTTTTATCACGAAAACATGTTTTCGGGATTAAAATGGCTTTTTATTGTTGGCTTTGTATGGCTATAATCGGCACGACTGAACAGTTTAGCTGTATAGAATTAATCTCGGAATACCAAGACTTTCTCAGAGACGAGATAAAGACTTAGCGGACGAAAAGCGTAATTATATGAGCATGTTCATTTAGGGTTTGTTAATTAGTAATTGGTTGTCAGGGCGAGCCGTTCATGGAAGGTCTCCGGGAGAACAAGCCGCTGCTGTACAGCATGGTGGTGTCGAGTGGAGCAGTACTGGCTCTGGCAGCTGGTCTGTTCCCCGACCTGTCCAACATGTTCGAGATCGTCTACTTCCCGCCCGACGTGAGTATTCCATCTTTGCTGGCCTTCCGTGCCTTACAGCTCCGGCACCTCCTTTTAATGTAATAGGGTTGAGTTGAGTTGCAAGAGTACCTCCCTCGGTGCCAGGTGTCGTAAGAGTCGACTGAGGTACTGGAACCTGTGAGGTAGATTGTGGTATATCCACCCGAAATTTTGTAGCTCAAATGCAACAGGACTGGAATGGGCAACAGAATATCCTTCGCGAAGCTACTCCCTGCGATTGTCACCACACTTCCGGCAATTATGGGCAAAATTCCCCCTTTCTTGGGAGGCTTATTTCCAGCAGTGGACGTCTTACGGCTACGATGACGATGCCATCCTCAGAAAAAGAGGGAATCGGCTTGTCTGGTGTCTCCAACTAAGGTTTTTATCGTGAGTAGTCGACTGCGACGACGAGTGATTAGCGACTTTACAGCTCCGGTACCGCTCTGGACAGGAGGGAGTGGATTTCGGTCCACGCAGTACAAGTCGTTAATAGTGATGGGCCCTGGTCCATCGGTAAGACCTGCCAGATCCGTTGATGGCACTGGTATTGGCCTCCAAATCTGCCACAAAGTGCTGTAGGGACGGCGGCTTCTTCATACATATCTGTAAGGTTGGTGATGAATGAACACCATAAACAAAACATATGCCCTAGTATATACAGAACAAATATATTGTATAAATATTTGCTGGGTAGGTGGGGATTAAACCTTTTTCCCGACCTGCAGCGTATAAGATAGGATCACTACCATTTGCGCTATTGGGCCCGTGAAGGTATTGGCTTTTATCCCTTTCTCTTTTCGAATCATCGGAATATATGAATGTGACATGCCGGCTACGTGTTTATTTAATTGAAAATGGGAAAGAAGCTGCAAGCAAACGAGAAAACTCAAGGTTATGCCGTTGACGTCACCGTTCATACGTTGCATCCTTTTCTAGTGATTTGACTCCTACCATATTTTTTTTTTAATTTCGGGTCTAGTGCCTTTTTTAAATATCTATATCGATTGTGTTCATCTGTTTCAGTATCGAGTGATCTTAGTGCAAGTTCTAATAGCGGATATGGTCTTCGCGTACCTGGCGGATCGAGCCTGCCTGTGGTTGTTCGGCGAGGGCCGCAGCCTCTCCTAGCACCGTCTCCAGCGCCCGTCATGATAAATGCCCTTACTTATACTAATGACCTGTTTCACTTCTCGCTGGTAAAATGCCTGATATGTATTAATTAAAAGTATCTGCTAGATGAATATCTCAAATAATCGGAATAGTAACACCTATATTGCCTTGTCGGACACTAGTGGAATAGAAATGTTATGTATAAACTGCATTTAATCTGTAGTTATCGGGCACTGAATCAAAAAGTGGTGGAGCAAGTCCTAAATCTAATTAAATAAATGTGTCTGACAACCTACTCGGTCGATGATTAGTTTCTTTACAGATTGCCAAGAAGATTGTGTACCCATTTAATTTTCATACACCCTTAGTATAATGGGTTCATAGAATATTTGAAAAAAGACTCAAGAATATGGTTATAAGGTTGATCGTTATCGTCAAATCTTGAGAACGAAAATGCCTCTTAAGCGTTTGGTTTTATAATCTTTAATGTATTCTGTCGTAATCACTAAGCTGACTTATTTTCGTGCAACGATTTGGTATTTCTAATGTAATGTTTTAGTATTTTTTTAGTTTGTCTTACTTCCGGTCTAGCGAATGTGTATATTTCGCAATATTACACATAATTAAATCTCAAGCCTTTAAAAATACGTTTATTGTGCATACACTGATGTCATAAAATACAATAAAGAAACTAAGTTATGATGTGATCAGTAGTGAACTCACTATAACTGCACGTTTTTGCCACGCGCGTACGCGAGTGCGAACGGAGAGCAACGTCGCACCGGGAATTTTTCTGCCCATCTCCGCCCTGTTGTCTTTGAACTAAAACTAAAGAGTGAGGTACTATTCTAGGCAATAATGATAATTAAGGACTAATTCACATAGAAAGCTAATAATCGGCTGTGGTCTATGGCTGAGTAGGTTTGTCCTGTATTTTAGTATAATAAATGTACGGAAAAAAAAGACATCTGAACTTAGTAAAAATTCAAGTATTTATTTCAGTAAAAAAATTATGTTATTTAATTTATGAAGATTTTGTGGTATTTTCTTTGGTTCTCACAGTTTCGCTTTTCCTTTAGAGGGTCAATTTTTGATTCTGTAAGCCATACTTTTTGAAATCTGCAGCTCTCCTAGAATAATGTGTGCAATATTTCACATAAAATATAACAATGAAAGGATTTTATATTTGTAAAATAAATTATATAAATGCACTGCTACATTATTTAAAATGGAAATGGTTATTTCCTCTTAGGTATAGAAGTTAACATGTGTACAGATTTATTGACAGCCATTTCGTATTATAAATTGTAGTAAATGAATATGCACAGATTTATAAAATTATGGTTTTAAATTATAGTTAATTAATAAATATTCGTTAACAATCTACATAATAATATCTCATATAAATTGGTTGAAGATAAATCAATAAAAATATATCTTGTAGTAATAAACCAATTTTGTATTGAAAAAAAAAACAACAGTCATTATTGAAGTATTCCGATTGACATATCAGAATACATCAATGGGTACAATGAATCGGTATTTATGATGTTAATTGGGATCTTATATACAGTGCCTCTCATGTTTGCCACGTGAAATATTTTCCAAATATAATATCCAAATGATCACTTTAAAAAAATTATACATATTGATTGATGTTATGCGTAAGATAAAGTGAATTAAAAAAATGGATTTCTCGGCCGACACGCTCTTTTTATCTCTTGTCATTGCAGAATATGATAGTTACATATTTTACTAGCTTACCAGGCAGATGTCCTTTTATAACTAAACTTTTATGTTTGTCATGGAAAAAGACATTGCCATAAACTATCCTACCAAGTCGGAACAAACTGTACACAGTAAGCGAAAATTAAGTTAAAATCGGTTCAGTATTTCTAAATTCATCCCGGACAGACACTGACACGATTTATATATAAATATTTCATAAACATGTACGTGTCTTCCATATGTGTAAAATAGCAAATTAATATAGCTTAAAATGTTTTTGTTATCTCATATTTACCTCTTGGTATCATATAAAACAAAATTATTATTACGCTCCAATCTCATCATAAATGCTAGTTGTTTCATCGTTTATTCATAAATTTATTTAAGTAAATGGCGAGTACATTGACGGGTCTTGGTGTAACCGCTCAAATATTTATTATGTGCATTTAAGTATTGAATGTGTCGATGGTATTTACATATTAAATGTGTAGTTAATACATTTTTGTCTTTTGTTTTATATATTTTTTTTTCGTAACACATGTCATCGTAACATATTCTATTATTTCTGACATGTTTCCCTACTTCGTCCATCTTGTTCGCAACCATAGACATGGTTGCGGCTTTTTATAAAATCATCATAATGAACTGGCTATAATGCATTATAAGTATATTTTTCTTAAACCTGGTTCTATTAAAAATCTCTTGGGGAAGCCTAGTATCTACCTACGGTCTACAGCCGATATGATGAGGACAGTGTGTTGGACTTGCTTGCTTTTTTCGGAGATCATTAGGTTCCCCGGAGAAGGGCGACGGCGACTTTGAGGCTCGACATAGGTTCGGGTGCCCATCGTTGTGGGGACTGTTAAGTTGGCAAAAAGAAGACTGAGTAAGCCCGACGCTCTAGTGTGGTTATTTATCGCTTGAGGGGGCGAACACGGCGCACTGCTCTACAAAAATAATGTGTGTGAATTGTTTAAGAGGGCGATGGGGGAAGGCAAAGGAGGAGGAGGTTTATTAAAGTTATGCTATCGGGCGGAGAATCTGCTGCTAATCCTAGTCTTGTGAATTTGAACTACGCTGTCGTTTTATACACCTCGTACTATTCTACTGTACCGGTATACCGTGTAGTAAAATATAAAAAACTTGACAATAAAAATACGAAAGATACCACATTAACCTAAACTTATGTGGACCCTGAAAATACTGATTATTCATAAATTTCAATAACTTTTCTTAATACTATACACTAAGTCATAAAAGCCTTATTTTACGTAGGTCTATATATCTTATACAAAGGTCGTCTAAATTGGTACCTCACTCGCCCCTAACCTACCGCCAAATAGTAGTGTTATCTTTGCTAACTTCATGTTACAAGCTCGCTGTATGTATTGTATGTATCAACTACGGTGACGCTTGATATCACGCGGACCGCGTGCTTGTTTCTCGACTTAATGTTAAAAGAAAAAAAAACATATTTGTAAAAAACATTTAATATAATACACAATATTTTATTTTAACACTGAACAGCATTGCACACTATTCACATTTTCACTAACGAACTGTGCTAATACAAATTCATTTGCGAAAACACAATAGGTCACGGAACGTCGGTTAATAAATGTCACTGGTGCACTAGTGGCCGAGGCTCCAGCCTCCATGGCCGTGGCCGCCGAGACCGCCAAGGCCGCCCCAACCGCCGAGGCCGCCCCAACCGCCGAGGCCGCCCCAAGCACCGAGGCCGCTCCAGCTAGTCGCGATTGGAGCTATTGGTGCCGCTATCGGTGCAGCGACGGCAATAGGCGCTGCCACTGCGATAGATTTGACTGGTGCGAGAATCGGCTGTGGATGAACGGCGGGACCAATGCGCTTGACCACGGCGTTGAACCCTGAGTGGGGATCGGCTGAATAATCCACGACGCGGATAGTGCCATCGGGCTCAGCTAGTGAGTAGGAGCCCTTAACGATGCCGCCGTCGCGGTATTCGGTTTGCGCCTTATTGTCGCCGGTATGAGGATCGTTGACTGCATAGTTGAAATTGTAACGAGGAATCGACTGTAAAAGATGTATAAGTTTAGTATAGGTGCAAAGAACGGCGTCGAGTTGATTTTTTATAATCTAATCTAACAATGGATCATTTCGGAATTTCACACTTTTTAATAGATTTACATTGATCATAAACTCATAGCTTTTTAAAATCACTATCTAGACACAGTGGGATATTAATCAATTAAATACAGAGCAAACGTAGAAATATCATCATCATCATAGCCATAAAACGTCCATTGCTGGAAAAAGGCCTCCCCAAGAAAGAGGGAATTGGTCATATAAACTCGCTTTCGGACTAAATAAGGCTTCTCAATACACGTTTTAAGCCTATTTCTGTAGAATACTTACTACAGTATCGACGGCAGCGTACCCCGCTAAGGGGAGTCCCGAAGGAGCTCCCGCTGCCACACCAAGCAGGCAAGCGATCTGAAGACGAAAATCACAACACTGAGTACAACTTAGCATAATTCAACACAAATATATTCGCCTCATTATATATCGTCGTCGTCGTCTTCTAAATCAGCCATCTTTACAAAACATTAATTATACTATAAGTACATAGCAATTGCGTGTCCGTCCAAAATAAACGGTGTTCGACTTGTCCGGCTTTTGTTGGGCTTTTTACATTTCGCAAACGAGCGAACACCAAGATTTCTATATTAAAATTATTCTATCACAAACCAACGTTAAAGTTTACGATAGCAAATATTTTCACCAATATATCCACCGTGCCTTATCCACTGTGCCCCAGTAGCACAAAATTCCCATTAATGTAGCGTGTCCGGCCTTGTTACCCATATGTCCTGGTGGGTCTGTCTAGCTATCGAGGTAGGCAGAGACTATGGATACTTGTTACGATCTTGGCATACTTCTCTCGCTTCCCTTACTCGCATTAGTCTTTTCGTAGACGCTCGTTTATTCTTGTCACTTCTGACTTGGCCCTTCTTTAACACCTGTTCTACCTGGTCAAGATATGTTCGCCTCGGTCGTCCTATACCAAGTCTTTGATTCACTTCCATTCTATATATTTGTGCAGTTATTCTACTTTACCTATATGCATAATTAGCATCCAAACACAGATCAATCATAACTATTTGTCTTGGGTGAGGAACTAATTGACGCCCTTCAGCGCACAAGATTGGACCAAATAAAATCGAATGCGCCATTGAGCGCGCCTATCGGGGTTTCTACGTACGCCTGTTGCGTTCGGAAGCGTTGTTTGTAACAATTAGTTTGCGTATAAAGAATAGGTACTCTTGAAATCCTGTCAATAAAAGGACATTTTATACAAAACAGAATCACACAATAGCACAACAAAATGTATTATTAAAATTTATAGGACTTTAAGTTGTGACTCCAATAGTATGTATGCATAGCATGACAAGTAAAACTAGTATGCACTTAATTTTTTATTCAATACTTAACGTTAGAACATATGATTAACAAATAATTTATGAATGAAACTAAACGAAATCATAAATACTTAATATAAATAGAGGGAGAATATAATAAGGAAAACAAAATATACTTGATGTTCCGTGCGAGCATGCTCGCACTATCATATAGCGAGTTACGTATTAAAAACAAAAATATTAAACAAACCCAATAGTTCCAGCAACCCTTTTAAACAATGCTTACCGCGAAATGTTTGAACATGATGTTATTCGGTGAGGACGGTACGAAGTGGCTGTTTCCGGAGTGATGAGTTAGCCTGTGGCTGCACTGTTATATACCCGCGAGTCCAGGTTGGCAATCCTTTAAATCCTTCGGCTTCACGCTCATTGACCATTTACATTGTCGAAATATTTTCATAACGCGCTCCAAATCCTTAATTAAAGGCGTCTTATTCAAATGCGATAATTGTTTCATCACATTCCTGTTTGGTAGTCAATTTGATCGCGAAACTAATTGGTCCATTATCATAGCATAATTTTTAATAGTATGATTGTTTGAGGTAACGATTGATTGTTGCGTTTGTCATGGAAGTGATTTAAGTCCATTTGATTCGCGTAAATAATCGTTTATTAGGGTTAGCCGTGAAGTACCGGCAGAGTAGAATAGTATCTCCCCTGTACCAGGTGTCGTAAGAAGCGACTAAGGTACCAAAACCGACTGATGGCGGTATATCAATGCAAAAAAGTCAGCTCAAATGTACAGGGCGGGGATGGGCAGCAGCTTCCCCGACGCGAAAGCTGCGCTCTGCAATTGCCAACACGCTTGCCCAGCGCGGCAATTATGGGCAACATACCCCCGTTGTTGGGGAGGCCTTTGTCCAACAGAGGACTTTTAATGGCTGGTATAATGATGATAATGAAGGATTATTCGTGTCATTTACAAAATGTCACCAACATAATTGGTTATAGAAATAATTAAAAAGCCAACGTATTGAATATTCTATTGACAGGGAATATTAATTCATTCGTCTATAAAAATATTATGTGTCGCCATAGAAACCAAAAAAGTTCAGGTAAATTTGTAACAGATATTATTACATGCAACTAATAAATATAAGATTGCAGTGCCTGCAGCTCGGCTCCATCGTATAAATAACTCATTTAAGTGCAATTGTGTAAATTCTACAAGAAAATATACAAGGATATTAGACTTGCCACTGGATCAATGCAAGAAATATAGTAAGCTTTTTTGTTGTATTATGTTAATGATAAATCTGCATGGGATTGAATTGCTTTATCACTAGCTTTAAGACAATGGTTTGTTAGGTAGCATTACCGCTAACAACTTAGTACTGTTGGGGGACCCTATATCACCACCAGTTATTCTTGCAAGTTCCTTTCTGGTGGGTCGCGTAATGAATCTGCAACAATTTCTGCTTTAAGACCAGTCGGATGCCAGCAGACTAGTTTAATTAAATTACCTGAGTTAGGTGACTCTTTTGATCCTTAGATTTATTTATTTCATTGGTCAAGCATCAAGATAAACATAGCTCGATGCTCATCCCATCATCATAGCATGAATTATGGATTATTTAATTTTTTTATAGTACGTCTTTCAATAATGATATATCAAGACCGATTTTTTAAAGAGAATCTTGTTCTTAAATGACGAAAGCTTATTATATATTTTAGGTTTAATAAGATAAAAATATGTAAAATCTTTAATATAACAACAAACTAAAATAAATAAAAAACAATTTAATTCCTCTTTATTGGCATAATGGCGACAACTCTTACTGCTCTCTCCCACATGGGCAATTTTACAAAGAATGTGGCAATTCTGGAAGCATTCATAACTGGGATATGTGAATGCAAAATTTGGAAATTTAGGAACATATTCATAAAATGGAATTTACTTTTTTTTTAAATCCTGTCATTCTCATTAGCAAAGGCCTGTGTTACCAACTTCTATTGTGAACCGAGATAAATATAAAACAAGCTTCCTAAAATGAACAACTAATAAACAGACTGAGAACGTCCCACAAAAAGAATTTAATTAAGACACAATAAGAACTTAATAAACCTGAACAAAAAGAAACAGAATATTGTCCACTGTAATCATAAAAACCAACACAAATTACCGAGCTACCACGCAATTTAGACGAAAAGTAATTTATACAGCGCAGTTGCAACTAATTCGGCCTCACTCGACCGCCTCATTACCCCTTTTCAGGGGAAAACACTCTTTCTACTTAGACTTACACAAATTCACATTTGCAATCAGAGCCAGGAGAAAAGTTCCCCCGTTCCACCGCGCCCTCCGCCCACCCCCTGCTGCCTTTAATTAACAGAAAGTGGTTCATTAGAGCTTATTCATTAAAGCAAGGAGTAATTAGCGAACTCTAATGAATGCTGTAATAATGTAAGAGCGGCCGCGTCGGACTGCGGCTCGAGTCCTAGATTAATCTAGAAGCTGGAATAATTTAGTAATGGCGCTAATTTATAACAGAGCTGATTGCGGGAGTTAACGGCTATGACTGGTATGACGGATTTTGTGTTTGTGCGGCTTCGGACGAGTAATTGGCTTGTTGTGGACGCCCGTTCATAATCATTACATTGAGCACACAAAAACGTTAGTCAAACACTGTGTTTGGGATTTGTGAATTGTGCATTTCAAGTTAATTGTGTTACGGTATTATTAATTGGGTTTGTGGTGTAATGGTTTAAATGGTTCCTTCGTTTGTTTGTAAATGTTCTAAATACTGTTCAATTTATGTTTTATTCCGTTACTGTTAATTGGTTGAATTAGTATTGATTTTTAATTAGAAATTCATGATATTATAAGTTTAAAAGATTCAGAAAATTGACATGCGCGTGTATTGCATGCATACGTTCCAATATTATGCCTGCGATTGTGCCTAACAGACTAACAGAAAGCTAGATTCACAGTTAATAACGCTTCACAGCTTAATAATAATAATAATATTCTTTATTGTACACACCATGAACAACACATTCAAATAACATAGAAAAACAAAACAGTACAATACAATAGGCGGCCTTATCGCATAGAGCTTAATAGGTGAACCAAATTTGATAGCGTTCAAACTAGGAAAGGATAAATAAGATAATGTAAATAAAATAGAGTTCCGGTCTTTTCTCTATATAAATTTAAACTAAGGAAATACCTGAACTTTTTTGGATGCTGATGATTAAAAAAGATTGAAGCTTTGACTTCCTAATTCATTTTCTCATAAACTTTAAGACGTGATACCCTTCGTAAATAAAAAACTTTGATAAATAGAATAGCGGACCAGTTGGATGTAGAATCTGAATATGTATAAAAAAATGCTTAGTGCTCACGATTGAAAATCAAGATTTCCAAATCTGTCATGTCAGCTCTCAATTGATAGTAAGCTCTATGTGTAGCTAATTAAGTTTAGAATTTGTTGCGAATTTGGGCAGATTTGTATCAGTTCCTTGCTTTTCACCCGCGTTAAGTTGTAAACCTTTAATACTAAATTTGCACTCCCCTTTTACAGGGGATAAGATATGATTTTCGAAAAAATATTTTACATGTCTTCGTGGCTTTTAAAAAAGAGCCTTTAAATTTAATTTCATTCGAACAGCTTCAAAAACAGCAGAGTTTCATACTAACTTTGCACCTTCGTTTTACCTCTTTATGGGGTGAATTTGCAAAAATCGTCTGTGTTTGTGCTTTCTACTTTATAAAAGGAATCGCTGTGCAAAATTCTAAGCCTTTAAGTTGAGGCCTTGCGTTGATATGTCCGTCAGTCAGATTCTCCTTCTATATACACATTTAGTTAATATATTTTTTTAGAATTACTTGTTAAGGTCGTGGATATCCGTTAACTTTACTTAAAACTAAGCCAAATTATTAGTTTAAATCTTGTTGATTATATTTACCATAATAATGGGGGCGTAGATAGTCTTAACTAATTAACCTTGCAATATTTGAACTAAGCCAAACTATTTGATCATATTAAAAATATAACAAATATCTAGGTATTCTCAGTTATTATTATCTCCTATATTGATTTATAATTATCTCCATACATTAATTGGCGTCTTAATTAATTATTTAAATTACATTTGACCGCACTTGCGACATTAAGGCTGCAACTGAAAAAGTCTGTTTTTTTAGACTTAACCAAATTCGTATTAATTTTATATTGAAATAAATTAATCACTAACCATTCCACTACCTCGACGACATTCTTCGAAGAAAAGTTTATAATAGGATAATTGACGCCGTGATTTTTTTCACGGTGTTATTTGGTAAAGGAAATTTAAGATAAACTAATATCAGTTTTAAAGTCAATATAAAAAAATATTGTGAGTGAGGAATATCGGGTCAAGGTGGGGATGTCGCACCATTTTACTCGCACGCATTACGCGTTATGGTGTTGACGTCATTAGTTATTACCTCCATCCTCTTGATGTGTCATTAACCATTCCACTAGGAAATATTTTAGAGTACAATTTTAGCTTATGGTAAAAATCTCTACCAAAAAACTAAATTATATAATTCCGAGAAAGGGTGAAATTCCAAAATCGATAATTATAATATAAACGACTTATAAAGATGGAATCATAGGAGTACCTAACATTTAGATTATCATCCTACCTTAATCTTGTCAGCCGGCACTAGACGTATGTCAAAATTAAGTTTACTGCAGAAAACTGGACGCGATATAGTTAACATCTAATGGTTGGTATTTATGAAAGCCCTACAAAAGGCATCGGCGCAGGTGGGACTGAAATGACGGGCGTAAGTTTCTGAGAATGTATGGCAGTTTGCTATTGTACGCGCAAAAACGATTATATGCATGATAGTAACACGTACGATTTGTTTTTAAGATAATGTGTAAGGTAGTATTAAAAAAAATCTTAAATATTTTTAAATAGGTTTCGTTTGAGTAAGGTTGCAGGTAACCGCTTTATCAAATTCTGAATGGTCGATTAATGTAATTATAAACATCTGAATACTTAATAAATTATACAAAGACACAGGCCCATACTGTTATACTACGTTTCATATGCCATATGTCATCGCTGGTAATTTTTCAAAGATTGGCCAAAGGTCGAAGATTATCTGAGGTATATCAAACAATAGCTCAGTGTCAAGTGGCTGGAAGTTTTTTGCCCAGCCGAGTTCCATTGTATTAGTAGTGATCCCCATCCAGAACGAATATTTATGAGATGAATATTTGGGTTTGTTCTGTGTCTGGGTGTTAAATATGTTAAATACAGTATAATATTTTTTATCTTAATTGCCGCGTTGGGCAGGTTTGGTGTCATTAGCAGAGCGTAGCTTTGCGTCGGGAATGCTTCTACCAATTCACCCCTGTTGTATTTGAGATTCGCTGTTTCGGATGGATATACCGCCGCAGTTCCGGTACCTCAGTCGCCTCTTACACGTGGTACAGAGAAAAGTAATATAAGCATGATTGGAAACAATTATAAACGTCAAAAGGGCTGACCGACACAGTTATTTAGTCAGACAACATTCATTTATACCAGAACTTCCATACGTCCGAAGATGCGGTTGATGAAATCGCAAATTTAAACAATTTTTTTTATTGAATTAACATAACTACTGTATACCGATCCAATCGTTCTCAAGACGAAACTTACGAACTTATACTATCACTATCAAAACAGCCGTAAAACATTCACTGCTAGAGAATCTAACGCTCCCTGAGAAAGGGGGAATTATGCCCATAATTACCGCGATAGGAAGGTGTGGTGATGGTCGTAGAGCGTAGCTTTGACATTGTGAAGCAGCAGTATTCCCGTCCTGGATGTTGCTGCCTGTCCCCTCCCCATCCAAATACACCATAAAGTCAATACTTCTTTAAAATAATCCACTACATTTTTTTTGTAACCCAAAAGTATCCAAAAAAAGTATGTTGTCAGGGTGTCGTATTTTACTTACAGTAATTATTTTCTTTGAGGGATGATCCGTTGATCTGTAGCCTAAGATTATAATAATTTATTTTTGAGGCGGCAAAGTCGGTTGCCGATGGTTAAGTTATTATGACACCATATTGTTATTGCTATCGCCATAACGGGCCCGATGGCGCGTTCCTTGTGCGCTAAGGGTCATGAATTCGATCCCCACCCAGGACAAATATTTATGTGATGAACATTAGTGTGTTTGGGTATTATGTATACGTATTTAAGTATGATATTTGTGATAACTTTCTCGTCTGATATCATTAACACCAGTGCTTTAGGCTACTTATCTCAGAGTCGGTCAATGTTTGATGCCATGAATATTTAAATAGTTAATTTGTTACGATGTTAAATTATTATTGTTATCGTCATTCGTTCCTGTTCGAGAAGGGAAGGGGGAGTGACACATTTACGACAAAAATGTCTTATCCTACATGTAGAATTCACAGCGACTATTTGTGTATTATTTTTGTAAACCATTTTTTCGATTGTTATGACCAGTTTATTGTAAATAATTAGCTATTTAAATGAGTATTGGCAAGTTATTATATAATTAATATTGTAAACATAATAATTCGTTCTGAACAGATTTGAATGATCTATTCAGAGACTAAAGTAAATATGGTAATAAGTGTATATTAGAGGATCCTAAAACAGCATTTATCTCTAATAATTTAACAGATTATTTATAAAAACAATTAAAAAAAGTAGTATCAGTGGCATTTTTCACAAAAAAACATAATGATTTATTAGCTCTAAAAAAATTTTTCTCTAAATAAACAGACTATAATATGTATCATAAAAGTAATTGATTAAAAGAGTTAAACTTATCCTTAAAATTCTTAGAAAACTTTATTTATGCAATAACGCCGTAAATATTGAGGTATGATATCAAATTATGCAGTCACTATTATTGGAGGGAGTTGGGTGCTCACTATTCAATCGAAGTTATTCTAAGCACTCCAAAATATTTGAATCCCACACGGAACTTGGCTCCGTTTGCTTGTGTAGATATAATTTGCATAAAGAAAACACTGCCAGAGAATCTACCTTCATTAGTATTCCTCGAAATAGGAGGTTGTTAGTGGAGAATTTTCTTATGATGTTGGAGTTTCAACAGTGCAGGGGCGTGCCTAGGGCTCGCAGGTTCGTCGAAGAGTGATGGTTAGTTAGAAGTATATTAATTACTTTACCTAACAGATGGAAACGGCGAAAGACATATTCAGTATCTTTTTTATGCTAATAGCGAATGTTTTATATACAGCCTCCTTTTTTATTATATTACTGATGATTGGAATGACAGATGACAATATAGTAGCGTTGCATGATTTACTTATTTTGACTTTGTGATCTTTGGCGTCATAATTTGCTATAGATATTGTTTACATAATAAGGTTTCACATATAAAGCATATTACGCAGAGGTTATTTCTATTTGCTTCGACTCACATACTTTTGTTACTATGAGTTTCCTATCCAATAAAAATCGATTAACGTGTGCCATGAGGTTCCAGCAGAGTAGAATATATATATATATATATATATATATATATATATATACCCCCTATACCAGGCGTCGTAGAGGCGACTAAGGTACCAGAACCGACAGATGGCGGTATAGCCATGCAAAAAAGTCAGCTCAAATGCACAGGGCGGGGATGAGCAGCAGCTACCCCGGCACGAAAGCTACGCTTGCCCAGCGTGGCAATTATGGGCAACAAACCCCTTTTCTTGGGGAGGCCTTTGTCCAACAGTAGACTTTCAATGGCAATGATAATGATATGATGAATTTAACTAACAGTAT
Source organism: Heortia vitessoides (assembly GCA_020976665.1). Classification (NCBI taxonomy): domain Eukaryota; kingdom Metazoa; phylum Arthropoda; class Insecta; order Lepidoptera; family Crambidae; genus Heortia; species Heortia vitessoides. Next base: position 13,977,834 of record JACJUM010003174.1, on the reverse strand, counting down.
TGGGAAAAACCAATTATCAAAGATGTTCGGCACAAGTGTTTAGCTCAGACAAGCTGACGGACAAGGTAAAATTTGTCATATTATATGTATACAACCGTATGAATTCATCATATTATATGTATACAACCGTATGAATTCATCATGAAAAGTCAAGAAAAAAGTCAATTTCAGACGAGACTCGAACCTTCATCTTTCCCATGCCCGGAAACTTCACTACCGTTGTGCTACCAAAAACTAAGCAGACATTTTAAAATTTCTTAGTGTTATTTTTCTGTTGAAAAGTCATCGCCACTACTTCAATTGAAGGTAGTTATTGAAGTAATGGCAAAATGAAAAAAACCTATAATATTAAAGAAATGGCGCAAAAAACCTACGCATAAATCCTTTAAAGTAATTAAGCAACTGTTTCTTCTTTCTTTATTAGATTGCTCTTAACTTTTTCGATTTTAGATTGCTTTAAAGTTTGGTATTTGAATGTTTGTTGTTGTGTAACACTGAAGAAATGGCGCTGATAACCTCTAAGGTTCATTATATCCACAAAACAAGCACTGTGGCACATTAATTTCCTAAAAAGATATATCCAATACTACCTGTTATATGTCTGTTGCATTCAGATTTCAGAGCGGCCAAGTAGTTATACTCGTGTATCTACTTTGTGGGTAGACGTTATACACACAACATTGCAAAATAATAAAGGATTAGCGTCCAATCACACACCGATTATTCAGTCTCATTTTTTATCTCTAAGTATCCTTAAAACTGCTCTGATCACATTGTAAACTATTTTATTCTTAATAATTCTTTCCGAAAAAAGTAATTTTGAAAATGTATACGTAAGAATAGATACCTTAAGCACACCATTGTTTACTTTGAAAAGGTACTCTCATTGTTTAAGTTCCGGCCCTGGATAGGTCCCATGTAGACTGAGGCCGGCGGACAACGGTCACGCATAATGATGTATGTCGACATTAGCCGTGTCGCGGCACATCCCTCGCGGAAAACAACCGAAACATGCCGCTTGTTCCTTCCTATATCTCGGTTTGTTAGAGTTAAGTTGACCGCTCTCAACTTCAGTTGCAGGAGAAATTCGATCCTTAACAACAAATTTTCTTAACGGACCGCTTTGAACGTGTTAATGATTGCGTGAATAATTGTAATAAAATAACATACCGCTTCTCCTTTATACATCGCAGTTGGTTAGAATATGGTGATCGCTCTCAACTTCGGTTATAGGAGAAATACAATCTTTCATCATCATACCAGCCATTGGAAGTCCACCGGTGGACTTAAGCCTCTCCAAGAAAGGGGGAATATTGCCCATAATTGCCGCGCTGAGTAAGCGTGTTGACAACCGCAGAGTACAGCTTTCACGACGAGGATGCTGCTGCCCATCCCCACCCTTTTCATTTGAGCTACACTGTCTCAGATGGATATACCGCCACTGTCGGTTCAGGCACCTCAATCGCCTCTTACGACATCGTACGTACATGGGAAGGTACAATTCTACTTTGCCGGTACTTCACGGCAAAGTGGAGGTACTTCAATCCTTATTGCTAACAAATTATGGATCAGTTATTTTTCGTGTTTGCGGCCTGAAGATTGAATTTTTCGCACATTAAGATCACACGCACAGTAGTTCGTGAACAAAGATAAAATAGTTTTGTTATCTAGTATTATAATATAGTAATACTATAATAGTTGATTGCGTTTATTTTCCGTGATCGAGTTGCAAATTGTAGCCCCCTGGCGATTGTAAGACTGATTGATTAGACCAAGGTGTTGTTCGTTTAATGATGCATAATTGTGTAACTAAAGATGTTATCAGGTAGTTGCAAAAAATGTAATTTAATTGCCTAGAATTCAAGATGAAATTCAGTTAAGTAAATATTTGCAAATGCCTAAACATTTTTATATCCTTGACATTTATTTCTGTGTCATACGAGTCATGTTTCATTTAGCTTTTTATTGCTGGGCTATAAATATATTTTAATTGACCATTCATATTTTTATTTTCTAAGTTTGTAGGATTAATTAAAAATGCATTATTAAGAAGTAGATAGGTAGCTTTTGAAAATGGATCTACTGATATGACGTCTGAGCGGAATAGTTTGCGTAAAGACAGAACAAATAAAAAAAAAACTGTTTTTAAGTATGTTTAAATTTATTCTAAATATTTGTAGAATTTAAATCAAATAAACTCACTCGCTAACAAAGTGTATAAACATTGTATTGTGTTACAATGATTGAATGACTTAAAATATAAACAACTTCATAATGAAATTGCTTCAGTAAGTACTGTTTCAGTGTATATCTTTGTTTATTGATAAGGAAAGGTTCTGAAGAATGCCGTATATGGGGTGCACTTTATTCAATAATAACTCTCTTCGACTTTTGAAGACCATAAAGACAACATTTGGTTTGGGTTGTGTTGTATTAGCTTGCGTGTTTCCGTAAAACTTTTTTCAGCTAATACTTAAACTTTTACATGAATTACTTGTTCTGGGTCTGAATGTGCAATATGTATTTTATTTGTGATTCCTAGCTTTTTTCGTTGCTAGTTTTTTTTTTATCGCAATATGGATAAAACAAATATTTTTTTATCAATAAGGTTGAAACACTGTATTACTAAAGTATTATAATGGGTTAAGATATAAAAATGCAGACTGTTGTTGGACTATGAGTTATGACATTGTACTGTTCCGAGTGACCCTTAGCTGACAGCCCCCGGGCCGGTCCGAGGACATGTTCACTTATTATACATTACAGTTTTATTTTAATATTTTTATGGACACAGAATATTTTTATATCATGTTACAAACATGTCTTTGCTTACACATATAAAACAGTTCAGTTGTGCTACTTTCTTCTATAACTTACTTGTTTGTTTTATAACAGATATTGACTTGGTTTCAAACATAATTCTTGTTAGAGTCAAATTACTCGAGAATTGGTTTTTAGAGCTAGCAAATAATGAGATAGACAAAAGCACAGACCCGAGAGTTAAAAAGAAAATGTATACTCAAATTGATTGCCTGGAATCAATCCTTCACAAGAAATATGTCGTAATTTTTAGTTTTTTGAAAAAGAAATACTGAAGTATTGATAGAACTAATAAGGCAGTTTCGAAAGCATGCAGCTGTCTAATAAAGCAAAAAGGCAAACAGCAGTGTGTTTTTTCTTTAAAATTCTCTTAATCTACAAATCTACGACAAACATGTTTAACTGAATAATTTAATTAACTGAGTAGCTTAAATACATAGGGCGGACATAGGCAGCAGCATCCCCGGCGCGAAAGCTGCGCACTGCGATTGCCAACACGCTGGCCCAGCGAGACAATTATGGGCAAATTCATATCCAGCAGTGGACGTTTACGGCTGCTATGATGATTATGGTGATTTAATTGGTTTACCATGTGCTACTGGAAGAGTAGAATAGTTTCTTCCTCTGTACCCGGACTCATAAAAGGCAACTGAGGTACCGGAATCGACAGATGGCGGTATATCCATCCGAAATAGTAGTTGTGTGGTTTAAATACAACGGGGCGAGGATGCATTGTCATCTCGGTGGCGAAGCTACACCTGTTCGACGTGGCAGATTTTATTTATTTAAAATCATGTTATAATAAATGCCCACAACAACTCATATTAAAACTGGGTACCGTTTTAAGTTTCGTACTGTGGCAATATTAATTTTACATGTAGTATTTTTATTTTTTAACTCAACAGAGTTAGACTATTAACTTGATTTCATAAAGTATAATTTTATTTACCAATGCTTCACGGTTTTACACCCGTAGGTCTCATTCCTGTTAGAATATGGGAATAAAATATATTTAAGTTATTTGTTGATAATATAAAGTTATATTAAATAAAAGGGCTTTTACAATAAATCCAGTGGCTTTTGAGTTTATTTGTTACTAAAGTACAGAAATAGAAATCTCTTTTATATATTTATATTTTAGATAGGAATCATATTTTTTTATATATGATTAGCCTATGCCACCCCAGAGGAATGAAACTTTCTATTAGTGAAAGTATTTCCAAAATCAGTTACGTAGTATTTGAGTCTATTCGTTGAAAACCAAAATACGAATCTAATTCTTCATAATATTATTATAGGTTTTTGATGCTTAATATATTTTATTATTAACGATACGAATGTTTTCTACATTTATAAATATAATTTCGGTAATGTTTTATATGTTAGCTGTCCATTTCGAAGAAAGTTATTCCTAACTCAAAAAAAGGTTTATTGTCTAAAATAAAAAATCTTTTACGTGCATCCGTCAAAACTTGAAAAAATTTAGTAAAGTTTGGAACATTTCTATTAAATCTGCGTGATGGTGCCTGCTAGACTATTGATTCACCATCGGGCACATGATTCATTCATCGGTGTCCGCTCGTCAGTCAGTGCGCCGTATTTCGCCGATTGCCGACGTTTTTCACTATTTTCGCCGTTTTTCGGTATTTTCGCCGTTTTTGCCTAATAGCTGCGGTGCATATTTGATGGTGCGTCAGTCAGGAAGGAAGAACGGCAGCATAATTGGTCCGGCCTCCGGTTAAATTCTAACAGAAGATTTTCCAGACGCATATTTCATTCTACTAATTTGTATATGAACACTTTTTCAATGAACTATTTAAATTGTTCTTGTTTTCATTTTGGTAGAAACATTTTTTATTTTTCTTTACTTAAGAAGGTATCAATATATTTGAAATAAATAGAACCTTAATCCGTATTTTCAAGGCAGGTAGGAATGACACAAAATTGTGTTCTGTACAAACATGCAGTATTTACAGTTAAAACGTCATAGTCGTCCAGTATAAAGCAAACAGTTTAATAAAACTACTGAATATGTAAACGCCTTTAGCGTCTATAGGCGAGGAGAGCCGCGATGCAATACGATAACTCAATTTGAGCGCGAACTGAACCAGTATGCATTTCTGAGCTCGCTTTATTTACCACAGTTTTTCACTGCACAGATTTCGGTAATGCTATTTGCCTTTTTGAAATAAGGTCCGGCCGTTGAATATATTTCGTTTTATTTTTTACAAACACTGCAGTCATCGAATTATAAATTTGTGGATTGTGAATTTCCGATACAAGAAGATAATCCAATTGGGTGCAAACTCATGTTCAGCAGCCTGTGGCGCGATATCGGGCAACGGACATTTTTTCACATTTTTTGCGACAATCTGTTACTGAATAGGGTTGAGTATATTTTTTTTTGATTAGACTATGTCGTTTAACAAGCATACAGACTGCGTGATAGTAAGCGTTGCCAACTTTGTGACTTGCAGATATTATATCACATTACCCAATAATTTCATTGCTTCTCTCTCCTTTCAAACCGGAACAGCATTGCGAACACTGCTCCATAGTAGTATTATAGAAAATAAATTTAAAGACAGATTTATTATATGTTCTATTTCTTCCACCATCGGTAAATGTCACGACATAATACTGACGAATATTATGTCGTGACATAAACTGTATATAGAATGCGAAAGTGAAAAAGAATAATGCTCGCGCAATAATTATGCAAATTCTTAAGTCATGTGTTATAAAGCTATATTTTTTTTCATGAAAAAGTACAAAAAGCCAATACATACTGAATTACATATTAAAATGAAAAAATCACCAATTTCTATGCATTAATAAATAAATAAGCGATTTACAATCTTAACATGTAAATAATCCGCATGGAGTGACGAAGATTTACTATAACAAGCTAGATAATAATAATAAATATTCTTTATTGTACACATCATGAGCAACACATTCAAATAACATAGAAGAACAGTACAGTGCAATAGGCGGCCTTATCGCATAGAGCGATCTCTTCCAAGCAACCTTTGGACAGAAAAGAAATACAACAATAATAAGGTAGTTTGAGGTGTATAATAAATTAAGCTAATGAAAAATATAAACAATCAACATATATAAAGGAAAACATACACCGACACAAACACACAAAAACACAAGTTCGTTAAGACAATTTTAATCCACAAAACTTAGAATAAGTTTTCGTTTTTGAGATTCACATAGATGTTCCGTCAGATTTTTTCTTCGTTTTTGAGTGCCACATATAAACCTCGAACAAAAAAGTCAAGAGTTATATAAACATGCTGATGCATCGGCAGAGTACATAGAATAGTTCCTCCACTTATATGAGGTGTCGTAAAAGGCGACTGCAGTACTCGAACCGATAGATGGCGCTGTATCCACCCGCTACAGAGCAGCTTAAATATGGGGATGAGGAGCAGCATTGCCTGTCAAGCGTGTCATTATAGGCAATATTCCGCCTTGGCCTATGTCCATATGTATATATGAATATATGAGGCCAATATCCAGCAGTGGACGTCCTACGACTGCTTTAATGATGATGAATACCGTCGATTCAAGCCTTTATAAAAGTTTAATTGCAGTGATGAGGGTATAAATATTAGAATATATATTAAAACAACGAATTTCGATCACGGAGAGACTGCTGCATCTACAAAAAATTCATCATATTGTTGCCAGTTGCGGATAATCGAATGCATCGTCTTCAAACAGATCATCCCATGAATATGCGAGTTAGAAAAAACCTTCCCCAAGCCCCGACGGATGAATGGATTCGAAATATTTTTGAATACTAATTTAAGTATCCCGTCCACTTGTTTTGTCGCGATTCTGTCGAAAAAGGCATCGAAAAGGCTTGTTTACATAACGGTTCAATTTGCAATGTTAAACAGCGATGGCCAGCTGTTTTCTTGCTTTTTAATTCGGCTGAATGTACATAATTGTGTTTTTTGCGGAAACATAGCTATGTTCAAGTGGATGACGAAATTGTAATGAAATTTATTCTGTGCTGTTTCACTAGCAAAGATTTCATAACAATTTAATTTCGAATGGCATTTGAAATGAGTTCTCATAGATATTTTGTTGCATTTTTTCCATGGTTTTTGTTTTTTAATTTAAATTGTTATTTTGTATTATTTGAATACAGATATTATTCGCTCCCACAATAAGGTGACTTGCAGCATTAACTTAATAGTTGACTTTTGACATATCTTTAAAAATCACTTTTATAGACATATGCCGGTTGCGAATCGAAAACTGAAGTTGCCGCATCTAAAACGAGCTAATGTTGTTAGCTGTTACTTCCATCTCGTTCTATTACATATTATGGTCATAAGTAACCATATCATGGCCGTAGACATCCTTATTAATCTTATAAACTGGGTTTTTTATATCAGACTAGGTCGACAAACAAGCATACGTCAACGCAGCCTATAGATCTGTTATCACTAGCGTATTGTCAGGCTTATAACTGAAGGATATTATGTTACATTGCCCATTAATTCTCACTGCTTCTCTCACCCTTCAACCCGGAACACAGCAATTCGAACAATTGGGCGGTAGAAATAGGTGAGTGAGATACCAATGCAGACGACCTTCGTAGGAATCCTTATGTTTGTTACTATTTCATGCCGGAAAGACTAAACACACTTACATTTCACACTAAAAATATGTTCATGACAATTTTTAAGATAGATAATATTTTAAGACAATGGTTTGGACGAATGTATCCAATATTACCAACATAGATTTTCTCGCAGGATCTTTTCTATTAGCTCTATGCTAACAGAAAAATATGATGTTAATGAACCCGTCTGGTGCCGGCAGATTATTAAAGTAGAACACTCAATGACCTATTTGTTTAAATGACTCTAATAACACTGTTCATTTGTGTTTGTTCTGGTGGTGTGTAAAAAATATATATTTAAGTATTACATTTATTATTCATCTGTTGTCTGATATCCGTGACACATATGGTGTGAACTAATATTTAATTCGACGGGCTCGATGGCACAGATAATAGTGACCCTACCTTGTGCGCCAAAGTTTAGGGCCCCGGTTAAATCCCCACCAGGGACAAATATTTACATGATGATATTTGTGTTGTCCTGTGTCTGGGTGTTCAATATATGTATTTAAGTATTATATTATTAGTTGTTATTCTTCTATTGTATTTAAGCGACTTATCTTTAAGTCAGGTCAATATCGTCGCATAAGTTTTAACACCGCGTATGTCAAAGTTGGCAACTTAATAGTTAAGCCCAATGATAACACGATATTACATTTCTAACGCTGCAGTAAACGCTTTATACCGTGTATTGTTTAAACGAAATCTATTTTGCACCAACTAAATGCACAAGAAATTAGTTTTAAAATTATTTTATAAAACGTGTTAGAACTTAAACGACGATATATTCTTGTATAGTAGTGTGAATTATAAAAAAAGTTACATGTGTGAATTTGTCTAGTATTGCATAACAGACATTGTAAATGTGTATATTTAAAACGACGTCTCGAATTAACGCGAGTTTTTGTTATACGAGAGACTTGATCCAGCAGCGCATTTACGGACGGAGAATGTACTAAGAATTTAGTAATAGTTATAAAAAAACTGTATATTGTATGTAGTTGAATACGCAAATCTTGCTTACATGTTAAATTATGAAAATTTTGCTTTCAGACGGGCCCAATGGCGCAGATGGTAGTGATCCTATCTTACGCTGCAGGTGTCATGGTTTCGATTCCGGAAAATGTTTATATGATGGTATTTGTGTTTGTCCTGTATCTGGGTGCTAATTATATGTATTTAAGTATTATATTTGTGAGTCCTCTGTTATTTGATGTTCTCAATACAAGTGCTTCAAGCGACTTACCGCGGAGTCAGGTCAATGTATGAGATGTGGGAATTTATTATTATTAGTTATTAATGTATGAGATGTTATGTACCTTTAACACCAAGGAGATAATTTGACCAAAACATCTATATTCAAAATAAATATAATAATACTACTTTAATTTTAATTATTTTTATTAAAGAGGAACAATTAGTTAGTTTCATCAATTTAGTATTTTACTTGGAATGTATATGAAGAAGGTATAAGTATTTGAAATGATTGTCAATTGTTACTTGTATGTATTTACCTTTTCGTAGTTATATGTATTTAAGTATCATATTCTCTCTACCTCTTTTGCCTGATGTTCGTAACACAAGTGCTTTAAGCGACTTATCACGGAAACAGGTCAATGTATAAGATTTTGCGTGAATTTGTAATCATTATAATTTTCTAGGTATTTCTGAGATCAGGAGTAAAAGTGAAACGAGGTAATAATTTACAAAATTTTATTTTCTCCTGTCGCCGGCTCTCTTACGCTAGGTATGTATGTTTTTTCTTTGTGTATTGGTAACACTATATCTGTCGATCCCTCTAACAACTGGCACAGACTCAGGCTTGATTAGTATACTCTTGTCTAGAGAAAAGAAGCTATGTGAATATTAAAGTGACGGTAATCTAAGCCTCGAGCCGTCCAGTTTTGAGTAAATTAAATATATTTAGATGGCAAGAGTCACTAAACGCTAACATCGTGGTTACGTGCGACGATGTGTTCTAATTTCTAATATCGTCGACGATACTTCAAAACTGCGTATGTAGCTTAAGTTAATAAGGTCAATTTTCCATTTTTTCTAATTGAATTTTCAACTTTATTTTCAACTGCTACTTACGCGGGATTGCACGATCATCGCCGATATGGGATTACTTCAGACCCGTTTCTTTTAAGTTCCATTGCTAATTTTTTTTTTAAATATTCTTATTTTAAATATTAAATGATTATTTTGATACGATTAGCACACATCGCGCACATATTTCGTATGGAGTATGAAATACATTATAAAGATATACGTAGACACATAAAGGAATGTTAGCGTTTAAGGGTACTTACATTTAACTGTATACATTTAGAAATTTATTTGAACAACTTTAATAAATTGATGGTAAAACATAGTAGATCCATATATACAGAGACCGTTAGTAACTTGATTTTAAAACTTCAAAGACGTTGGCATCGAAATTATTGCTACGAAGTTTTGCGCCCAAAGTTTTAGGTACAAGATGTTTCTACTTACACCTACATCATTTATACTAATATTTACATTTTAAACGAATAATAACGAGCTATCGAGCTAACAGCACGTTCTTTATATACGAAATAACAAATTTATTCGAAAAAGTTATTTACACAGCAAAATTGCAAATCACAGAGATGAGTGCGCAAGAAACACAGTTGATGTCACAAAATAATAAACAATCGATACAAAGGTACGTTTTCTGGCAAGAATCGACTTACGTGCTGCAACTGAACAACGTCGACTTCAAATTAAAATAGATCCGTCCAATAAATTATGTCGTTTAATTTACAATATTGTTCAGTGGCGGTCACAACACACGAGAATTTAATACCTCAAGGTTAAATTATTGATTAAAAAGGAAGAATAGAGAAAATGTCTCTCGTCGTTTCTTCAGGATATGTCAACTTCTCACACGTTCACATTACAATATCACTTTTTATAAATAGAAACAACACACTTGTGTTTTACACGTCTCATTCTGATCAACTCTTAAGTACCATTGGAATTTACACAGCGAGTTAAGTAATACAGAAATTGCCATTTTCACAACCGAAATTAAATATGTAGGTACTAGGGCATAACTTAACAATTCACTGACGGGTTGCGTTACTGACCGTCGATAATAATTAGAAATCGATACGACTGAAAGTTTGAATAGTCTGGCACAACATTGTCACTCGTCGTGGTCACTTAGTGAAGGCGGAGGTTGGGTCTTAAGAGATGGTGCCGTGGTGAGGTCTAGCGCAAGCTCGTGGACCGCACCCGACGAAGACGCTAGTCCGTATAGGTCCGGCGGGGGCCTGAGGAAGGACTGACACGCCACCGAGGTAGAAGGCCCCTCGGCGTCCGGTGGCAAGCTCGGAATCGCCGGCGGAGTCCAACACGCCGCCCCAGAAGGCTCGGGCTTTAGCCCCCCCGCGCTGAGAAACGAGCACGCCATCATCTGAAACAATTAATTTTTATCATTTAAAATTCATGGTATAGTATCGGTGGTGCTGTGTGGTACAGGTGGCAAAGTAGAATAGTACCTACCCCTGTACCAGGTGTCGTAAGAGGCGACTGAGGTACCAGGACCGACAGCGGTGTATCCATTCGTAACAGTGTAGCTCAAATGCACAGAGCGGGGATGGGCAGCAGCACCCCTGTCGCGAAACTATGCTCTGCGCTTGCCCACCGCGGCAGTTATTGGTAAAATTACCCCTTACTTGGAGAGGCCTATGTTCAACATTGGATTGCAATGGCTGATGTGATGATTTAAAATTTAAACATCCCAATTATGTAGATTGCGTGGAATCTCCATAGTAGATTGGAGTAAAAACAGAGCTTACATAAATAATGTAATATGTAGTATTATGAGATGAGAGGCCTATAGAATTCGCGGGCGGGGTGCTTCTCTAATCACGCTAATGGCCAATGCGCAGTCCCCCCTCCCGCGCGCTCAAGGAGGCTTTCTCGTTAATGCGAAGTGGGCGCAGGAGCAGAGCAGTTCAGTGCTAAATCGTATCACACGTCAACCGCCCGCCGCACCGCTCGCAACTTCCTTCACTAGTTTATTCTACGTATTTCCAGGAAAATATGGATGTAGTCAGATTTTCCTAGAAAAACGTAGACGTTTCGCTGGAGTAAGTTATGATGGAAGTTTCATGTTTTAAATATGGAGCGACTTTACTAGTTGCTACGTTCTTCCAGAATATCTTTGGAGTTTTCGTTTTTTTATATAGAACTAAGCTAAGATCTGTAAACCGTCCGAGTTGTCGCCATTATAGTTTAATCTCAGTGTCGAATGTGGGATGATATCCAGTGTATAATTGTTTATCAATGAATCATCAAATTTGTATCGGCCAATTGTTAAACTATGAGTTTGGTCGAATACTCCTTTGCATTGTAGTAATAGTTTCATAGTTAATACGCCGAACAAAGACTTGAACACAATTGGCATAGTTCGCGGTAACAGCTGCTCGAGCATGCCGACCGACGCGACTGTTGTAACAATGATACCGTAACTTTAATATTTATTGCACTTGATCAACTCAGTGCAGGCGCCGTACGACATTTCCTGTTTGTATGTAAAGTCAAATTAAAACATGAGTGTTCATGCATAAATTTATTAGAAAGTCGGAACCTCGAGTCTTTGAGCGGGCAGAACTTAATTAACTTGACGCCATTGCACGCTAGAGCCCTTATAAATGCTCCGGTTAATATGTTTAAGCGTCGGTATCGTTTTAGGAGACCTAAACTCTCCTATGAGAATAAACAGGCGCCGGCGGCGGCGCCGGGCAAGCCGGACGAGTCCCGCCGCACAAATGAATTAGTGGCATCGTGTTGTGACCCCCCTCGGACCCCGCGCGTCCCGCCCGCCCCGCGCGCGCGCCAGGCGGGGGGCATGTTGCGATTAAAATATAATTAGGCGCTCGGCAATTGTTTCGCCATCGAGCCAGGTGGCTCGGCTCAGGCGGCTAGGTAAATTAAATAGCCGTATAGGGTTTCCAATTACGTCCGCTCGGTGGCCGCGGAAAACACGCTTATTGCCTAATAATAGAACCGGGGGGAACAATATGAGGATCTCGGATAGCTGATTAATTATTTGGTGCGAGCGGCAAACTGCTTCGCAATTAAAAATCCCGATACACGTAGTCATCGATGGGGTGCAGGTGTAACGCTATATTAATTACCTCCGTCAAGACAGTGCCACGTAATAAATCACGTTCGCCTAGAGTATACTTTTCGCATTAATGAATTCAAACGGGCCGCGATAATTGCGTACCTAATTACGGGCGGACGGGGCTGTCTAATTTATCAATGTCGGATTATGAATTAGGAATAGCATTAATTAAACATGCATATTATTTGTGGTTACGTATTGCGGCGTGCGGCATTGTCGCGGCCGCGCGACGCTATCCCACACAAACAATTACATCACAAACTAATATGAAGGCTATTGAAACTTGGGGGCTCCTTTATACCCGGTGGCGTTGTGTGCTTACTATGAAAATTGTGGAAATTAATTGCATAAGCACATAAAAGGTCCCGCGGGAGCTCTGTGGGTCAAGTGTGCGGAGGACCAAGTTGATGAATTTAATGTAACATTTATAAGAAACACCACAACTGGGTGTAATTAATTAGCCGTTGATAAAATAGGAATGCCTCCTCCGGTTTGATGATACCCGGCTAGGAAAAGTATACAATTTTATTTAATTTCTAAATCTATAAATACCAACAACCCTAGTGATTTGTTACTTTGTATATTTTGCTTTTATTCATTTTAATTTTAAGTGTAATTAGGCGTTAGGACCTATTTAATTTTCTAGCCTGGCTATGTTTGACTGATAAATAAAAAAAAATACGTATAAAATAAAAACAATATAAAATTTTTTAAGGAACCAAAGTGGATTTGGCAGAATCTTATTAAGTAAATGTATTCCGGGGAAGTCACGTTAGCTCAAGATTTGAAACTTTAGCACTAACAGCAATGAAGTAATTTGAGTTAAAACTTTTCCTCTAAACGTTGGAGTGGACATTAAACGCGAGTATAAGCTTGACCGCCGGGTTGGGCCGTAATTTGTCGAGGGCATGCGACCCCGGTGCATGTTGCATCTGACCTGCGACTTCGGCGAGGTTAATAGCCGAATACGATATGTGACCTTTGGTAATGATTGACCCGGGCTTGGTAGTCCGTGCTAGGGTTTCGTGCACACAACTAAGACTAAAGCAAATTACGATAAATTAAAAAAGTAAATACAAATTTCTAGATTTAAAATTTCTAGATTTAAAATTTCTAGATCTAGGAAAGTATAACGATAAAAAATAAGCATATTAACAAAGACTCATTATCAAATGTACTTGTAAACTCACACGGAATACATATATAATATATAATGTATTTGCTTATCAGCAGTGATCGCATGATATTTATACTGCGTTTTCTATAAGTTATAAATTTATATAAAAATATTATTAAAGTGGAAATTACTCTATACACCACTGTCAAAGAGCATCAAAATTATTTAATAAAAGAAAAAAACTACCTAATGGAAAAGGCTGTTAAAACCAAGTTCAATTATAATGAGTATATCAGGATCCGATTTAAATTGATTTATTCTCAGTTATTGTTGACGTGGAAATTAACTCTGACCTGATTACATTTAAAGTGAACACAAGGGTATACCTGAAGAAATATAGTTGTTGTAACATAAACACTTGAGTATTAATAATAAAAATGGTTTCTAATTTATTATATAATTAAAATCTATATTACTAGTATGATTAACAAGGAAAATATCATTAGGGTGTGCAGGAAGCATGCATTCCAAGAAAACTAATTGCAACTAACAAACCCGGGCTGTAATTATTAATTAAGAGACGTGCAACAAGTAAAAACTTGCTCGTTCGTTGTAGAACAAATACAATGACGTATTTGTATGTCTAGTCTGTAGCTATGTCATAATCACAATACTGCGTACTTTGTGTATTTGTACTTGAGGTCAATGATCTCTAGGTCTGTTTCTTAGTACTCCGTGTTTTTTTACATAAGCCGCTTATGACCACGTCCACTAATGGACATAGGCTAAAAAGGCGGAATATGCCCATAATTGCAACGTTGGGCAAGCGTGGTAGTAATCGCAGAGTATAGCAACGGGACGGGAATGCTGCTGCCCATTCCTGCCCTATAGCATTTGGACGGATAAATCGCCTTCAGGCGGTTTCTGTGCCTCAGCCGCCTCAAACGACACTTAGTACATGTGAAGGCACTATCCTGCTATGCCGCTATTACACTTTTCTCTTAATATCCCTAAGACAGTTCTCTTAAGGATATTTCCAAAATTCTTATATTATCATGCCAATTAAGATTTTTTGCTTGCTACTCCTTTCGTATATACTTTGTTTTGTATAATAGCATATTTGACTCTCGTTGAAATTTTGCCGGGATTCGAAGTAGCCCAATGTTCTTTCCAAGCTATGACACTTCATGATATTCTAATATTCTCTTAATTATAAAATTACAATGAATTGTTAGTTTCTGGGGTCTTTCTCTCCCTCTTACAACTTCTGGAACCTTCGCGAGGATTCAGTATTTATATATATAAAATGATTAGGGTTTACCCTACTGAACTAGTTCAGTTGTTCAAAGACAAAGCGATTGTTACACTCAAATTTAGAATATTAAGCAGTCCAAGAAAGCCACCAAGTCGGGTATAATATCGTGGTTGAATAGAAAACGGCACAATAGCCCATCGGCATCCCATTAACTAGGAGAGCAAACATGGGACGCATCCTGTTCTAATTCAATACAGAACGAGTCCGTGCGGGCCTCGGTTAGAGACATTTCTATCGGATTGGAACAACTCTAACTGTTTATACTGTGGTCCCGATCGTGTATGGTTGCCAGCGGTTTTTAGCAATCAAGCGTGATAATTATGATACGTTAAAATAATTAAACAACACCATATTTTTTTTGCGAGGATCGCTATTTTCTGTGTATGATGACTTTTATAGAATGAGCCGAATGCTAAATTGAAACTGCTAAAAAATTAAACGAATGATAACAAAACGGCGAATACAATTTATTATTTACTCTTTAACAGAGAGTTTAGAGTCAAATGCGTTGTCGCGTTCATTTTCATTCAGCAATAGATAAATATTTTAAAGTCAAAACAGTTTAGGAGTCAGAGATGACATTAATAATATAATATTTTGAAACTGTATAAGGCTTAAATGCTTCATTTGATTTCACGTGTGTTTATCCTGGCTTGGATTAGTGGCTGGCTGCACTTTAAAAAGTACGAGATCCATAGAACTCTTTTGCATGTTTCAAGTACGGGACATCTTGGTGTTTGTTATTAGCTATCTACTCAGTATTTACACAGTTAAAGATTTTAGGAAGATTATGGGGAAGGGGGCAGGGGGGTGTATCGCCGTCGATGTCCTATTGCATTTGAGCTGCTCTACTTCGGATGGATATCCCATTACTTAGGTTGCGGTTTAGACGCCTCTTAAAACTGGTTGTTTAGCATTCGTCCTATGACGTCTTATTCCATAAATTTATCGTTTTTCATCCTTAGGATAATATTTTATATTTTCAACACATCTCATAACTTCTTTTTATTATTAGACGAGGTAGACAGAGAAGCATACAATCCGCTTCATAGAAAGTGTCACCGCAGCCTATAGACGCTCGTAATATCACAAGGATATTACTAGCGTGTTGCCAATTTTGTGACATGAAGATATTATGTCAAATTACCCGGAATTTTACTACCCTCTAACCTTTGCAGACGACCTCTATATAAGGTTTGTGATCTTTTGTCAAATATTTTTTTTTTTAAATGATATGTCAAAAGAATGATATGTCAAAACTACACAATTTTCACGAATTTATTAAAAAAAAGCAACCAGTTTGTGGGTACGGGCAGCATTAACTAATACCTAATTTAATTATATTTTATTACAAGTTTGGAAGAGTCCACTTTGAGATAATTTTGATTACATAATCGCGAACGTCACCTCGTGACTCAGTCGGCCAGGTGTCATCATTTTTTGTGCCCATAATAATCGGCGAATGATTGCTAGCATACATTACCAGCTAATATTTGCCAAACTGCGGTCAGAGAAACCTTGGTCGTATATTTGTGTATGGTGTGAATCAGACGTTTAGATACAGCCAACTTCAATTGCTTAATAATAATTAGAAGCAAATGTCTTTGCCTTTTTGTTTTGATGTTTAGTCTTAATTCTACTTGGTAATTTAGTACTTAAACTGTTAGATAGTATGACAATTAGTACCTTTGTGGATTGTGTACCTCATTATGCTAAAATGTCTATAGTGAGGGCAATTAATTCAGCAGCTTAAGGCCAAGCCAAATACCCGGTGATGTTGTTGTTAACTTCGTATTACTAATAGACTAATATTAGAAATTATTTACTTTACCGTTTGCCATATACTATGTATATCTCCGAAAAAATAAGAGATAAAACCTAACAAATACACTCAGAAAATACTGAACTAATTTATTTAATATAATATATAATATAAAAAATATTTAGTAGGAATAGAAATCGTATCCACATATTGTCACGGGCAATGGAATTACGTGAGTGAAACCGCAGCACGCTGCTAGTTATACAGAATTCGAATCGAAATAAAAAACTCTCCGAATTAATTAAGAAAACAACAACATAGAAGTCAACAGCGGCGGTGACAGCCCTACAGGCCGGGACGACCGAGCCGATAGACTTTCGCGAGACAATGCAAGACTGGGCCTAAATAATTTAATAGTTGTAGGCGCGTCGAGTCGTCCGCAAATACGCCGGCCGGTGCCGTCCGCCGGTGCCGGCCGCCGGTGCCGCAGCCGATGATCTGATTATGACACTCGTGTCTTGTCACGTTTGCTTAGCCGTGTCTGGCTTTTTGAATGGACCCGAATAGATTGAACGGCGAATACTATGAATGCTTAATCGATGATTTTAGTGTACGTTATTACGCAGACATGGAAATGGAAGTTTGAAGGTGAAGGAAACATCCTCTAGTTTATGATACAAGAAGTTTTGCATTCAAATGCAATATTAATAAGCATATACGAGTATTAGCATATCGATTGTATTCAAATGTAGGTACCTTCTATAGCTCCTAGATAACGTCTATATATTTTAGACGGGCCCGATGGCTCATATGGTAGTGATCCTATCTTGGGCACCAAGAGTCGTGAGTTCGATCTCCACCCAGAACAACCATTTATAATATTATTTTTGTACATGGGTGTCAAATACATATTTAAGTTGGTGTTCCGTCTGATGTCTGTAACACAGGTGCATTAGGCACTTATCTAGGAGTCAGGTCAATGTATGAGATGTTGTTTGTACCTATAAATTATGATTATAATTAGATTATGACTTGTTATAGAAAAATCTATCTTAACGTATTCCGATTTTCTCAATACAATTTGTAATAGAATTTTTTATTTTTTTTAGATTTGAATTGTTAAAAAACCGACTAGAATATTATTCAACTATGGATTAAATCGGGCAAAGAAGACAAAAACACCGCAACCTTGAGACATGTGACCAGCAACAATATTCGTAACGTGATCGCCATAAACGTGAAGCGAGATACGGCAAGATACGAGTGATAGTGAGTAGGGCGGGCGGTAATAAATTAGGGCGGGCGGGCGGCGTCGCGTGCGCTGCACCCGTTTGTCCCGTCGCGTGCGCGGGCGCTCATTGCTTATTCATGCGGCGGCGGCACGCACGAATCCCGCCGGTCCGCTCCACACCGCTCCACGCCGCACCACTCTGCGCCGCGGTCTTGGTGACCGCACATTAATCATCATTCGCGTCTCCGACGATGAACGTTTATCTCCCGCGTGCACTTCGATGTATTGCCGATGACGGGCGTATAATGTCTTCATTGCATGGCCTCGTAATGTTCGTTTTTGTTTATTGCGATTTTCTACTTGTACGATTGTTTGCTTTTGCGTTTAAGTTGCCGCATGTCAATTTTTCTTACCTCAAATGAATCAGTTATCATAATATTGCGCTGACTTCTACAGTAACGTACAAAATTTTAATATACATCTCTGTTTACCTCTATAAAAGTCAGTTATGTTTTATTTTTTGCTAGCTGTTGCAAACGACTTCTATCACGTGGATATCTAACGGAGTCCTACACAATCTATGTGCTATTTCAGATCTCCGTGCTAAATTTCGATTCTTCAGTAATAGATAACAATCACATTTGCGCATTATATAATTAAGAATATTCTAGTATTCCACATGATACAATGATAGAATATTTACACTCGTATCGTGATGGCATTTGACAGTCAAGAAAAAAGTTATATAGAAAAAATTCCATCATGGTGTATCACCCAGAATTGATCTTTGAATCTTGCTGTTATTCAATAACAATATATTTATAGATGAACACGATTATTGATTTAACAAGTTCTGTACATATTGATTGACATTATCGATTGATACGAACTGAAAATATATTTGCCCGTTGTGACCACCATTCTCCGTTCACCATACCCGCAGCCGTCCCTTTGCCAAAGAGAAACTATTTCCACACGACCTCGTAAGTCACACAATAACTCAATACTTAAGTAAACTTTAAAGAAATAGCTGTGTGCATCAAAGGATTTACATAATTCCCGATAACGAGCGTTCGACTCGGTCTCTCACTTCAAAGCCGCCGTTTCAGTTACAGTTTATTATTAATAAAATTTGGTCGGGTAGTCGGGCCGGCGGGCCAGTAACGAGCGGGCACCGCGCTCGTTACGGCTCGGCCGGCCAGCGCCGCGGAAAATTCGCCCAAAACTGACGCGCGTGAAAATTTAATGAACGGCCGGACGCTAGTTAACTAAAAGGTAAAGTGCACCCTCTTGACGTGTTTGGTAAATATTAATAGTGAGTGTGCTAGCGTGCGCCATTAAAAATGCACGAGTGCGCGGACACGCGGCCGCGTATTAGCCTCTTCACTCGGCTCGCGTCTCCCAGCCAGTCGGCGTCGCGGCGTCTCAATTAACCTCCTACACGTGTTTCCTAGCGATCGCTTGCATCCGCGAACCTCGCGCCGGCCACTTTGTATCGAACTTCTCCGGCAATGCATGACCTGCGAGCGCTCTACAAGTTTTACTACTTGAGCCATTTTAAAACTCTTACTGCCGCTATTAAGGATAATAGAAACTGTCCGGGCTAGACTAGCGAGCCGGGGAATTATATCGGGAACGGGAATGATCCAAGTTGGACTTTTATGTGGAATCGTTTGTTGAACGAGCGCCTGCGCCCGGTCCGCTCGGCGCGTTCTCGTGTTTTGTTTTTAGTATTGATGGAGTGATATTTGTTGCGTAGTAATGAGGATCGTTAATTATGTATAGCAAGGTGCGTCGGTAGCTTGGAGCGGTACAGTGTCGCGGGCACTCGCGAACGAGGTCAAGGGTTCGCGACTCAACCCTGAGGGGCTGCCAAATTAATGAGGCACTCCTTTGTAATAAAGAAATAACAAGAATTGCGCACGCGAGCCCGGCCCTACCGACTTCGATGTCATTAAAGGCGTCGCGAAGTCTTGAGGCAACTCGTAGCGCTTTATCTAAACAACTCAGTTTGATATCATTTGCAAACAGATCTATAGCGAGCGGTACGGTACATAGGTATTGCATACTTTGTGTACCAATTAATTTATTCAAGAATTTATCTTGCTTAGATAGCGACTTTACTGTTTGAGGACTTTAAAATAGACTATATGACTTTAAATTCGACTGCCAGAGCGGGGATGGGCAATAGCATCCCCCGCAAAGCTACGCTCTGCGATTGCCAACACGCTTTGCCCAGCGCAGCAATTATGGGAAAATGGCAAACAATGGCCGGTAAGATGATGACATTCCTCCACTGCAACGAATGATTGACATAGAAACAAATGGAATCAAATTCTTTATTACCAACAGGTCCGTGAACAGGTGAGTGAGGCTTTTGTTCTCGAAACCTAGGTAAGTAATTAAGGGAGTCATACACGGAAGTTGTAAAAGTGCCCATCGGCACGAGAGTACTGCACTGATAAGGGCGCCCGATTAAAATGAATCACAGCGGCGCTCTAATTGGGCCGGGGCGCTCATCCAATTAGCCGGGGCTTAGAAACCCGCGCCTGTCCGGCCCGGGGCGCTGCAGTGCTAATCTGCGGAGCCCGGCCGGGGCCATCGTGTGTGCTGGCCCTGTGCATTAGGGTTCGTCTTACAGCCTTGTTCATAATAAGTTAACGCGGCGATTGTTGAGTATCCAGCTAAAGTTACCGCAAGTAAAACTATGTACGACATATCAATAATGTCTCTTAGACGCACTAAGTTGCAGGTGGTCATCAGGAACTTTTCCAGGACAGAAAACTATTTTGCGGCTAAGACGAGTATTAAATTATACTTATTTGAAAAACCGTTATATAATATCATCTAACATCTACTTGTTGACTATTCACCATAAAACAACTTTTTAACAGTTATCGATGGCATCTTTTGTGAATCTTAAGAACGAAACATCGAACAAAAAAAGTTAAATGTTAGTGAAACTGCGTTTTAAAGCCGTTAAAATAGCAGTTTTTATTCATTTATTCTAAGATGCTTGATTAAGTATTTTGTTCGGCATTAAAAATAAAAATGATATCGTTATAAATATAATTTACAAATGTTAAGGAATACCAGTTGAAACTGTCTTAACAACTTTTCGCTCGGAGACCGGGAGGTCGTTGTTAAATATAATGAATACTAGCGCTATCGGCTCTGAAAAGAATTCAGTGATTCAGGAGGAAAATACCTAACATCATCGATGTTCTGACAATCAGTTTGTCATTTTTGATAATTTCAACTTATTAGAATTTATTGTAAAAACAATATTTAATACGCCAAAAAAGTGATTCAAAACTGAGTGCGAATCTCATTTTCGGAACTTCGCTTGATACAAGCGTAAACAATCTAGTCAATACTATTTTAAAATAGACCATGTCGCCAACGCCAAACAAGCATACATGTCCGCGTAACAGTAAACGTCACTGCAGCCTATAGACGCTCGCTATATCACAAGAATACCACGAGCGACCTGTCAACCTCGTGACTTGAAGATATAATACCTATTAATTTCACTGCCTACACACACAACAGTGCTATTTGGTATTGAAATAGATGAGAGTGAAGTACCAATGACAAAATGTTTATAAGGTCTACTTCAAGTTGTAATTACTTGGTGTTGGCGATAGAAACAAAACACGAACAAGTAAGTTTCACCCTGCTAATAAAATAAGTAAGTGAACAAATGAGTAGATATTAATCTAAAAATATAGACTATAAACTAAGAGACTTCTTAACCGACGACGCTGTGCACGAGCGTCAGCTATGTATAAACACGAGGAATGGAAGTCGCGCAAATTTAGTCATAATTTCCTAGCGGACGTTGCAAACTGGACACCGAACAATCTAAGGACCCCGCTAATTGGGACCTTTCATATCCAAACAATGTCTATGCTGATATAACAAGCGACAATGCAGCGCTAAAAGCTTTATACAATTCAACAGCAGTTAATTATGATGTTTATTTTATGTTAAAGGCCAAACCTTTATATGCTTTTATTCTTCCGTTATATGCATACGCATTGTCTTGTTACAAGTTTTTCAACTAGTTTCTTAGAAATGTTTTAAGATTTTTATTTATGTCATTCAAGAACACCGTCAGTGTAAAAAAATGTTAAGCTAAAATCAGGGTAAGCCCCGTACAACAGAAACGAGAAATGTAGTAACTAGCTTTATAAGTCGGGTCGAACCGCGTGGAGCACACTTCGAACCTATGTCCCTCTAGGGTTATCCACAAGCTGGTTCACCATGAATGAGTAATAAACGGACACGTAGTCTTCATATTATTAATTATCAGCATAGCAGCCATTCTACTCTGCCATGGGATACCGGTAGAGCAGAATAGTACCTTCCCCTGTTCCAGATGTCGTATGAGGCGGTTAAAGTATCGGAACCAAAGATGGCGGTTTATCTATCCAAAACTATAGATTAAATGCATAGGCTCTGTGGACTTCCAATGGCTGATATGATGATGATAACAGCCGTAGAACGTCCAATGCTGAGCTGAACGTCCAATTCTCTTTAAGGAAGGGTTAATAATAGTGCCCATAATTGCCACGCTGGGCAGGCGTGGTGGCAATGTCAGAGCGTACCGTTGCGACGGGAACTCTGTTCTCTATCTCTGACCTTTTGTAATTGACCTGAGCTTTTTCGGGTGGATATACCGCCTGTCAATTCCGGTACCTCCATGTGCAATACTCTACTCTGCCGATACCATACGGAAAATTTCGATATATATTATTAATATTATTGGAAAAGACCATTTAATGAATCCTCAATTATTATAAAACACGCCAAAATAAACATGTACACCAACAACAAACAATTCCCATACCACAAGCAGTATTTTTGTGCCACTTATATTATATTAACTAATCCAATGAAGACTTAATAAGCACTCCAGGGGATTTCGGTAATGATTAATTAAGAGATTTCCGAGTGTTATATAATTGGATGGGTCTTAGACACCGGAGCTCGCATCTCCAACTAATTTCTGACGTCGCTCGTGAGCAGTCATAAGTTACAAATACGAGCTTGGGAAAACATTTTGAAATTATTTTCATATGTCGTTTCATTAAAGTAACCGCTAGATATTCTCTATTACATCTCTACTTGCATTTCAGAATTATATTCTAATAGGAAATTCGTATAATTATTTTGTCTATGTTTTAAGGAAACTAAATAAGTACTTAGCGAAGGCACTACATTAAAGTTAAATGTCAAACTATTATTTTTTTTTAAATTAAATTAATATCAAAGTAAACATGGTAAATACAACAAAATTATGTCCGACTAGTTTGACTATCTGTTTGTGAAATAATCTTAAGAACAGCTGAACCGATTTTGAAGCTTCTATTACTGTTAGATAAAATTAGAGACATTTAATTAGGAAACAAAAGTAACTAACTTGTTTTTGCAATACTGTAATAATATATGTATATATAATAATCGCATAAGATTTAATACATATTATAAAATCATATTAGAGGAATTCATTAAAAATTAATACATCTTTTGTTTCCACGCTAACAAAATCGTGAATGCTATATATTATAACATAAAACGCTCAACAATAACCCTTAATATTGTTTTTTTTACCTCCGTTAAGTTTAAACAGAAACGTAACAAAGTTTTGTTCAGTTTTATATAAACTAAAAAAAGTTATATTTCTTTAATTAATTAAGGTTATTCATTATATGTTTCCTATTAAGAGTCATCTCATGCAGGATATTATTAAGGAATAACATATATTATTTTTAAATATACAAAACTAAGACGTAACTTAAATTGTAATTTAAAAGCTCGTTCTACATAACTCGCTCATACTAATATTATTAATTTCTAAACAGTAACTTCCTATTTCGTGTTCAGAATAATTAAATATATGTTTGAACTATAATTAAATTAAGGTAGCAATAAACACGATGGTCCTAAACCAATATGGGAAGGGGTAAATAGAGACAAGGGTGACCATACGACCAAAAGTTGTTGCTCGTACTTCGGACTTAATAGAAAACTTAAACAACCTGCATGCAGTATGCCAGTTTTATTTTCAACATATTTTATTTTCTACAC
Source organism: Heortia vitessoides (assembly GCA_020976665.1). Lineage (NCBI taxonomy): Eukaryota > Metazoa > Arthropoda > Insecta > Lepidoptera > Crambidae > Heortia > Heortia vitessoides. The sequence continues at coordinate 13,953,687 of JACJUM010003174.1, read as the reverse complement.
TTTTTCTAGACAGAAAGTCAAATTGAAGTAATGTAAATTAAACTTCACAAACGATTACGGGGATTCATAATTTAAATAACCGTCATATTAGAATTATTACAACAAAATATTTTGGTACAAAAAGCTATTTATTAGTCTATACGCTTATGATGAGAGTTCTCGTATACAGATTCCACAAACACATTATTCAAATACACTATACACTCTCGAACTAAAATTGAATTTCATCAAGGTATCGTTAAACACGATGGAGCTAAACTAATATTAGGGTTGGTGCAAATAGGGGCAATGGGACCACACGTTGCCATCGCCGATAGGACTGCCTCGGACACGCGTCGCTCGCGATCCGCTAGACCCAACTATTTCAATTAATTGGGGCCCAGTATCGAGTGGTGGAAACAATTTATGAATATTGTTGTAATCTTAACAAATTGACAATTATTAGCGAATGCCGGTGGATTTATTGCATCGACTTGTAAAATGTGAAATCTGTAGTTCTATTGATTACGATGAGTGTTTTATCATTTTGACATAGTTATTTTAACAATAGGGGCAAATTGATCCTATTGGTAATAGGAAGGAAATATTAGTAAGAACTATGTGTGGAAGTTGACGTCCTACAGTTATTATGACGATAATTATTGTAGTTATAACTTACTGTTTGGTTTTGTTTAGTTTCAATATAGTCGCAGACAAAAAAAAACATTTTTTATTGATACTTTAGAATAGGTAGCGAATTTAAAATACCTTGATAATATTAAATATTATTGAGATCGCTTTTTATAATTAATAATAAAAATGCAGAAAGGCTTTAGTTCAAGTCCCGGCTAGTTAAATAGATAAGTTGATTTTTGGGTGATGTTTTTACATCACCCTGAACTACTCATCCTACATCCAATGCTGAATAATATTTTTTTTATATAATATATAAGAATTAATATATATTAAAAATAAAATTATTTGTAGTGCACCTATAATTATTTTACTTCAGAAAGTTCTAGTCCGCCTATGCTAACGTGATACCTCTTTAATCTCCAATACCACATCTTTTTGTTGCGGGTCGCCGCGGCATAGAGATGAAGGCTTTTTCATCAAGCCGAATGCACCCGATCGAAGCATATCAAGCGGAGCCCGAACGCGTCCATTAGCGCAAGTTTACAAAACACAAAACGGGCGAGGTGCGGTGCGAGAGGGACGACACGACAAACCACTTCCGCAATGAGATGGCGCACTTCCTGTGATTGAGGGCCGCCCGGGCCGCGTTCCTTGCTCAACTTTTACTTTTTTTAAACTTAAACAAAATTAGCCAACGGTGCACAGATAATAAATAAATGTTTTGGACGCGTTCTGTTGGAAGGATGGGTTGGTCACATTAATTTTATTGTATTAAATAAATGTTTTAGGCATATCCTCGAAAATTTCTGAATATTTAAATGTATTTAAATATATTAGAGTTAAATTAATCTACTATCGTCAGTAAACAGGTTAAGAACAACATTTCTTGAATTATTTGCGTCAAATGAAATTATAATTCTAGATATAGTAGCTAAATAACTATTAATTCCGTATAAATAGCAATAAAATTTTCATATATATTAGTCACTTTTGATTTTGTTTCATTAATATTACAGCTAAATTTAGATAAAAATTGTGGACACAAAGAGTTGATTTATGCGCCCGCGCAGTGAAAAAGATATCAACGCGATACCATCCTATATTCTTTCATTACTTTATTTTTGAGACACATTTGTTAAAACTTCGTTAAAATAAAAAATGGAAATTCACGCGTCAGTCAGTGTCGTCAGTTTGTAATAACTCAAAATGGGGCTTTTAATTTTTTAATACATAATATGAGCGTAATGCATATTGGCAAACGAAAGCCGTCAGCGCTCGCTCCAGCATTGAATGCCCGCACATCACTGTGTAATTTCCAGTGCATCCCATTCCCATCTCTCTCGCTCAGCTAAGTAATGACTTAGATCCATTCCCGGATAAATAGCAAATTGAATGTGTGCCCCTCACTACACTCCGCCCGGCACGACACTGCCAACCCTATGCACGTACATATTGTTTGAAACTCAACTTTGAGACGTATCTTTATACGACATTTCGCTGTACTGTGGCTCTACCGGGCCATTGTTAAAACCAGTCCCAATTTTAAACTCCAAAACAAAGCGAATTAAGCTTACCAATAAGGCCTATTAGCTACGACTAAATTAGCTCAATTTATTTCTAAAATACCTTAGTCCGAACGTTAAAGTAGAAAAAAAACAGGTGAATTGGGGTGCAACAAGCGCATTCAAAATGCGTCTTGGAACTAATTCGGGACGGTACTGCGGGCAACGTCGATACCCTCATATAGCATTTACAATGTTTTTCGACGGTCGTATTTTTGGCTTGTTTTACGGTCGGGGAATATGAAAAGTTTTGAGAGGCTCTCGCGGCGGGGCGTAAAGGCGGTTTACGATGCGTCTTCAAGCCGAACGCTCCACATGTTCTACTGAATTTCCACGCGGTATAACCGCATTACACGTGCTATGCTCTGACCATGAAAATTTAAAACGTCTCACCCCAAACTAAAAGGCTCGCCGAGTAGTGTGCGCGAGAAACGGCCACATTACGTCTGAGCCCCAGTTTTGAGAGATATACTCGAGGGTTGTGTTGAAACCGAGATATTTTTAACATTGCACAATGCAATTCTGCCGGGGCCAGCTGCAAAAACTTCCCTGGTCCCGGGACAACAAAGAGACGTTCTTATAAATTCCCGATTAAATTTTGGATACGAGCGCCAATGAACACAAATTCGTAGAGTCGGTCCAATAAAGGACGCCGTGCAGCCGCGTTAGGAGGCCATAAACGAACGTATTATCCATGTAAGGCGGAATAGCCGTTGCACAATTAATTGTTTCATTTTGGGAAACAATTCCCGCTCCTCATTCAATTAAGAGCGGCGACTGCGGGTGTGGGGCCCGGGACCGAAGGGGGGGAGGCGGAGGGGAGGGGCGCCCGCTCATGAGACGGACGTATTAATAGCGCTTGCAATATTGATATACTCGTATCGTATCCTACGTACGCTCCGAATACGATATTGTTTGTTAGCAAATTCGATTTGTGTCGATCATAAATCTTGCGCCTTATGTTGAGTTTGGAGTTGATTGAATTCGCGCGTAAGAAACGTGTGACACGCGAGTGGCCGGGCAGACTCGCGTTTTCGTTAGTCGCCGAGGATGAATAAATGATAGATGGAGCGTGCGCTCAGGTAGCGCCGCCGACTGGAACCGGGAGTCAATTAGCAAAAACACACAGAATTAAGAGAGACAAACATGTCGGCCGGGACACATGACGAGGCGCCCTCCTCAATCCGAATTTTATATTGCGCCATTCATTATTCATTATGTTTGTCAAGAAAATTACTGTGGACCTTTTAATATAACTTCTCGAGTCGCACAAACGGAGCTACAAATTGGAGTTGTGAACAAGTTCGCAGGAAGCAGCGTCTAACCTTGGCGATTAGGGCCGCGTGTCGAGCCGTCAAACAAATTTAATTTGGTGCGAAATTAATGTGGATCATTGGACTTATTTAGCGTGCCGATTAAATTGAGTTATGCCCATTTCAAAAGGAAGGAGCTATTCGGGTATTTAATATGATTTTCCTCTGCGAATTCGGGGTACAACAATGAAGGGAAACGTATTTAGACAACATTATTAAGGCGTCTGCCGTGCAAAGTTCAGTTTTATTTCCTGAATGTGTATGAATAATTTGTTCCATAGTATACAAGTAAAAGCATACGACCACTAAGACTACCCCATCTTGGGAATGAAGTATTTAATTTAAAAGATAGGAACGTCACAAGGCTTTCAAATCAGTGGTGTTGGCTGAAGATTCGAGAGCAATCTGTTAGATTGGTTCATTACGACATCCATTAGTGAAGTAATGAGTCGCGATGCATACCGCCCGGTTGGGTTGCAGACGGGCGTCAAACAGACACATACCGCACCATTTTTGTATATGATTTTATTGTTTTTGTATACTAATACAGATGAAATATTCGATTGCTTGTCTGTTTGGTACGATTTAACTCAAAATCTACTCGACCAATAAATCATTCCTTCACCATTAAAAAGCTACATCTTTACCGAGTGACATAGTTAATATTATAATATTGATATAATCAAACCATAATTCACTAAAATGGATTGTAAGGAGACATGATTTATATTGTTGTGCATATGTTACGAATAAAATTAAGAACTACTAGACTGATTTCCAAAATAATTTTACTAATGAAAAGTTATATTATCATCAAATAACATAAGCTATATTTTATTTCTGCATTCCGATTTATGTAGGGAAAATTGCGGGGCCCTGCTAGTACACATAAGTCGTGAGATGCGACTGGTATCAGAACTGTGTGACGGCGGTGTATCAAACCAAAACAGTGCAGCTCAATGCATGGGGTGGGAAAAGGCAGCAGCATCCTGATCGTGAAGCTAAACTCTTCGATTGCAATTCTACATTCCATGGGGAAGCCTGCGTGCGCCCAAAAGAAGTCCAACGGCTGCTATGATGATGATTTTGAGTAAACAATCTGCCTGTTTTACAACATCGAGACTAGTACACACGCAAAGCAAATGTTCTCTAGAAAATAATGAAAAGGTAGTAAACTGACATATAAATAAAAATAAAGATCAATACGGAGGCTACAGTAAAAACATAATAATAAATACGTTTCTAGTTACGGATATTTGAGACGAGTTTCTCGCGGCTACCAGTCTTTATTGGACCTTAAATAACACAGCAATGAAATTTAATTAAGATGGCACGCTAGTAACGTTACTATTTATATGTAAATTATGTATTTACATTTACATACTAACGTATTGTTGTTATCTTGATGTAGCCGATGGTCGATCAATGGAAAGTAAATTAGTTATATGCGACACAATCCTTTAACGTTTGACATGATATACGATGATTAGATTCTGTGCAGCTTATACTTATTGCTATTCAGACAGTTGTAATTCTTGTTTTCCAAGGTCTAAAAGTAGCCATGTCTTTCCATAGGGCTGAAGCTATCTACAAGCCGATTTTTTATATATATATATATAATATTATCCCGACAAACAAGCACACGGTCCACGTGATAGTAAGCGTCGCCGCAGCCTATACACGCTCGTAATATTAAGATATCACAAGCGCGCTGTTTGGCGGTAGAAATAGTTGAGAGTAAGAGTTTGTAAGAGTCCTACCACCAGTTAAAGTTTCAGCCAGATGTTACTCGTTGATGACTCGTTGTGGGTGATTTTTTCATCGGCTAAGTATTTTTGAGATTGTTCGTTACAAACTAAGAAATCCCTGCTAATATTATAAATGCGAAAGTAACTCTGTCTGTCTGTCTGTATGTTACGCTTTCACGCTTAAATCTCTTAACCGGTTTTGATGGTCAGACAATCTTTAGACCCTGAGAATGGACATAGGCTATTTTTTATTCGAAAAAAGGGTTGTGAGGGGTCGAAAAGGGGATGAAAAGTTGTATGGAAGTATTGCTATTTTTGGAGCTAGAAACTTGAAACTTATTTTTCAAGCTATTGATTCAATATAAATAAACATGACATTAAAAGTTTACATAAGTTAAGGTAAAGAGGTATGGTACCAAAAAAAAACTGTTCCACGCGGACGAAGTCGCGGGCACAGCTAGTTATAAATAAATAACAAAACAACGAAATCTTTCTTCCTCATAATATTAGTTGGATTTTTTAGATCATATTTTCTCTGTGGATAAGGGTAGACACAAACGGAACGTTTGGAACGTTAGTCTGTTCGGTTGGTAGCGTTTAAGGCGAAAATTAGCTGCGCTTGGTGTCGAGGATTTCGAGTATGAATGCAGGTCGGATGCTGTCCATTAGCCTAATTGGAGACGCGGGTTGCTGCTAAGCGCCACCTACGATGCAAGCTTTTGCTGTCGCATACTGCTGGTTTTCCAACAAATGTGAGCATTTGTTTAGGCTTTGGACAGTCAGTACGACTCAGTTCGGAAACCAATTCGCGACCGTTTTATTTAATTGGCTCACTACTCATATTTATAACACAACAGTTGAATAAATTGACTAATAAAAATCAATTGTATCGATTAATGTCACATAAAGTAGAAATTAATTACTTTATTCGAATTTCAATATAATCAACTTCATTATCCACGATGTTAACTTAAAATGCGAATTAAATACAGACTTTAGCGAAGAGGGTATAAGGCATGTCACGTCAATTAAGCTGCCAGGTGCATTTCATTTGAGTGAAAAGTGGAAATGATAAGTTAAACAGTCGATTTGTATGCGCCACTGATCCCGATAAGATGTACACAGTGTAAAATTGTACGTGTTAAATGTAACCTAGGTTCCTTAAGACTAGAATAATATACTAAAAACGCAAATGAAGAATATATTTGATTATTATCTAGATTGATCAATTGTCTAGGGATTGGCCGCTTGTAAGTATGTTTATAAGAAAGTTAGCAAAATTAATAAACCAATGCAACGAAGTAATGTTAATATGCTGTTTTCATAAAAACGGAGTGTCGAAATAGACTAAAAAATAACGTGTGTAAACAATATTTTCTTATAATCAATTTAGGGTCGAGTGCCCCTTTAACATTAGTACCAATAAAATTTTTCAATATGGACGGTAATTAATACCGCCGCGAGTTAATTACGCAGCAGTCGCGAGCAGGCATTAACGTCAACAAACATATCACACGAGCACTGGAAAGACTTCTTATTGTCGTTGTCTGTAACTTGAAACACGACTAATGAGAAACCTTAACTTGCGCTTATTCTGGTAGCATTACGACAAAAGGTGAGGGGTGGGCGGTGGCTGCTTCTAATTAAATGGTAAACTTTCATGAGCCCCCCCCTCCCCCGCTCCCCGCGCCGGCACTCCCCGCCCCGGCCGCTAATTAATGTGCCCGCGGGAAGCTCGGACGCCTCGCTTTCCCTATGGTGCACACGTTGATAGAGCGCATTCAAAACATCATTCAATTAAACCTCCGTACTCAGCGTTGCGCCCCATTCATATGAGTGTAATCAAAAAAGTTCGCCAACAAAACTTCAATACTTCGCAAGTATCGAACGAACATGGTAATCCTTTTAGGCGTTAAAAACTGTGGCAGAGGAAGTCACCTCGCGGGCCGCACTTGCCGGGCCGCGGCCCGCGACCGCTAAACGTATTGTCGTGTACTACTCTCCTGCGGTCCAAACTATGCCCCAACTACTTAATTGAAAACCGTAATAGAGAATCCGAATACACGGTAACCCTTTTGATCGGGATATCGGAGGTGAGGTACAAATTAATTTGGATGTTCAAGTAACAATATAGCGCGACAGTTACGAGATCGCTCTGTATTAATTATTACCGATAACCGTTCTCCGAGCGCCGGGCAAGGCTACGTTCGCCGCGGTTAATGTGCAATGAACGCCACAATTTGTTTGTTCAGTGCTCTACTTCTGTTCCTTCTCAAGCTACTGTCGTTAAATTTCCCTCGAAAATTTTCTGAATTAATTCAAATCACTGTTAGTAATAAACGTCTGCGCTAGCGCCGCAGCATCTTCTGGGAGCCCGAAGAATACGGCAAAATGTTCCAAGTTTCTTCAAGCAATCAAGGCTTAATACCGTACTGAAGTTTCGAGTTGGGAAATTATAGGGCGCGGGCCTGAAGGGGGCGGGGGGCGTCCGCCGCGTGTCATCTCGTAACATCAAAAATGCATTTAAATTCCGCGCAATAAAAAACAGTGGCGGGAAGTTTTTACAGCGGGCCCGGCGCCTCAGACTCCAACCCGTACATCTGAAAACTACGCAGGCCCCTCCACGTCTAACTTTACAGGCCATATTTATTATTAACGAGTCTATAGTTATTTATAAAATAGAGAGAGATACAGGAGCGCGGGTTGTTAGTGCAAGCAATTGGCTCATTGTGTCGAGTCCTCGGTCGAGAGTCTCGATGGGTTGTCGGGGCCTTAGTTTCCGTTGTTTAACTTTAACAGCGTTGAAAAGTCGCGGCTAACGACGTCTGAATCGAGATGGCGTGTTCTCGGTCCGAGGACGGGAAGGTAGGGGCCGTCCTTATATTTTTCCCGGCTCCCCTCGCCAGACTGAGGTGAATTTGATGCGATAATTACCCCCCCCCTCCCGATAATTGCGGGATCTGATAATATTGTCCCGCCTGATTCGTCTACGTGTTTTCTTGGACGATATCACTTATCTTCATATCGTACGTGGTATGTTTGATAAGTGTTCTTTATTGAAACGCCATGAGATATATTTCTCCTCAGTTGCCTTATCTGCTGAGTTCTACAAAGCTTTTAATTTTATTTCTATAAGATCGATGTTCGAGGCTAACGGTGATCTAATCATTTTAAAAGCAAAACTAATCGTTACAACAAAAAGGTATAGACAATATCAATTACACAGTTGCAATTAAGCGCGCACCTAATAACCTTTTCGAGCGAAACGCGACAATTTAACAGGAAATTAAAGTGGGCACCGCAAACCGCGGATGTCATTTTGCAATAGTTTGTCCAATTTATCAGTTCGGAGTGGTTCGAATAATCGTAATCGGAACAGGCCTGAACAATATGGCTCGATGTCGGCCTCTAATTGGCCCTTACCTTGAGCGCACTCGAGAATGATAAAGCCCCCATTAGCCCACCCTATTATTTACTTACTCGTCATTAGCGTAGACTTCATTAGGATAACGAGATAACGGAGCCGGCACTCGAGGGCCCCGCTACGTTTTTGGTGTTTTTGAAAGAAATTCATGGAATTTTGACGAGATCCATCGAGTGCTATAGAGAGAATGGGCTAATTATTTCTGGGAACGGCTCGATGCTGGGCGGATCCGAGCATGCTTGGTCAATAGATTATGTAGTGTTGGGAAAGGAAAATATTATGGGAAAGGTTTTGGTGATTCGGAGATTATATTTAATTGTATGAATGACATTCGGTTTTTCTATAGGTTTCATTATGGTGGAATCCTGTATTTTTGGGTATAATAATACTTAAGATGCGTTGATATTTTATTTGTAGAAAGTATTGATGTCTATGTAGAGAACATTTTATAATCAAAATCCTTAGCTGATTTTTTAAGAATTCATGTAGACTTTATAAATACATATATTTATTTGGTGCAAAATCAAAGGAGAAATGAATAAATACGTTTATTATTAGGTCACAGACTAAAGTTGCTTAAAACGTTTATCGAGGTACAGATAGCAGTATAACACGGCAGCATTTTTAAAAAATAAACAGACTTCTTTATAAAAAAATCTTTTTTTATTCTACCTGGACAGGGATAGAAAACAGGTTTACTGTGATAATGAGCCCACAAATTGTCCGGTCTGCTGTAGTGTTAATATGATTATAACTGGAAAAATCCGAAAATAGCAATATTGTCTGCAAATTACCTCGAAATGAAGCGAGCAAATAGCGGATAGAGCATTATGCGGCGCGTTATTAAGATCGGTATCGAATCGTAGGAAAAATGGACGCTGCACGGGCGAACCACAAAAAACGCACCGAATTTATTGTTAATTATAAAACTCCGGGCGAACATTAACGCGCGATGCGATCCCGCGATAGCCCCGCGCCTATTTATTTATTATTTAGATATCGGCCGGCGCGGTCACGACTCCATATTGTTTCGATGTAATGGCATTAATGACCTCGGTTTAAAGTTGAAGTGTTAATTTGATTTAAAATTATGCCCGCGATTATAATCTTCCCGTTCAACTTTTGCCTTAAAGCTTTAATTATGGCGGTGAATCCAACCGGGGCGATATGCCTACTCAGTCCGAGTGTTCCGAACTGGGCGATCGTAAACGTACGTGTAAAACACGGTAAGGACGAACCCTTTTTATATCGATAAATCGTAATGTAAGCGTTCGTTCGATTTGTTTCTGTTGTTAGCGAATTTTAAAGGTGCATTCGGCAAAATTAATTACAGATAAGATTCTGATACAATTATACTTAATGTAATTGAAGGTATCCCATAAGAGAATGTCGGACAGGACTGTTTTACAACGGTTACATTAAAATTTAATTAAATTTCAACCATTAAAACCGATATACCTTCACTGTACAGTACTGTATAGCGTTCGAACTTTTAAAATGAGATGCAGCGTAAAAGCTAAGACTGCTATTAGCCAATTCTTACATAAAAAGCTTGCGTACTAATTATATACTTTGCGTTGGTAATGTGTTAGATTTAAGTTATCTTAAAACTTACTAGAAAAAAAAAATAACTTGACTCAGACTTTAGGCACTACTAGGACTTGAACCTGTATCTTTCCCATTCCAGGGATTGCACTACCGCTGTGATCTGTGCAGGCATGAGTCCGGACTCATAGCTTTCAAATAAATAACGTAGGTATTGTAGTGTTTTATACTTTAGAAGATTACATGCAAGGAATTCTCTACAAGCCTTTTAGTTTCTGGACAGATTGAAGGCTGTATTATTTTTGTATCGATACTCTGTAACTCGATACATTGAATACATCGAAACCCGTAGGTGAGTAAACTCTGGTGCAATGCAGCTTAATGCACTTACTGGCATTATAAAAGTTGAAGACTCTGAAATTAACGATTTTAATCTCATTTATTTTATTGCGGGGTCTACAGTTTTATGGGACGAGTGTTTAGTGGTTAGTGACAAATTATGCAAACTGTCAGCAATATTAATGCAAATAAGGCTATCTGTTCTATCTTCTGATTGTAGATAATCATTTTATTTTATGTCAGATATAATTTTGTATTTATTCCACGAATATTTGTACGGTTAATTATTACAGTTCAATTATTTAATCAATTAACGATGAGAATTTACTTATTTGTTTTTAAACTGTGTCCAGATTTAAATTAAGAAATACCTGAAAGATGAAAACGCACACATTTTGATGGACCCGATGGCGCAGATAGTAGTCGTTAAGGGTCGTAGGTTTGGTCCCTACTCGGGACAAATATTTAAATGATGATATTTGATATAGGTCTAATATATTTTAATTTAATTTGTTACAAACGTACAAAAATACAAATATTGCCTGTTAATACTTCATTTTAGGTAAGGTTTCCTATTTGAAAGTATTTGGGATTGTTTAAAATATTATATAGCCTATGTCACTCGGTCGAAAAAAAATTTTCATTAATCTTAATACTAGAATCTCTTGAACTCTATAGGACATTAGTTACCAAGGGACTCTGTATAAAGAGAAGTCCGCGCGATTGAAGTCGCGGGCGATCCCGGAATGATAGTGGCTACATATTTTTGCCAGCATATTTTTTCTATGACTTATATTGAATAATTTATACCTATAGAATCCTCATTATTTATTCCTTCTATTAGTGAAAACCGTATGAAAATACATTCGGCATTTTTTAAGCTTATCAAGTTCTCACAAACACGGTGGAGAAATAATTGAGTTTAATTAGCGTACGGCAAACAATATGTATTTTTTTATTTTTGACTTTTGTTAACAGTTGAAAGTAAAAGTGGATTCAATTTCAATAAAATATAAGTTTAAAACAGTATAAATATAATAACTGATGGCTTTTCAAATAATAACATTATAAAAAGTTATTTTTTTTTATTTTCTTTTTTGTTCTTCCTGTAAACCTGCTGTCCCTTGCGACAATTGAATTCATGACCGTCAAATTGTTATATGTATGTGGAAGTAATTCAATAAAATTTATACTCACGTAACAAGCTGTATCTAATAAATATAATCACGTTGTTTTTCATTGATATATCGTGGATATCTTTGCCAATTTATCGTGTTCAAAGTGTTTAACGACTATATTTTTAAAGTCTTAGAAAAGAATGCTCTCAGACGGACGGCTATTTAAATTGGTTATTTATGATTTAATTATAACTTTTTATTAAGGTTTTAAACAAAAATATTATTGGATGCGTACTTTTGTAGACTAGACTATTTAGTACTTTCGTTTGTTCGGTAGACGGAAATTAATGTTTGACTACTTCGTCCCCGCGGTTTTACTAGCGAATTCTGATGATTTGTTAATTATGACCATAATTTATTTTTCTACAATCTAAGTTGCCGTGAGATACTGGCAGAATAGAGTAGTACCTCCCTCTGTACGGGGTGTCGTAAGATGCGACTAAGGTACCAGAACCGACAGATGGCGGTATATCTATCCGGATCAATGTAATTTAAATGCACAGGTCGGGGGTGGGCAGCAGCTCTCCCATGGTGAAATCTGCGCTCTGCGATTGCCAACACAATTGCCTAGCGCTTTCTTGGGGACGCCTAAGTCTAACAGTGGACTTTTAATGTCTGATATGTGAAAAAAATCCTTGAAAACAGCGTAATTAGGTTGGCAACATGACAGATTTAAAGTATTATTTTCCAGACATGTTTATTATTATTGAATAGACACATGCATTTTATTTAACGGGCCCTATGGTGTAGATGGTAGTGATGCCATCTTGTGTGTCAAGGGTCACGGGTTCGATCCCCACCCAGGAAAAATATTTATATGGTGAATATTTGTGATACGTCTATTGTCTGAGGTCCGTAACACAAGTACTTTAAGCGACTGATCACGGAATTAGATCTGGCCGTATGAAATATAGCGGTGAATTTATAATTATTCATTTCTTTCACACGAGAGCAATAAGGATAAAAAATGGTTATTGTGGGTTTTTTTTCTAAGAGATAGACATATATCATAGCGGATATTTTTGTAGATTTTTAAAGTGTACAATACTACATTATTTTTAGTACATTATTTTGCTCTATCTCGTTTGCAATGTAATCGCTAAAAAAGGTTTTATTTACGACATCACATTAGATACTTCTAAAATTATCAGTGTTTATGCATGTATTATTCACGTAAACCTTCCACTTGAAACATTCTATTTATTCATTAAAATAGTATCAAAATCCGTTAGGCAGTTTTAAAGATCTAAACATACATAGGGTCGGACAGACAGCCGGAAGTGATTTCGTTTTACACTAGGTAGTGATTATTTGACGGCAAAAGAAGTGGTAGTGATCCTATACTTATGCGTCCTTATGCGTCAGGGGTTGTAGGTTAGATCCCAAGGACAAATATTTGTATGATGATATTTGTATTTGTCCCGTGTCTGGGTGTTAAAAATATGTATTTAAGTATTGTATTTGTGGTTCGTCTGTTGCTTGAAATCCGACCCATAAGTGATTTAAGCGACTTACTGCGGAGACAGGTCAATATATATATGACATATTGAGTGAACATGTATATTTATTTTAAGTAAAGAGGTGGTAGCCCTAATGACTGGCGTAATGCAGTAAGTAGTATTTATAAATATGCGGGAATTTCTTATGGAGACATTGACTTTTCTAAATATAAAGACGACATAAATATCACATAAAGTTAACATCGGAATAGACTTTGGTTCGAACGTTTACTGTGTGAGTTATGTGCACGAGTCCTCGTAAAAGTCTTATTAAAATTAGTTTACTACATCTAATATGGAAGAGGTAGTGATAATGTTTATTAGCGTTTTCTATGACAATTCTAATTGAATTATTATGTTAAACTATATAAGTATATAAATGCAGAAAAAGACTGAATGATTGACATATTAACGCAGGGCCTAAACTATAAAGGTGGAAGAAATGAAATTTTGCAGAGGGGTCCCTTTTAAAAAGGGGCGTGGGTAGCACTAAGAAAGGATTTTTAAAATTTTATTCCCTAAAGGGGCTAAAGGGAGTTCAAAAACTGTTAAAATTTTGCTGTTTTTAAAGTCATTGGAAAGAAATTCAGCATGAAGGTTCTTCATTAAAAATTATAAAACACGTGTAAAATATATTTTTTAAAATCATCTCTTAAAGGGGTGAAAGGGTTTCTAAAAAAGTTCCACGACTTATCGCGGGTGAAACCGCGGGGCGCAACTAGTATAGAATAACGCATAGTGTGATAAAAGATCGATGTGGTATGAAAAATGATGTTGTAACAACAATAGAGATAGGAATGTAGAGATCGTTTGGATATCTAGAAAAGATAGATGAAAGTAGAATGACTGCACACATATTTACAGTGGAAGTGAATAGGAGAGATGGTATAGAACGTCCTGGGTGAATATACCAGCAGTGGTACAGAATGGCCTTTCATAAGTAACAAGAATGAATGTATGTTTAAGAACGGACTAATGCCAGTAAAGGAAGCAAGAGTGGTATGCCAAGATAGTGGAGATCCATGGCCTCTGCCCGCCCCGACGGAACACAGGCGTGATGTATGTTTGTATGAATGTTGTATAATGTTAATTTGGGGCTGTTTCATTGATACACATAGATTTTACTCTATTCAATTAGATGTTCCTTACGATTTGGTTTTGATATTTCCAATCTATACATTATTTTTTTACAGACTGTACCGACAGTCTCTATAGGTAACTCATTACTATTACCATCAAGGAATAAATATATAAGCACAGTGATCATAACACAGAGTTGTGAAGTATATGAGAAGTAGTTAAGTAACTGGTTTCAAGTTAAATTACCGGGTAATGTGATATCTTTATATACAAGTTACAAGGTTAACAATGCGGACTTCTATAGGGTAGCCACCATCATGCTCACTACTGTAACTACGTAGCCATATTTGTATATTTATTTTTCCCAGAATATATTGTTTGAACAAGCGGGCTCTACCATCAGACGTGCCGTTTCCACGTTATAGCCAGTATCACGGCAGCCCAAGGTTATCTTTGGTGTATTGCCAACCGTGTGACTAACAGATATTATGTCACATTACCCAGTAATTTCACTGTCTATCTCACACTTCAAACCGAAACACAGCAATGCAAACGCTGCAGTTTTGCGGTAGAAATAGGTGTAGTACGGATACGTTTGTATGAGGTCAAGTAAATAGTATTTAACCATAGTAAAATCAACCAGCAACACAATACTAATAAAAGAAGAATTACACATGTCTAAAATGTAATGAGCACCTGGGAGTTGTCCGCCGCGGTCCGGCGCGGGCCGCATCCCATTGGGTTGCGCGGGCGGCCGGCGTAAACGTCACATTAATTAGCATGCCCGCTAATGAGGAGTTATGGCGCTCTAATGAGCGGACTTGTACGACGTATTTATTAAGCGCGCCCGCGATCATATCGGCCGACGAGGAAGTACTAACACGATTTATGACAAGTGCGCGTTTGACTCGCTAATTTTAGTCGTAAAAGTGGGCATGAATTCGGGCGGTTGGGAATTTGTGGTGGTTTATGTGATTTTGGTGTCGCTAACGATTCTGGGTTCAAAGATTACACTGAGATATAATAATCGTGAGGTTTGGTTATTTTATAGTATAAAACAACTTTCTGGCACTTATGGCGTAGCGGATAACAGTTGGCTCTAAATTTAACAAGTTTCAGGTTTCATTCCCGTCGAAGGCATTTTTGGATATATGTGTTTCCTGTATCAGTTCTACTTCTAGGTTTTACAAATAAGTCTTGTATTTGTGGTTTGATTTGCTGCGTTAACTAATTGTAACGTGATATAGGTTACTTTACCTCTACTGGGTAACTTTGGCCCATGTGTAAACAATTGAACTTAAATTTATTTATATACATTAAAAAGAAGCTCTGTTTTGCATTGGTATATGTTAAGAGTACACTCGTTAAATTCGGCGTCGATAATTGAGCTTCTAGTATTAAGGAGTCAAAGTTGTCTTTGTGTAATAAATGAATTAATAAAATTCCATCAAATAAACAACTTTACCTAAAACCCCGATCGAATCCAAACTTTAGAACAAACCAAAAATGGCGCGCCATATTTCACTCAACCCATTACCGCTCCATGGTACATTTTAACGACGCCGTAATAAAAGGGAGCCAATTACGAGTGAACATCGATCTCAATCTCAACCCATTCTTAGGGTTTTTAGATAAGTGTGATTCGGTGTAAGACAGAGCCACGTGAAAGAACAAAGCGCGCATTACGCCTCCACAAAAGGAGGGTGCAAAAAGACGTTAATAATATTCGTCAAAGCACTCTGGTTACATTAAATCAATTTGCCCTTTCCGCGCGGTAAGTAGCGAACGCTGTAATTGATAAGTTCAAACCCTTGTACCGAGCGGGCACAGTTTGGCGCTGGCATCGCTTCCACGCTCGCGTTGCCGTATCACTTTGCTTTTATGCGTTGTACTTACTTGGAAACCTATAAATTTATACCAATTTCGTGTTTTTTATTCTTGACAGGCTCCATGGCACAGGTGGTAGTTGTCCTAGCTTGTGTGCCAAGGGTCGTGGGTTCGGTCCCCGCCCACAGCCAATATGTGAGTGATAGATCTATGTTTGTTCTGTGTAAGGGTGTTAAATATGTGTTTAGGTATTTGTGATTTCTCTGTTATCTGATGTCCATACCACAAGAGCTTTATGCATTCGTCAAGCGAAATATATCTCAGAGTCAGGTCAATGTTTGAGATGTTTTGGAAATTAAATTTACAAGAATTAACATTGTTCGCAATTAATTACTAGGTTTTTTACGAAAGAAAACACATCTTATCTCGGAATTTCATTATCATCTTAGCAGCCACACAACGGCCTCTCCTGGACATAGGCCTCCCTTAGAGACGGGATACTTTGCCCCTACTTACCGCGCTGGGCAAGCGTGATGGTGGTGCTTTGGCAGGAATGCTGCAGCTTTTCCTAGTTACATTGGAGCTATGGTGTTTCGTTTGGATTTACCGCCATCTATCAGTTCCAGTACCTTAACACGACACCTGGTACGGCGGGAGATACCATTCTACTCTACCGGTTAACTAATTGTTTCATTGCAATAATAATTTTTAAGTTAAAACTAGTATATAGTTAGTCTATGGGTTTTTTTCAAAATTGCTTTCCATCCAAACTATGTCTGCGTGGCCTTCACTTTAAAGCCAAAGGCAACGGTTATTTTAAAAAGTCTACGTCATCTAATACTGTCCAATTTAAAACTTGTTAAATCTTATAGCTTAGCTCACATCCACCAAGGACAATAGAGTTCATTTCCGTGACTAATATAGATTATACATATTAAAATACCCAAATACCTATATTGAACCGGCGTAGCGTAGCTTCCTAGTAGGGAAACAAGTTTTGCAAGTGAGCACTGAAATTTGATATCTTTATTTACCCTGACTAAAAATTCTGGGCTATGAGAACGTTTACACCAAACGAAGATGTGTGATAGGTATTACTTCGTCTCAACAACAGACTAGGTATGGAAAGCATGTAATGCGACGCCATCCAAACTATTAATATAAATAGGTATGTATGTCAGCCTGTTGTATGTCAGCCTGTTTGTTACATATTTACGTATTGACGTTCGCTATCGAGAAGCTATAGAGCTTGAGCGCAGGGAAAGAACATACAATTATAGGTAATATGTAATGGTAAGTGGAAAGTAACCAATAGTTTACTCCTGTTATTTGACCATATTCATGCTATTGAATGGCTAATGGTTTATGTTACAGTCTATTTTTAAAATATTAAAACATTACTTATTGTTTTGAATGAGTAGACAGATGGGTAGAGATGTATTTTGCTCTGTACTAGGACTGCGGTACTAGATCCGACGTTGAATCTATCCGTAGTTCTAATGCACTGAGTATGGGCATCCTTTTCACAATGTGTGCCAATTATAGGTTGATATCCACCAAACGTGCTATGTGGTAACGGCAGAGTAGAATAGTACCTCTCTCTGTATCAGGTTTGGTACTAAGCGCTAACATACAGCAGCGCTCTAGTATAACGGCCGCATTCCCGTCGCTCGGCGATTGCCACGACATCTGCTTAGCGCTGCAATTAGCAATTATGGGCAAACAAATCTTTTCTGGAATGGAGACTACGTAACAGTAAGCACAGAGTAGGGCGTCCACCCGCAAGATGGACAGACGATCTGACTAAAACCGCAGGATCGCGCTGGACACAGGCCGCATACCACCGGTCCTATTGGAGATTACCTGGGGCAGGCCTATGTCCAGCACTGGACATTTAATGGCTGATATGATGATGATGATGAAATCTTTGCTTGGGGAGGCCTATGAGCAGAAGTGGATATTCTACGGCACAGGATCGCAGAGTAGAATAGTACCTCCCACTGCACCAGGTGTCGTAATAGGCGACTAAGGTACCAGAACCGACAGTTGGTAGATTTCTATCCGAAACAGTACAGCTTAAATGCACAGGGCGGGGATTGGCAGCAGCATCCCCATCGCGGAAGCTGCGCTACGCGATTGCCAACACGCTCGCCCAGCGCGGCGATTATGGGTACAAACACCTCTTTTCTTTAAGAGGCCTATATCCAGCAGTGGACCTTCAATGGCTGGTATTATTATGATGATGATAACCAAAAAATACAATTTTCTCATGGTAAACAAATAAAACACTTCTTCACAATTCTTTCCATCCATAGCCTTTGAATATTTTATATTCAATTATATTACATCTTTTGTATCGGTATTAAAGGAGCTGTAAAGGAGTGCACCGGAACAGATCGTGCGACAATATCCTAATTCACCGGCGCGAATGTAATCCATTAGTGATCCCCCACTCGCCTCCCGTGCCCCTGCCCACCCCCATCCGTCCCCCCTCGCCCCGAACGTCTGTCATTCATTCATAATACTCCATATCATTTGTATTGGCACATGTTTCATACGACTAATGGACGAGGCGTATAAAATATAAACGATATCCCGCTTACACCGTATTGGGAGTGTGTATCCAATAATGCTTGTACGTATAATTAAAAACTACGAGAACATTAATTAACCATGTGTTGTCTTAAGCGGGTGTGTTTGTATTTAATAATGACCGGTCGGAAGATGGGACCTGCGAGGGTACATTTCCATCGTGTTACTGCGGCGCGTATATT
>JACJUM010003174.1:13844076-13934773 GCA_020976665.1 Heortia vitessoides | reverse complement strand
TTACCCACGACGTTTCAATAAACTTATTTTATAGGACATCCTTAATTCTTAATTTATTAGATTTTCTATACAGTTAGTTATTTTTTTAAGAAATATGTCTATATATATCTATGGGAGCTGTGTGAAAAATTACGTATTAGTTTTGTTGAAACGGGCGCGCTAATTAATAATTTATACAGTGAATCAATGTGAATACGAAGACGTCGACGCATCGCATCGCATCGTGACGGAGCGTCAATGTGTATAAGTGTCGCGCGAAACAGCACAACGCGGAGCGACGCGGCATGGAACGGCGCGGCGCGGACGAGAGCGGAGCGGGCCCGCTTCATCCGGCTGAGAGCTCTCATTCGCCACTAATTAATTACTCAACTCGGTTTCAATTAAATTAACTCGAGATCGGGGCATCGACACGCAATGAATCGATGCCAGCCGCGATTCGATTAAGATCGTTAATGCCGATCAATTTTACTCGTTAGCTATCAATAAAGTTATTAAATGCGGGCGGTGAAACCCCACGCAAACATGCAACGTTAATGCACGTAACCCCATTACTTAGATGTCGATGTTTGTGATCAGATAATTGAGTCTTAGCTTGCTTTATTGTGTCGCCTTAAAAGGAGAATGGAGCGGCGTAACATTTATAAAGGGGATCGAGGTACGATAACGTGCAGTGTCAAAAGTGGCGCAATTGTTTTGGTTAGGAGGCGTGTATCAAACGCGGAGCGGCACTTAAACTAAATCGGCCACTCGAAACTAGTTGGACCGAGTTTAAAACTGCGCCCTTGGCTGGTAGGGGCCGTTTTAATTACGACGTTTAAGTAAAAGCGCTTCTGCGTCTAGCTGGCTGCATTACACAGATTCACCCACCAAAAGCCTCCCACTTAGCTAATGAAACATGTTCGTATATAGTGTTTTAAGCGTCGTCGCAGCCAGAGGCCCGCGGAGCATTGTCAGGCTGCGCGGCGGATTCGGCGGACTCGTCTCCGCAAATCCTCATTTACTTGCATTATTTTAATGGAGCTATTGTGGGCGCATGTCCTTTGTCGTGTGCGGATGCGGATCCAGCGCACCGGGCTGTGGGAATGTGCCGGTGCATAAGTGCATCGCTGCCCTAAATTGCACGATTCGAAATTAAATGGCAGAACGCTCTGCTACGGTTCGGGGATGCTCGACCCGGAGAAGGAAACTGGGTTTATTGTACTACAAAAATAGACAATCGACGAGACGTATCCATTTATCTAATTAACTGGGGCGAAGTCGTTGCGAGCTGCGTCCGTAGAGAGCGCCAGGGGTCTGTAATAACTGGCTTCTCTAATAAGCTAAGAGGTTGTCTTTCCCGTATAAAAATGCAATCGGCGAGCGGACGCCCGCCGACGTCGTTCAAACTTTTCAAATTTTCCACCAGCCCCACGGTATTAATTTTAAATTAGAGGCTGAGACATAAATTGTCCCCACATGTGGACGACTGGCGTTAATTAAAGTTTTCTCTCTTCGTTGTCACGGTTTTATGATGGCATATATCAAAAAGTTCCTGTATTGGCCCACTGAATTCGCTTTTATCTTTTTAAATAGTTCAGAGATCTTATGGTAAATTCCTGCTTTCACACACGACAAACGTAATTTTTATAAAGAAATACTAATATTTATTTCTTGCATGTTTGAATTTAGAATCTTGTTCAATTAATGCATTTTAAAGGATGTGACGTGCCAGTGACGTCACGGGAGCGGCAGTGCTCACATGTGGCCCGTGTCACGACGTGATTAATTTCTAAAGCCGCTGCCTTAACCACCTCCGTAACAACCAAACGAGACACGACCAGGCCCAATGAATAAATTAAACACTAATTTCTTGACACACTTTGTCTGAAGTGGATTGCCTTGCGCGTAATTGCCGCAATACTTATTATTCTCGAACGCAAGATTTGTTAGTTTCGTTGTGTATTTTTTGTTGCATCAAATGAATAATCATATTCCCTTAATTAAAAAACACAAGAATTTGATTCGATCTATGAAACGATTAAATCAATTGATATAAAACATTCACTGTATGAGCAATTAAAAATAGTTACAGCTTTCTTTAATGACCAATTATCTTGATGACCTGACTGTCATAGGGTCAAGTAAGACGGCCGTCATCAAACGAATCTTAAAACTGAGATTTATGCAGGTTCACTGATCGATGCAACAGAAATAATACCATGGAAAACTGATTGTGACTAAGTTTCCTCGCCATTTGGTTTAGATAAACGGGATTTTCAATGTTGGCTTTAAACAGACGTTTAAATAATGTGCGAATAAATTTATTATTTAACTTTTATTAGCACAGAAAAATAACTAGTTACTATTCCTTTCTATTCGTGCATCATTATCATCACCATATCAGCTATCTGAGTCCACTATTAGTGATAGGCCTCCCCACGCCCATAAGTGGCGAGTTGGGCAGAAGTAGGGGCAATAGCACTTTGCGACGAGGATGCTGCTACCCACTCCTGCCCTGTAGCATTTAAGTTACGCTTTTTCAGATATCGGATATTCTGCCATCTGTAGGTTCCGGTACCTGAGTGGCCTCTAACAACACCTGGTACAATGGTACTAACGGCTCTACGTAATACTCAGTAAAAAGTGACCAATAAATTTAAAGGAAAATTATAAGGACATATTTGAATAGGATAGCTATCCACATTTTAATGCCGTGTTTTAGAATAAATAGAGGTTTTCTTGTAATTTTGGTTGAAAATATTTTTACCAGTGAACCTTCTGAATAATTTCTACCTTTCTTAACTCTTTGACAGATTCATTCTATTGTTGTATCAATTGTGACTGCGCTATAGGCAGCCAATTTGTTAATCGCAGATTTTTCATGATGGTGTGAGTTTATTTTTGGATATAAATATTTGTTTAGATATCTCTAAAAACTAAGTTTATAAATTAATAATAATGCTTCTATGACTTGCTGTTAGTTGCGTTTTAGTGCAAAATAGATTTATTGCAATATGCTTTTTCGGGTCAATTAATTGATTATATTATTTGGTGTCATTATTTCTATATTTAAAGCAATGTACTATTTATAAACTCCATTAAAGCCTATTATATTTTAAATGCTATGCAAACCAAAAACGTTCAAAAAGACATTTTGTTTTATGAACCAATAAAGCAATAAATATGCAGTAATTAAATTACTCTTGATTGGACTTAAATTACGAAACTTAAAATAATTTGGGAATTAATTACTGACATAAACATGTTCTGGTTTATACTTCAATATTAAATATTCAATTAATATTTGGACTTCTAATTGGCAGTTGTTAATACACCAATTAGGGCTGTATGTATCAAGAAAATAATTACGGCCATAGGTCTAATTATGTTAACTCGTTAGGCGAAATAATTGGCCTTGCGATGTACAATTATTGTGTATTTATTGTTATTTTATTTATACTGTACTTTTAATTTGTATAATTACACGAAATGGAGTCGCAAGTGAGACATATGCATTCTTATCGGCGATTTACAACAAAATGAATTGTATTAGTGTCGGAATTCACGGGTAATTTAAGCATATAATATAATCTGAGTAATTGACTTGGAACAATGTTGTGGTATCCGGGGTTGTAATTATTTATATTAGTATCAGCGGTTATAAATAAATTGTTCGAAGATTTGCCTCGTCTATAATATGTGTTCAAGAAATGATTTTAAGTAATTTTAAAGTAAATATATAATAGTACTAAATTACTACCATATTATGTACAGTCTGCATACAATGTTGCCCGTTATGTGTGTATATATATTTTACAAATTAATTGGAAGCGGGAATAATTATACATAACCGTGTATATAGCTTCTTATTTCTTTGAACGCCGATGTATTCATTAATTATTTATTAGTATCATGCTTATATATTGTATTACAAATTCTGTGATTTATTAAGTGTTAATTAAAATTATTTCACCACAGGTTGTCTTAATAGCTTGGTCGTATGAAAGGTAAAAAATGGCCAAGTTTGAAAGTTCACCGAATCTGGTAATTAGTGTGGGAATGATTGGGCACCTGATCGGTGGTGGTAGCACGCAATTGCGGTCGGCACCAGGACCGCATTCAAGGTTAACTGGGGCTCCGCTGGCCTACGGTAATGTTACACACTAATTTTTAACGGACATTATTTCAGATAAACTATATTGCTTCTCTATTTACAAGATATCTCTTACTGTATTAGAGTGTATCTTTTAGTACGAATTTTGAAGAATTTCTATAACGCTGTAACTTACATGGCATATATTTAATTTATTATCTATACTAATATTACATATAACGAGAGAAAAATGGTTTGTTTGGTACGATTTAACTCATTATCTACTCCACCAATTGAAATAATTCTTTCACCATTAGAGATTACTTTTCATCGAGTAACATAGACTATATTTTATTTTATAAAATCAAATTATAAACACCCTAAATGTAATGTAATGAGGCACGATTTATATTATTTTGGGTCCATATTGATATCATTATTTTGCTAGTGGGAAGCACCGTACTATCAAAAAATATAAGCTATATTTTATACCTGAAATTGGATGGTATCGAGAACTACACGGGTAACTTTACACAACATCGATTTTAGCGGGACTTTCACTGGAAGTAGCTGGCTAATGTTACTAAAGAGTACTTTTTTAGTTTTAGGAGTATAGTTATCAAGAGAATGAGATACACTGCTATTTTGCTAAAATATAATTGTTTATATACAATTGTCAAAATAACGTACATTTACTGCCTTCATTTGCAATGTTTTAATAATTATAGAAGTGAATTATGCAATATAATAATTATATATAGAATAGTTTAACAAACTTAGTTTAGTTTAGTTTAACATTCATAAGTAACAAATATTAGGTCAAGGAATTACAAATTATTTTTTTTACACATTATTATTTTATAAATTACAGTGTTATTGTTTTTTCCTTATTGTTAGCGTATTTTAGAACCCCGCACCTTGCCCTAGGTCCGGCCTAGCGGGTCGACGCCCGCTCTAAGAAGGGCGCCATTCGTTACGTTTAACTACCTCGGCATTAAAGTTAATGTAAACAACCTCGTTTATGTTTCAAATAAGACAAAATGCGGTTCCCTTGATTGACTGACCGTGACTGTAATGACAGTGTTAAACGCAACGATGTTTTGAAATTACGCGGCTGCTTTCCGGCATATTTAATTTTTATTTTTATTTAATTTTGATAAATGCATAAAACAAAAAATAATAAATACATAAGACATCTCTCTCTACATAAATATGATGTCGAGATAAGAAACTTAAAGCAATTTTGTTATGGATATCAGACAACAGATGAATTACAAATATAATACTTAAATAGGCATAAATAACACCTAGACATAGAACAAATATAACTATTATTCATATAAATATTTGTCCTGGGTGGGGATCGAACCCACGACCTTTGGCGCACAAGATAGGACCACTAACATCAGCGACATCGGGCTTGTCATATTAAGAAAATATATCTCTTGTTACTTCAATAAATTTTTTGATGAAAATTCAGAGACCGAGTAAGTATATACATTTGAAGAACACACAAAATCAATTTGACCTCACAACAAGAACATAATAATAACTAAACTCCGAGTTAGTTCTCAAGCGTTGCAGTTATTTTTTACGAAATAAACTTTACGAGGAAGCACATACGATTTGTTTTCGGTAATTACGCGATGTATGCCGCTTGGGTGTGTTGCCAACCGAAGGCCGCCAGACAATGGGACCCGCCATCGATCATCTTTATGACGTACAGAACCTTGGAAGATTCAACGATTGACACTAGACACTCAGACTTGGCATTGCTGTTACCCAAAATTCTAAATGAAAATATTTAAATTGTTAATTCTAGCTATACTGAACGAAACACTGCATTTTTTTCCTTTAAACATACTTTAATTTAGTAGTACCGATATTTATTTCCGTAAGTAAAATAAAATCAAAACGCTTTTTGGTTAATTCTAGCTTAAATAAATGATTACATTCAATTTAAATTACCCATCAATAGCAACGTTTTAAAATTAAATTACTTAAATAATTACGATTGCGTCAAATCTAATTAACAACTGCAATAATTAAGCGGAGTCAAACAGGAGTTAGGTTTTAATTACAAGTCGCCGAATATAAAGGAACGTCGGAACATCGATCGGCAAAGAGTGAGGAACAGATGTCCAGTGCACTGCATTAGGGTACCTCGCCCGGAGCTACACCCTTTGTTAAAAGATTCCCAAAGCGAGTGCGAGCCACTTTGATCTCCGCCCAGGTAATTTGGAAAAACGTTATTTAATTAACTTTCGACAAGTCGGGAGTAATCGCGTTACAAAGCCGCCCGCCGGCCGAACGGTCAAGTCTTTGAGGCACCAACTTGATTTTTACGCCAAACATGACCGTAAAGGCTGTCACTTTCAGGTGTTTTCCAATTAACATCCGCCTTTGAACGGCCACTACGCCTGTTATTATAGTTAACTGTTTAGTTTTTAGGCTGTTACGGACACCCTTTGTTGGCGTGTTTCGATGGCGTTGAATCGAACGTTTCAATTTGCTACTCGCAGCTGCGCGTAAATTATTTAATTGGGTCCAATTTTTTCTAAAAGTCCTTTCAAAAATTATGATAATTATCAAGTGTAATAATTTACGGTCCCGATGGCGCAGATAGTCGTAATCCTGTCTTGTGCGCCAAAAGTCGTGGGTTCGATACCCGTATTTAAGTAGTATATTTGTGATTCCTCTGTTATCTGGTGTCTGTAACACAAGTGCTTCAAGCGACATATCACGGAATTAGGTCAATGTATGAGATGTTGTGGGAATTTACTTATACAGTAGAGTAGTGTTTTCGTTGTTTAATGACACTTCTTAAGTTTTTTACGATAACAATTAAATTGCTGTGTGGTACCGGCAGAGTAGAATAGTGCCTCCCAATGCACCAGGTGTCGTAAGAGGCGACTAAGGTACCAGATCCGCCAGATGGCGATATATCCATCCGAAACAGTGCCGCTCAAATGCACAGGGCGGGGATGGGCAGCAGTATTCTCTTCGCGAAAGCTGTGCTGTGCGATTGCCACCAAGCTTGCCTAGCGCGGCATTTATGCGCAAAAGACATTTTTTCTTGGAGAGGCCTAGCAGTGGACTTTCATCGGCTGGTATGATAATAATGATGAATTTAATCGTAATCTTAAAGAGACTGAATTATTAACGTCTGACTGTCAGTTATTACTGACAGACAGACGTTAATAATTCATAACCGTAACGATATTGGCCTCATAGTTCGCGGAAATTTCACTTTGCATAAAGTCCGGGCAAATTTTTGTCTTTTCGGGGATCTAATACCGTATTTTATTCCTTAGGGTCATTGTCATGTCATCATGTGTTACATGCCATCCAAATAATTTTCATTAGCGAAGCCGTGAATACGAAACCGAGGGACAATATTACTTCTGCGATCATAACTTTATTAGGTGGACTAAGTGTCCACGACCGCCAAGTGCTAGGAACAAGCGATTTATCCATCCATTAGCAACACTGGACAATAGTTTTATGAGTTACCGAAATAAGTTTGGGGTGTTCAAACTTCGGGGGCGGTTAGCGCATTTTGTTAACGCCGAAAGCGAGTCCATCGTCGGCAGCCCGCGGCGATGCGGCGGTCACACAAAACAGATAATTAACTCTATGAACTACCCTCCAACAAGACAAGTACAATTAGAAATTTGCTTTAAAGCGTTAATAAACATCATTAGCCGCGTTTGAGAAACTTTATTAAACAATAGGTTGTGCTTTAGTCCAGTTTGTACCGAAAAGGGATAGAGTAACGTGTTCCAAGCCAGCGGACGGATAAACAAAGCGGGACGGCCATGTTCATTGGGCAGCTTAATTGCGTTTCTTCGCCACTTCTCTTTGTGGTATTCACACGTCTCCTGAGTGAATTAATTCTTTAAACTGCACGGTAAAGGCATGTTTTGATAACGAAAAACTTCATTTGGCCCGCATTGGACTACGGTGTTCTGGAGCGTGTAGATTACTTGATTTGATAGTGGAGCAATTTAAAAGTGATCAAAGATGTTTTTTGTCGGTGAACTGTTGTGACCTTTAGTTTATAACAACATTTGGAAGGCTAATATATAATTTAATGTATGTATGTACACATACAGCACATATTACATTATATAGGTGCTTCTTCGTGTTGATATACTCCTTTTTACATCGCGTCTCGCGGGAGGCTTTAGTTTTCCAAAAGTAGGATAATTTTATCAATATTGGGATACCGTTTATTCTATCCAAACGGGCCCGATGGCGCAGTTGGTAGTGATCCTGTATTGTGCGCCAAGGGTCGTGGAATCGATTATATGATGATATAGGGCAAATATTTATATGTTGATATTTGAGTTTGTGTCTGGGTATTAATTATATATATATCTAAGTCGTATCTTTGTAATTCCTCTGTTGTCTAGCGTCCGTATCAATGTATGAGTTGAGGTGGGAGTTTATTTATAAAAACGTGAAAACAGATAACGTATTTATTAGTACGGATAAGCGGTGTCTTATTAATATTTATATTTAATATTTAACGTTGCCCTGCGTTTGAGTGTATCTAGAATGAGTCCGTATGTTATATTTCTTATTATTTAGTTGCACTCTTTAAGTCTGTAAAACTATCAATATGAATTTAGTCACAGTTTATTTATTTACGAAAGGAATTCATGTAAATATGATAACTCCATTTAACGCAGCCATAATTGATGGATGTTCCAACTAAAATTTAAACCATTGCATGCATACTGCATGGCTACCTCGCTAAGTCATTGCCCTACGTAAGCAAACACTGCAACACTAAACAACGCGGTGATTCCCGAAAATATTATAAGTGTATATTCAGATGGGTTGTGTCTCTATTATAATGCGTCCGCGATTGCTTGATGTATGTTGAGG
Organism: Heortia vitessoides; assembly: GCA_020976665.1. Lineage (NCBI taxonomy): Eukaryota > Metazoa > Arthropoda > Insecta > Lepidoptera > Crambidae > Heortia > Heortia vitessoides. The sequence continues at coordinate 13,925,808 of JACJUM010003174.1, read as the reverse complement.
TGTAAGCCGCATCGCGTCCTGTCTGTTAGCTTTCTATCGCCTACCTAGGACAAGCAGTAAATACAAGCGAGTAATCCTACAGTTAGCAGAACCAGCACAAATGGTTTGTGAGTGCCGCCCATCCCTCTGTTTCGCTTATGATTCGTGAATTTTTAACATCCCTGAGAGGACTTGCAGTCCATGCTAATAGTAATTTACAAATGTATTCTCTCAAAAGCTCAAGCAGTTCCCATGTAGATGTAATTCTATGTGTTCGCCATTTGCGTCTTGCATAAGTTCTGTCTTCGTATTTCTTTCGCTGGTTTTATGTTTTTATGCTGATATTAATTGAACGTTTGTATTTTACTCATATATCATAAATAATCAATTTGTCTTGATAATTATGATATTCAACATGAAGTTTTCATTGAATACTATTTAATTTTTTGTTTTTTTTTAAATTAATATTTCTTTATTTATATAGAAATACTGGCAACATGCAGTGTCAGTTTTTATACTAACTTTATTTTCTATCATGGTTCTGTACAAATTTTATTTGTCACTATACAAAAAACATTAAAAACTCGATTTAGTATTTTATTCATTCATAATTGCAAGCAAAAGCAGCGCGGGCTTTGCTCTATATAGTGATTAATTTTAAAATAAATTAAATAATTTAGGTGGATTCTTGTATAAAATAATAGTACTATTTTCCTTTGAAATATAGACAGATATTTAGTTATAGATATAATATAAACATTATATTACATTTATATACAAAATGCGATCGTTTAGAATTCACTGCGGAATTATAAACGTAAGAAATATTTCCGCTGCAAAGAAAAACTTTAAAAAATTCTGCGTTCACTTTGAAGCGAATATTGTAGCGTTGTCCTTCCCGGCGAGTTTACGAGCAGTGCTCCTATAGTTTTATCACCTCGTAGACAATAGCAAATTACGCACCTCCAGCGAGCGGTCGTAATTAAACGTATCGGAGTGCGAAGTAACCGTGTATCGCGCACCGTGAAAATGCCGTTTTGTTTTACACTACCGGCTACATTCTTATCCTGTGTTTGGTAATGTGTAATTATTAGCGCTCAACCGTTAATGTATTTGTAACAAATATTAACAATCATATGCGGTATATCATTTTGTATAAATGGACTATATATATATATATATATTACAAATAATTTGAGGACATGTCACCGTAAATTAAGGTGGCCGAATCACTCGTCATAAAAATGTAAGTTAAAAACACCGCTTTTAAATCGTTAAAACTTTTTATTACTTTGACAAAAACGCATCAATTAAGCTTTATTGAAACCTTATACTTATTGTTATTATAAATAATAGGAATAAACTGGGGGCGTCAAACAATAAAACTTGGACACAGGATCATTTTAAGAGAGAGCGTTTATCTGGTGTTTGCCTTGTCCGGTAATCAAATTCGAGACCGTCAATGCGAGAGCAATTGTAAAGTTCGGCACGAGGAACATTTAAGCGGAGTTGTCCTTTTAATTTTATTGTAATTGCGGTTATTAAAAACGGACAGTCATGCCGTGATTGTGAGGTAAGTTCCTGCAGGAAAAGATACTTAACATCGCGGTCACCGTCATGGTCAAACAAGTTAATGAGAGATTAATAGACCTTTCCTATTTACTTGAGCTTATAGGCATTATCATACCAACCATAGAAAGCTCACTGTTGGACATAGGCCTCCCCAGATAGGGGGGTTTTTGTTCATGATGCTGTTACTCATCCTCTCCATGCAGTATTTAAACTGCGCTATTTCGGATGGTTATACCGCTATCTGTCGGTTCCGGTACCTCAGTCGCCCTTTACGATATCTGGTACAGGGGAAGGCATTACAGGCGTTACAGTCTACAGTGCTGGCAGGCCATAGCAAACAATTAAGACAAGTGATAAACAAAATAGTTTAATAATTTGTGTATTTCAAATTAATTTTCTTAAAACCGTCGTTACATTAGAGGTAGACTATATTCTAAGCGATTATTAATAAAAAAGAGTAGTCTTTTTGGTGTAAGGTTTTCTTGTATCTGTCGTAAGATCAGAATCCCGGTAATTATTTATGCTCGTAAAACCTCTTTTGCCCACTTATTATTTTTAAGGTAAATTATACGTTTTCTTGAAGTCAATTAGCTGTTTAAGATTTGATTATACGGTGAGTAATATTAAACTAATTAACTTAATTCGGATATTTAATTCGTACATTTCTAAAGGACTTTATGTTGCATGTAAGTACTGTAATTTTTAGTACTAAAATATTTGTCATAATTTCCTGACATTTATACGTTATGGATATTAAAAAATAAATGCGTCTAACAAGGCATTTATTCACGAGCGCTAATAATGGGGACTGAAAATCATTAAAGCTTGTTTTATTTTAAATTTAATTTAGACCGAACAACAATTAAAGGGGGTGGAAACCCTAGTTTTCTTTTTCCAGACATAGTCCTAGCCTAATTTTTGCTACTACAGTTCGTCCATATCAGCCACTATGGATGATAGACGGGCCCGATGGCGCATTCAGTAGTGTTCCAATCTTATGTGCCATGGGTCGTAGCTTCGATCCCTATCTAGGGCAAACACTTATATGACAAATATTTGTGTTTGTTCTGTGTCTGGGTGTTAATATATATGAAAATACAAGTGCTGTAGCTGAATTATCTCGGTGTCGGGTCATCATATGAGATGACGTGTAAATTATTTATTTGTTTATTATCACGTGAAATAATTATTACGAATTATGTTAAAACGTTTTGTACTGCATCATGATTATTAAAGGTCTCCATCTCAATAGACACATATACTCGAGTGATTTTCATCTAGATCAGTCACGATGTGTCATTGTTAATATAATAATAACGCCTAATTGAGGCCGAGCCGCCCGCCCACGCGCCATTGTCGCCTAAGAGGTTTTGTATAGAAAACTGTATTATACTATTAATCGATTAAGCCAATCGAATGGAAACCGATTATATTATACTCGATTAAGTCGTGTAAGTGCCATGAATGGTTGCTAAACTTAAGGCTTTTCATCGGCCGATAAATCGAGGTGAACGAATTAGATATTTTAAGGGCACCATTTGAACAGCTCGTCGGTTGTGGTTTATGCTTTTGGCCGTCACTAATTTTTTTGGACACGGTACTCGATAAGGTATCTTGTGATCTTTTTGTACGGTATACATATTAGGTTCAAGATTTTTACGAAGGTGTGGCATTAAAGTGAGAATATTAAATTGCGGAATGTGACCGACAGCTTGTTAGGATGATAAAGATTTAAGTATTTGCTGGTGACCTGTAATACGGGTCTCTGAACCCATGCGGACATCATATGTACATAACATTTATTAGCCTTTATTATATGTTGATCGGATTAAAACCGCAGGATCGCGCTGGACACAGGCCGCACACAACTGGTCCTATTGCAGATTACTTGGGGAGGCCTTTGTATAGCAGTGGACGTCTTAGGGCTGATATAATGATGATGATTACATTTGTGGAGAGAAAGACAAACAATTTATTTTTTATTTATTGTGAAAAGTGGGCGTATTTTATTTATGTTTTAACAATAATATTAGCACAGCTGCCCTCATATAAATTCTTTCATATGTAGCTGTCATGCCAACTAAAATGGTAGACGCGAACAGAGCATTGAGCACAATGCATCGCTGGGGTCACTACGGGGAGCAATCGGTAACCGTGAGCGTTTGCTGCGCTTTCAAGAGGATTGGCAAGAGTACGGCCGTCAGTCCAGAAGAACGCAAAATAGGAGCAACCAGCCGTCGAGTTGCAGAAACCTGCTTAAACTACATCTACATCTCACCCACAGAAGGTAGAAGATATTCTTGTTGACACATGAAGGTCGTCTAAGCAACCAGCACACGGTCAGCAGCAACCAGCAAAAATCAATCTATTGCCAAAGCCGGTTGCTAATTATACAGTTCCTTTCTAAAACTTGTCACTCAACCCAAAACATAAAGGTTAACTTACAAATTGAGATATAAGCCGATACTTGTTTTAGTATTCATTAACAAGAGGAATTGCAATAATATTTGGCTTGTCGAATGTAAATGTGAATCTAGTTATCTATTTTAAAGGGTGTCTAACACTTGTACAGAGATTAAATTATAATTATTAAAATCAATATAACATAAATCCACTCCGTAATTTAGCATATATACAAAATCACGAATATCTTTTGCTGTAAACTATATACATTAGAGATGAAAGCGGTGAGTGAATCTACCTCCTCATAATCCCTGTTCGAGTGCTGTTGCGCGGGCGCAGGCGCTGCTCATTCCCGCGAGCGGCGCGGGCGTCCCACCTTGCCCTTGCGCACGGGCGCGGTGGGGCCGCTGCCAGCGTTTGCACTCTTCATTAACTTCTGCCAGTCCTGCTCGCAGACCAGTGAGCCCGCTAACATGTAATACCTGGAAAAAATAGACGAATTATAATCGTAATTTTTCAAAGGAGTTTGTCATCCTTTTTTCTGATTCATTTGTCCTAAAATTAGTGAAGCCGCAGATTCAAATAAATAGTGTAACTATATATGAGATTTTTAAACTATTCTAAAACCTAAACGATGTAATGATGAAATTTGCCTCATACAACGATAGTTCAAATTAAGTAAGGAAAGACTAATTGGTGTACTGTGATTTCTGACAAGCCTAAGGTGGCAACAATTACGTAAATTACGCCAGAATAATTAAATAAATAGTCGACGTCTCACTGCTGATGTCAAAAAAGGATTTTGCATGGAAGCCTCATGAACTGAAAAGGCTTTATAATATTGTAAGGCATATCTATAATCAAGTTAGATAAAATTAGATGCGCTATCAAACTCTAAATTCTCATTTTTAAATTCTTTTGCATCTCCCAGCCTTTAAAATTTTGAGCATGAAGCGATTTATTTACGCTCAAAACGTCATCAAACTCTTATAGACGTAGGTAAAACCTTATAAAGTGAGACCCATTTAAATGAACTCTCATTATCAAGAAATCACATCGTTTACCTATTTAAAATTTTGACATGTTACATGCAAACTAGTGTTTAATATTCAAGGCTAAAGTCCTAGCCAAGTCTAAAAATAAATGTCATTAGCTATGTGGACGTGATTGTTCATTTATATTACCCAATGTATGAAGAAAAATTAAGAGCAGTAAGAAAATACAGGTTCCCATTACGTCTTTTTTTAATTGTCTATTAGATGTCAGAAAAATGGGTTTCAGATTTCGTCTTATCAACATAATATAATTTAGGAGTTATTCATAAAAACTAAATAAAAAAGAAGAATTTGCAATAATTAATATGCCATTACTGAAAATAAACTTGTTTATTAGTGGATCAAATGACATTTATGCTCGTTTGATTTAATTAAATTATACGAGACATCAGGCTTGTCTAATGTTCTTGGCGACATTTATAAAAAAATAATTTGTTAAGTAAAAACTACTACTTCATCCACACCTGATATGGGAAGAGACTAGATAAGGGCCCAGTAAACAGCAACTATAGGAGTTCATCTGATAAGTTTTTGAAATACATATCAGAAGTCACTTGGTACTTACTGAATACAGATACTTACCCCTGGCATACTGAATACAGAACTTTTGAATGGAGCAGTGCGTCAAGGGATTTTTATCTTATTCTAGAGAGAAAGGATCTACCAGGTTTAACACCAGTTGCAGAAAATACTCGGAATTTATACTGTAATCATTATCATAGTAGCCGTAAACACTGCTGTGTCCCTAAGAAGGGGGAATTTAGGCAAGTGTGTTGACAATTCCAGAGCGCATCTTTGACAACGAGAATGCTGCTGCCCATCCCCGCTTTGTGCATTTGATCTACACCGTATGGATATACCGCCATCTGTCGGTTCTTGGACCTTAGTCGCCTCTTACAACACGTGGGAGGTGCTGTTCTACTGCCGGTACCCCGTACCAAGATGTCATTTAGATTTCTGGTGTATTGAACACAGAAAATTTGAATGGAGCAGGGTGTCAAGGAATTCCTATGTTATTCTGCAGATGATCTACCAGGTTTAACACCAGTTGCAGAAAACACTCGGATTTTATTCTGTGCCGTCGGAAAATACAAGTAGTTACTGACCTATCCCCCTGCATGAGGTGTGATCCACATTTCGAGCACGCAAAGCATTTTATGTGGAAAACGTGTAGTGGCTGCTGAGGTGCATTGGTTCTCATCACGAATTCGCTGGCTGGGATAGCTTGACCGCACGCCGCGCACGCGCCGCTGGAGCCGAACATTCTGGAACAAGAGGAAACTAGAGTTAGACTATTTTTTTAAGACGAGCTAAATTCTGGTCTACTTATGAAATGACGAAGTTTTTGATGATGCGTGAAGGCGGGGTTTCTCGTGGTATCTATTTAGTTTCTCGTTATTATTAATGAGTAGCACAATGGCGTAGCTGGGAGTGATCCCGAATAGTATGATCCTATCTTCTGCGCTAAGATTTATGGGTTCAATCCCCACCTAGGACAAATATTTATATATGATTTTATGTATGTTTGTTTTGTGTCTGGGTGTTGAATATGTATGTGTGTGTAACCTGTTTCTATATCTACCTACACCAATATTTAACAACAAAACATTAAAGTAATTTAAAAACACTATAGTTTGAAAGGTGTCATTCTAATCAATATATATATATATAAATATATGAAAAACCAAATAGTTGTGAATTTCTAGTGTGTGTGTGTATGTGTGTGTGTGTGTGCATTCAAGCCGTTATTCCTGTAATCGTCTTTAATATTTTCAATACTCCTTCTGTTTCCGAATAACACCAGTTCTATAATGTTCCCGTGATGAGTTCTTTGGTTTCGACGTATTAAGATTACAAACACTGTCAAATTCGTTCTAAATAAACGGATACAGATAAACAAATTATGATACCAAATATAAACTTGCGCGACGCTACAACAATGAATTTGTGAATCTAATCAAGGTATATTTTATGGAGTACATATAAGCAACTTCTGTCGTAATGTATTCACACACCGACCGCAAAGAACGACAATCATTCAATTTACAACGAACAGTTTGAAAACGTATAAAAGCCGATGGCTTTACACGGTTAAAGTTAGTTAAACATTTACCCATGCGTATCACGTACGCCGCAATATTTATGTGTTTTCCGTGTAAGAGGAATTTCACGGAATAAAAATCGGTACGTGTTTAGTTCCGCCGCGATTTATCTCTACACTAAATAAGGCTTTAAATTCTAAGCTTTTGTTTTACGGTTTTACTTGAGAATTAATAGAAAATTTTCTAGCGGTCTTGAGCGAGCTAATCTTGAACGTTTACACTAAAATTAACCTTAATATAAGTGGCGTTCGTGCATTTCATTTAAAATGCATCAAGTAAATGTGATTTTTAATAGAAAATTTTAATCGCTTCTTGAATAGTTTAATTAATAAAATGTAAATGTAAATCAATGTCATTTAATATCGGCTATTTGTTTATGAAATTTCTGTCAAAATCAGACCACTTTTTTGGAAATTATCCAAAACGACTACAATTAATGATATATATTACAGAAGTATATCATATCAAACGCGGCGAACATTAAAACAGCTGGTTTAAAAAAAAAAGATTTTATAAAATGAAAAGGATCTAAATGCATAAAGAAACTGATGGTTATCAATATTTACATGTTGCTAATTATTTAAAAACATAAATATTTATCGCAACCTAATTAAACTTAGGTTGTCGCCGTAGAGGCAGCTCATTCCCGGCTATACAATTAACAGCTGTATATAATACTTAATGAGTCATTATTGCAATCGCTATTAACGCTTCCGAAGATACCCATTATTTACGGCCGGCCAAATAATAATAAATCTTTGTAACAAACCCACAAAAAGCAATCTTAATCTAATTACCGGCGCGTCTCCGTTATGCAAACGCTACCAACGGGTTAAAGATAAATTTGTAAGTCTTAAAAGACAAATTCGCTTCAATCACTCGAAGCAAATAGGATTTCGTTTCATTTACTCCGATAAGAGCGATTTCAATCAAGGAACGCCCGACAAACAGTATCGGCGTATGAAGGTAAAATTAATTAAGCCGAGCCAAGACAAACACACAGCACGGATCTATTTGTGTTGGTCGGCGTACACGCGCGCTCTGTACAAGACACGTCAAAAATGCTTAATGGAGAAACATCGCTTGCAAATATTTGCCTGCGGATCGAACCACTGTTAAATTATTATTTGATCTATGTTATTAATTGGCTGACCACATTTTTGGCGTTTATTTTCATCTGGCAACAATTAAGTAAACTAATTTCTATGCCAATTATGCGGATTTTATGTAATAAACTGAATATATAGAATTTGTAATACATGACTATTATACTTTTATTTATTTATTTTATTTTTATTGTACAAAATATTACAGTATGTACAAATCGCGAACTTAATACCAGTTGGCATTATCTCCCAGTGAACCATTACACGAAACAGAAAAAAAATAGTGTTGCAGGATATATACACAAAATAGACTTTACATACATATTTGTATAAATAAACGCAATTATAATTGTATCTACATATATCAACCGTGGGACACTCACAGCTAGACATGGCCTCCCAAAGGGTTCTAGCCAGTTCTAACCAGATCGTCTATTCATCTTGTGATAGACGTCCTACGTAATGCTTGCCGGTGCGTGGTCTTCGTTCCAGAATCTTACAGACCCACCGACTAATTGAAAATAAAAACAAGATTATTATTAGCCATTTATATATATTTTTGGAATCGGTACGATTTTACTACAGCACTTGTAAAATCGGTTAAATGGATTTCTCTTGTAGAAAGAACAAAAGAAGAAAGTGGGACAAAATAAAACTTAATGAAATATATAACTGGGAGATTCTCATTTTAAAAACAAGTAGTTTACTGCCATCGGCTGTATTTCTTTACAACTTCTTGCGATGGATTTTATTAGTTTTAATAAATTCTTCAAAAGTCTGTTCACCGAATAATAGCACCTAACATAATTCAACGGCTTTAACTTCTTTTCCCTGAAGAGTTCCCGCGGGGTGTGATATAAAGCAAAATCAACGCGGACGAAATGGCAGGAAGAAATTAATTCCGTTACAAGCAGATTTTCAGGAAATACAGTTATAGCCTAAATTATAGTTATTGTGGGGGGCATAAGATTTTTACTAGAATTACCTACATTGCTAAGCCAGTATAAGCGCAATAAACTTAAAAGTTTAACTATTCCCAATCTTTGCATTGGAAATAAACTTCCTTAACAAAGTGTGTCTATAGCCTGCCACGATAGATTAAACGGTTTATGTACCCCATTCTGACCCGCAGCACCAAATGCCGTGCGATTCCAGCTTTATTATACCTCGCGCACTACCTGCAGGTAAACGACTAAAATTACCACCATTCCCCACAAACTTGATCCATAACTTAACGGAGAAAGCCTGTCATTTCTCCACATTATCGTAATTAACCGGCGCCCCATCAACGCCTACGAATTAACTTTTTATAAAATAAAATACAAGGATGACATTAATTAGTTAATAAACTGTGGAACATGTCCAAACAAGTTCTTTAATCACTCCTAGCGGCCACCCTCCAAATGATATCTATTAATTACAGTGTATCCACATTAGCATACGTGAATACGCGTAATTTGTTCGTCCGTAAATATAATTAAGTTTCCTAAAGTCGGCGGGTCACTTTCAAACTGTCGGTTACCTGATCCTTGATTTCGTTTTCGCTTATAAAGATTTCGCAATCGGGCCCGAGTTTTAGGTTTCCATTCATGCTGGTATTAATTAACGCGTGTGTTTAACACGAGTTTAATAAATGGCAAAGTTTGGAGCTCACAACGACCTAGTCGAAGTTTATTTGCCTTCGTTACGTGTAAAATTGAATACGTCGCTGGATCCTCATTAATTTAAGATGAAGGCTGTATCTTGACATGTTATTTTATTCATCAAGGGGGTGTCTCGAGTCGCACGGTTGTGTCGACTTCGGATTGTTGTCAGGAGCATAATTTAAAACCTCTCGACGAGATCATTACGGAGTGAGGTGTGAATCGGTGGCGCATGGCGGTGGGACGGGCCTGATGGCTGAATAGGTTAAAAAGGCCATCATTTTAACATCAAAACTTAAAATAACCTTTTCAACGGTGATTTAGGTGGATTAAATATAATGTGCAATAACACTAATTATTCCGTCAGTAATTAAGGTTTTATAACCTAACCTAACCTAAACGATGTGAAGAAGGTTCGGTGGACGAACTCCGAAAATTGGTGATTTTAATTTGTTTTTTGGTTCGGTCAACGTGAGCCCATTTGCGTAGTTTATATCGACGAGGACACTAGCACATCGCCAGCATAATGACCAAAAGTGTTACGTGGCATTTACCAGTAATAATTGCCGTGTGGTACCGGTAGAGTAGAATAGTAGCTTCCCATGTACTAGGTGTAAGTCGTTAGAAGCGACTAAGGTACTAGAACCGGCAGATAACAGTATATCCATCCGGGACAGTGTAGCTCAATTGCACAGGGCGGGAATATTCAGCAGCATCCCAATCGCGAAAGCTACATTTTGTAATTGTCAACCCACTTAGCCTTGCAATAATGAGCAAAATACCCTCTTTCTTGGGGAGGCATACGCCCAACATCATCATCATATTAGCTATTGAAAGTCCACAGCTGGCTGATAGAATGTACCAGTAATTTCACTGTCACCCTTGAAACCTGAACACAACAATGCGAGTAGTACTGTTTGGCGGGAACAGAAACTGCCGTTTGGTTAGTGCTGTACCCATGATGCCGTCTATTTTTAAAGATTAATTTATTCAGATAAAGCGTGATGCTAGAACATTTTTATTCATAAAAACTTACAAAGCATTACCGAGTACTAGTAACAAGACTGAAAATAGAAAACCTAAGGCCAAAAATAGAATTGATAAAGAGTTAATTAGCCATTTATTGCAATTAATACTTTAAATCTCATTTAATCACATGCAAATGATTAGGGCCATAATATGAGGCGATAGGGCTGCGGGGCGGGGGGTGCGGACCGGGTCCCGGAGACGAACGGTTTCCAATAAAGGCAGGATGCGTCTCAGAGATATACTTGTTGCGTCGGAATTCTGTTTACCCGTCAATTTTACAATATCAATGTTCCATAAAGTATTCTACTTTTAGCACCTACGTTAAATCTGCTAGTGATTTGTTGCATAAATAATATATTATAGCACAGCAATAGTATAGATACACACTATCAGGTTTTAATGTCATCATTTAACCTTTTTAGATAGATGATCCTCGTCGATCTAAATCGTCGACCGACAATAGTATTATTACTTCTACTTGTTTCTGGACCCTATGAAAAGTTTTCTGACAAATATTGCTTCATCTCTTTTTGAAATAGAAAAAAAACATTTTCACTATTTATGGACCTTACTAGAGGTAAAATATAAAATGAAGATAAAAAATTGGTACGATATACATACAAGGGACAATATAGATATATTTTTTTGTCATGTCGAAACGTTTCATAAACGCATATCATAGTAATAAGTTGATTATTATTGTTTGTTTGTCTCACTATAATCATTCAAACGGTATTCCGATAGTTATAACGATAGCCCCGACCTCAATACATCCAACGCGAGCAAAGCTGCAGGCGACTACTAGTTTTCCATCAAATTAACGTTCCTGATGCCTTGTAGCTTCAAGTAGCAATGGATAAACTATGGCCATTCCCCAATCTAATGAGAGCTCTAAAAGCAATGATATTAACTTGAATAGTGTCAACTTTAAAAAATAATTTGGCAGCCCTAGATCCCGCAGTGGTGTATCAAGTTAGCACGTCGTTAGCAAGAAACTCGTTAGCGGCGCGTGGCGTCGACAACCCAAGAATTTGCTAATGACACACACCGCCCACCCGCGCCGCTCACCACCGCGCCACCAATGCTTTAAATCTGGTGGACGAGATTGCTCATGGAATTCAACTGTTTTTCCTTGGAAAAAATTTGGTATAAAACAAGTGAAGAATGAAATGGAGCGCAAACCGCCTATCCGCGCCAAGGGTACCTTAATTTTGGAGGATAAGAACGCGTTTAACTCTTTTTTCTTAGAAAGCTTGATTAAATGCTGTATCGGTAAGTCAAAAATGGCCTATCACAAACAAATGACTAGCGCAACAAAATGTTGCACTGGTGGTGGTTATCCAGCAATTTTACCAAATTGGTGTCTAACACGTTAAAGTTCTTGGATGACACTGTGCGTAGTATTTAATTATTGATTGTTAAAACTATGATACAATGTGAAGGTTTGGTGCATTACAAATACAGAACTTGTCTCAGGCTTCAGGCAGGATACAAACCTGCAAGTTTGACACTTGAGTGTTTATAATTTCCTAAAACATTGAAGAGAGGGCGCCGATTTCTCAGTACAAAAAGAACACTAGAATAAGTCCGGCGTTTCTAATAATGTTGCAAAAGGGAAGTGCAGTCCCCTGGGAAGTGTAAGCATCCCGCATGAACCCTTTGACTAGTTGTTTTTTATTTTACTTTATTTACTTACTTTATACTACAATTATAAATAAATTCAATAGTCAAAAAATTTATTTAATCCAAATCGCTTTTTCGTGTGACTTAATACTATAAAAACCTTCCTTGGCCTCGACTCTATTTTGTTACATTAAATCATCCGAGTGAAAGCGCAATAGTAACCAATTAAGTTCTATCAATTAATTTCGTTTTGACATACATCTCTCGCTAGGGCTCTCCTATCTAGATATAAAATATGATAGGTACCGTGTTACCGTGTTTTGCCTCTTTCTCTTAACAATCATCTTGGCATTATCTGAGGTCAATAAACGCCTAACTTGTCTATTATCACTACTACTAATGTGTACAATTCCTTCTTTTTTTGGAGAGGCCTGTGTACTTAAATTTTCTTTATATAATTAGGAATAACATTCTTTTTATTCAAAGTATTTGATTCCTTAATGTATTTGCTAAGATACGCTTTTAGTTTCAAATAAAAAGTAAATCATAAACAAATCCTAAATTTGGTTCTATGCGTACTTCTTTTTCCTTCTGTACGAAGTTCTTTTTATTACCGTACAACATTATTGAGCCAACGAAGTTCCCTAGACCATATCATTTATAAAGAACAGTAAAAATTATACAGCATGTAGAATTAATTTGAAATTGTAAAGCATCTTGTTATGATAGTTACGTATCCACGTTACTCTAATTAGCCCACAAAGTTTTATTTCTCTATCTGCACAAAAACGTGTAATTGAGTCGTAAAAGTGGAGTTAACAACATATTAATTTGAAACTAAAACGCGTTGTTTGTAACAGTTCCGATACGCACAAAAAATATTTTTATTGTTAACTTTATCGTTGTATCTGTTAACAGGGAGCCATGAAGCAATCTCGTATTCAAATTGACATACCTAGTAAAACAACAGAGGCCCAGACTAAGTTCCATAAACTCGTTTCAAACTCCCCTCTACACACTCTATCGGCGATTTTTAATTAAGTCCCTAGCGAGCGGCAAGCGAGCAAAGTAACACCATCAATTCATTATCCTAAACTCTGGCTCGATTGTTCCTCGCTCGGTACTTACGCAAACTTTCATTTTAATCAAGCGTTTAATTAAAAATTATCCGAGAAAAACAAAATAAGCCCGTTAGGGCGGTCTGAACTAATTAAGGCGCATGCGATGAGCCGGCCGACAACAGCGGGCCGAGAGGTGAGCGTCCCTTAATTAAATGCCTTGTTCACGGGCGGCCGCTTAGCGAAACTATTACAGCTAGCGTGGAAAAACTTAACAAGTGTTAGGGGCGGGCCGGCCGATGCGGCGATACCGCTCCGTTTTACGCGGTGTGATCTAACACGCTGGAACCGCACGCCGATTTCAGATTTATACTTTTTATAGCATTTAGTCATAGTGCTTAGATGCGATGTTCGATGGTTTTATGGTTGAGGCGATTTCTGTGCGCGTGGAGCAAATAACAAGGGGCGAGCGTGAATGTTAGGAATTTAGATGTAGTGATTCGTTGCAATGTGATTATGCTCAGTTAATTTGTATTCTACACTAATGTTATAAAGAGAAAAGATTTGATTTCAAACTACTGAACTGCATTTAAAAAAAAATCCAGCATCACAAACCAATTTTTTTACTCCGAGTAACATAAGCTATATTTAGTATTCATCCGCTTACTTGAAAGAGGAACTACTACGTGAGGAAAACCGCGTTGCGCTATTAGTATAATAATATACTATTCATTGTACACAGAAATTTACACAAAGAAAACTAAAACATATAAATTGTAATTCAATTGGCAGCCTTATCGCTAAGGGCGATCTCTTTTAGGCAACCTTTGGATGGACATAAACGAAGAAAATGTGATAGGGCAGTTCAATATATAATAAATACTTATACTATATATGTCCATTTAATAATAAAATTACATAACAATAAATACATAAATAAAAATACCATTTATTTTTTTATAAAACAAACATATATATTGAAATAATAAATACTGTCTTCTGTTCGGTCAGCAGTGACAGTGACAGGAAATGCTCCCTCACCATCTGCTTAAACGCGGCAACAGGCAATATTATAATAAGAGACTATAAATATATCTAATATGTGGTCTTTTACACATTAAATGTGACCAAACATTCGTTTTGTTACGTAAAAGTGTCACTATTTACTCAGTATCATGGTAGAGCTTATCATGATACTGAGTAAGTTTCAATTTTCATTGGTCGTTCCATTTTAATACGGATTTTAGCAATTGGGAGCCAATAAAAAGAAAACTGATCGAGAGTTGTGTTGCTCGAATCGATGAGTTAGATTCAACTTCCAACGACGATATAGGGAAATACTGATACTGTCTGATGGCCTTTCTATTCCATACTTAAAATTAAGAATGTTTAAAATTATTCAAATTATGTATATATAATACACATAATATAATATATATATAATACACATTATGTATACATTTAGAGAATTTTTTAATTGTCTATACAGTGAAGTTGTACCTAGAGTCCGCAAAACAGATGTTATTTTACGTTAAATGGTAATTAATATAATAATTGTTTATAGAGAATGTATTTATTATTGAAATATTTTTGTGGAAATATTAATTAAATAGTCAAGTTTTTAAAAGTCAAGTTTTTCTTGTTTTTAAACATGGATCGAAGCCTTAAATGATTATAACAAAAATAACTGCAGAAGAGAGAGTTCAGTAACAACATACGAAAATCGTGTTTAAATGCATATTAACCTATAACCTTGAAACTTGTTTAATTACGGTTGAATTTTGGGCATTAGGTGACTGTCGTAATCCGCGGTTATCCCATTGGAGTTATCAACGCGAAAATAATACTGAAAGGTGAACTGGGCACTAATGGTGTAGCGACTTGTCGTGTGCGGGGAACGGCCGGTGGGCCACCGCCGCGTTTTGTGTTCCACGGTCTACGTTTTGCGTTCCGCTACACTGGGTGTCAATTAATTTAAGTTTTTACGTCTCGCCATTAAAGGAGGGTTTGAGTAAAATAAATTCGTTCAGATAACGCGAGCTGGTTCGTTTTTGTATCTGTTTAAATGTTTAATTTGATAAGATGTATCGTTCTAGCTAATTTTTATTGCTGCGCTAGTAGTATAAGCAGGCATTATCATCGGCGATCTAAGTTCGTGATAAAATAGATTTAATACTTGATAGTGTTGTGGCGTGACTTGGAATATACGTGTAAGTACTAGGTTCGATTCAGACGATTATTTATGTACTTGTTAGTATCTGTTTGGGTATGAGGGGAGTAACGTTCAGCTTTTTATGGTACGGTCAAGTTTAAACAAATATACTGCCAAACAAGCCTTACGGCCTGCATAATGGTGTTAATCGTAACCCTAATATCTTTATATCATCTCAAGGATACCAATAGGGCAACCATCCTTATGATATAATTATAATATGTTTTAACATTACCCAGAACCTTTCTCATTAATATTTCAAACCAGACACCACGGTTACTCAGTGGCTGGCGTAGGTGAAAGTGGAGGTGCATACACTGTGTAGCCTTCTTCTATATATATACATATATATAACGAAATATATGTATTAATTTTACGCGTGATTACTAAATGAAAACGAAATTAAATATAATGTTGATAAAGATTAATTAAACAATAATGAATTTCTCATGCAGGCAATGCTTTAATTGGTCATAATCTAGTAGTTAGTCACATTTATTAATTATAAAAATAATTGTGAAATTTTGATAATAAATATAATTATTTATTTAATTTTTTTTTACATAAACATATTTTGCGGTAATAATTGTCGTTCTCTTAGAATTGCCTATTAAAGTGTAATTCTTACGATAACTATTAATCAAAACTTTCATCAAAATGCGTCTCAGTTATTACAATAACAGGAATACCTGCTAATTAAAAATATTTGTCATTATTAAACAAATAAAACGAATTGCTTTTTTAATTTTCAGCCGCACAAAGCCCGCCAAGGGTCCGTAATATAATAAAACAACGTTTTAATTATGATTTAGTAAAACTTGTTGGTGAGCTCCAAGTTTTCTAATTACTGCTAGTACCAATATCAATTAAGTTACGCTAAGAATTAATTATCTCAGCATTACGGGCCCCAATTTATTACTAAACTTTCACTAATCAATCTTTCAAAGTAACCTGCGAGAGCTATGTAGGTAACAACCAGATGTATTGTTTTATCTATTTTAAATTGATTTATTCTGAACAATTACATTGGACATAACCAATCTCATTTGTAAGCGGAGTTGATTAAAAGATGTCGTTAAAAACTGTTCGAAAATATATTTAATGCGCAAGTAATGCTAGAACTTAGTCAATAACTCTGTTAATTATTTTATTTATTAAATGAATCGTTTATTCTGATAATGAATCAATTGTAACAATTAAAAGTACACCATATAATTAGAACACCATCAAACAGTATGGTTCCAATGATTTTTATGATAGTAATTTAAAAACAGTTTCCCAAAATATAATAATCGGTATATTTTTTACAAGTGTTTTAAGCCTTTTATTTAACTAACTAATAAATACACGAAACTAAAATCACTGCACCTTCTCTGTTCTTATCAGACTGTTTCATCAAGGACAGTGACATATTTAATTACAGGGCTATTACAGCTATCCGCAACAAACTTCCAATCAGACACAGGTGATTGTCATTAATTACCCCAATTACCTATAACTGCAATAAATAATAATAATATATTAGCGGGCACATTTGTCAAAAGCCGCACTAGCACGATGAGCTAATCGACTATCACCGCTAATTGCCCCCGTCTGCCCCCGCTCTCGGCTGCCCCCTCAGCTCGCCCCCGCTCCGCTCCCCGGCTCTAACTAATTAGATAAGTTTGCAACTCGACTGTACTTCTCGGCTCTGCCGGTAAGCATCAATCTTTTTAATTAAACATTTTTGACACCGCAACGATTAGCTATCGAACCCATTTCTATGCTAATATCGCATAGTTTTAATTTAAATGCAAAACGAAAAGCGACGTGTATAATTTGCACGGTGTGCGTTGCACTGGAAGTTGGCGGAATTTTTTGGCTTAATTAATCAAAAAATATTTAGGCTTCAATAAAAATACAACACGATGCTTGTGTAAATAATATTTTTTATGAGATAAACACTATTTGAGAAATGTATTTATTTATTTATTTTTATTTTCTCTACAACAACTTACGATGCGCAGTATTTAAAATTTCAACACTACATATTTGTAGAATTGATAGTAAAAAATACTTAAAAAGGTTTCACAAGAAATACTTATTTGAATAAACAATAAATTATAATCGTTATAATTGGCCAATTGACGCTTAATACATTCCTTCAACATTTATATTTGTGACAATTCATAGATAGTAATCTCTCACGAGATTGTCTTAATTAATTTATGTTTGTGTGAGTATTGCCAGATTAATTAGAACATACCGACAAAGCTAATTCAATTACACAAACATGTTACGAGACCCACATACACAAAGGATACAGCTTAAAACATAGACTAAGACGTATAAAATTAACATCGCTAATATATTCCTTTTCTTTACAATTAAAATCATGCTGATAACCTATTACGTTACATTATAATTATGCGTACTAAAATAAATGACTGAGTCTGTTGTTGCAGACATCTAACGACCACCTAGATATATAACTAAAACCCATTTCTTAATTCGTACGTTTGTGAGTAGATTGAACACCTTTTCTGTGTTGCTGGTTACCAAAAGCATACTGTTAAGTGAATTTCTAACGTCGCCATTTTGAGTTATTGCAATATTTGTAAACGGTGGCGCCGCTCAGATGTATGCGGAAGTACAGCAAACTACATTTTGACATTAACCGTATGGGAATGAGAATGACAAACGTTGGTGGTACTGATACGAAATTGGATATATTAGCTTGGTAGTGCTATTAATAAGAAATGTAATAAACCCTGATCATTAGCTGTAGATGTTAACTTAAATGTTTAAACATTAAACTTCTTGCTCTACATTAGGCAAAAAAACATCGGATAGAACACAGACCGTACTAATTAGTGGAGCGGAGCCATATATTAATTATTTCCGTTATTCAAGGTGTACCGAAACTATGTGAGAAAGGTGTTAATTATGAAACGCACGAATACACTTATAACTTATATGTTTTTAATATCATATTATATCGTTTATTTAGGAAAAACGTAGAGATGTAGACTTTTTGACGTTGAAAACTTTTTTATAACATTTTTAGCCTAGTAGACTGTCCGTGACTTAAATACCTTAACAACTA
Organism: Heortia vitessoides; assembly: GCA_020976665.1. Lineage (NCBI taxonomy): Eukaryota > Metazoa > Arthropoda > Insecta > Lepidoptera > Crambidae > Heortia > Heortia vitessoides. The sequence goes on along the minus strand of JACJUM010003174.1, from coordinate 13,906,941 downwards.
ACTAACTAACATCCTTAGAACATGTTTCTTAATAATTATAACATATAATATTAATGTATCAGTAGATCGTCTACGTTAGATCTTAGAATGATATCCAAGTAGCATTACTCACTATATAATTATGTCTTAATCTTGATATAAATATTGATATTTGGATAAAAGCTTGTTACTCAATCATACCAAAAAGGCGGACTGTATTTGTATAAAACTTCGCACAAATGTAGGTTATAGCATGATATAACAAAGGCTAAATGAACAACTCCTGTGTATGTTTACTCAAATCCATGGATTATTTCCACATTGATTATATTTAATCATTTAGTATTTTGATTTGACCACATTGATTACATTATCGCATGTGTATTTTACAAAAACTATAATATATCATCATCATACCAGCCATTGGCAGTTTATTGCTGGTGATAAGCCTTCCCAAAAAAGGGGGAATTTTGCCTATAATTGCCGCGCTGGGCAAGCATGTTGGCCATCGCAGAGCGCAGCTTTCGCGACGGGGATGCTGTTTCCCATCCCCGCCCTGTCGATTTAAGTTAGACTGTTGCAGATGAATATACCGCCATCTGTCGGTTCTGGTACATTAGTCGTCTGTTACGACACCTGGTAAAGGGAAAGGTACTATTCTACTCTGCCGGAACTTTACGGTTCATGTAATATTATATTCATATAATAAATATTTCAATATATACTAAGCGCGTTATGAAAAGTAGAAACGATTAAAACAATTCGCAACGGTGGCTAATGCATCGTTACATAATTAATAAAAAAAACATCGTAAATTATTACAGCTTTAAATGTCAAATTAATTAATTAAATAAGACAGATCAGGAAAATACGAACACATCCATAACCAATCAACACGAATTTGAATAGATCAATAAATATCGTTCGAGTTTGTATAAGTAATTTATTAGGTGTTTCGTTATTAGAATTTTTAATAACGTTGTTTAATTTCTGTAACTAATGGTTATGGAATTAAACTACAGAATTTCTTATACCAACTTGAAAAACACTAAACGGTGCTTCCTATAAAGAATATTAGGGTTATATATATCCTAAATCCGACTGTTACTCGCAAAACCCCATCCTGCTCCTAAATCCCACAAAAACAGGATTAATAGCGAACTCTTTTTGTTAATCCTTTTTTTGAACCAGCAATTAAATGACAACACATCCTTATCTCTTTAAAAACAACGATCGACTCCATTATAGATCACCCACAGACAATAAATCAAGGCTTACAATACCACATTGTCCGTCGCTCAAGCTGATTAAATAAATAAATAAATAGGTGCCGATCCGCGCCGGACGATCTTATCGTACGACATTGTACACTCGCCAATACGATCAAAAATAAATTCTAAACTTGTGAGATTAAGGTTTTATTGTCGACGTGGAGACCGGCATTTTTAAGGACTCCTTGGCCTCTATTCTGTTTCAGTTTAGGTCGAATTTCGTCACCGCGATCGTTAGTTGCGGCGCACACACGGCCGCAGTGACATGGAACGAGGGCTGGATTTGCACTTCATCTCATGCCGTGTGGTCAGGTCGATGATGCGGCGCGACATGTCTATGAAAACATATCAGTCTTACTTTCACCTGCTAGTCTGCGCTATTGTTTCTACAACTGACGGCAATAAAAAGTTTTCAATACACTTTCTGATGTCACTGCAGTGTTAAAGCGACATTCAAGATCGATTGACAGGTAGTTTTGCCGTGGCCTGCCAGGTGTTTAACAGAAGCGATTGAGGTACTGCAATTGAGAGGTGTTGGTGTATCGATCCGAAACAGTGTAGCGCGTAAAAGTGCACCAGGGCGGGGATGGGCATCAATATCCGTGTTGCTAATCATAAACAAGATCGTCTTAAACTACGAATAATCTTCCCAGCGAGGCCTATGTTCAACAGTAGACGTCCCGCAACTCATACGATGTATAATAGCAAATGTCCATAACTTATGTAACAATAGCGCATTCCATTCGTGTAACTAAATAAAATAAATTTGCCAGTTTATAGCATTTCATATTTAATACATCTTACTAATTAGTGAGATTTATAGTTACGGCCCGAAAATTTAACGACGCAATTATAATACGTCCACTAAACGACAAATAGTGAAATATTCGCGGTGCTGGCACAAAATATGACGTCATTAATGGATCTAGTCGAGTTTTGTGACGCCGGTGTCCTGTGATCGTTAGGGCCGTACGTAGGGTAAAAGGGCCCGTAATTGGATGGGCCGGATGCAGTACACAGGTGCTTGATGCGTGCCTCTGGCCGCGGATGCAGGAAATAAGGCCCAATTTAAATTTCTTCCGTGGTGGATCGATTAATTGGGGACTTATTACGGCAGCCCTCCGCTCGATCATGTTTGAGAGCGTAATTGAATCGGTGATTGTTTGAGAGGCCCTTGACTCGGGTCATTCGTACAATATACTAGTGGACGCGTATTTGTTTATAAATAAACATATTTGATTGGATTTTAATGCAAGATGATGTTTAAATACTTCACACAGAATAGAAATAAACATCAAGACTCTAATGAAAAATATAAGATTGATGGTTTCTTGTTTTTTAGGATTTTTTTTATTTTTACTTATAAAGATATTTATTATATTATTATCCATGATTATATCTAATATATATTAGTAGTGAAAGAATTTTTAAATAGGTCCAGCGTATTTTAAGATTAGCGCATTTAAATAAACAATGAACCTATTTATCTTTATAATATAAGCATAGATTTTAAATTGGCATCAATGAAGTTCCCGTATTAGGGAAAATACAGGTATAAAAAATAGTCAATGTGACTTGCTGATATAATAAAGTAGGTGGTAATTCATAAGTTAAAGATTTCTTGTAATCAGTTCAGTATTGTTGATTCTATTCGTTACGTACAAAAATACATATCATGCTTACATTGTTACATACTAGGAAGGGATCGTCGTTTTATTTTTGACTAATTAATATAGGCTAGGTTACGATGGAGAGGTAGCTTTCTAATGGTGAAAGATTTTTTAAATATCTTAGTCGTTTTTGTGTTAAGACGTAACAAACAAAAACTTAAAGCATTCCTCTTTATTTTAGAATTATTTCAGTACAGTACAGTCGCAACTTTGTGATTTGGATATATGAGTAACTACGCTAATAAGGAAAAGTTTCTATCAAATCCATTAAGTAGTTTTGGCGTAAAAAGTAAAAACATTTGTATATCCTTAGCGTCAATAATACTACAAGGATAGGAATCTCCTTTCTTATGATTAGTAGATTAATGGTAGGTAAGTAAGGGTATGCTATCGATAGTTTAGTTTGTCATTGTGGAAACCTGAACTGCTCTTACCCAATCATAAAGTTTATTAAAAAGGTTCAGTAATTTCTATTTTATTGGGGTTGATATTTTAATAATTTATATTGAAAAATAAAATGGAAATGCAAAATAAAATAATAAGAGGCATTGTAGGTTGAAATTATTCGCCGCTTTTTTAAACCCTTTCATAGGGTAAGCCTGAATTCAGTAGGTGCTTACCCGATCTGTTTTTATTTGGTAAACCTTTTTTAAAGTATCTCAAGTCAAAGATTTAAGTGTGTAAAAATCACTTTAAATTTGTCAGATAACTAGTGTCTAGTCTACCCACGAACTTTATCAGAAAGTGTGTATTGAACTTTACATTTAATATATGTTTTTAAATCAAGCAAATGTATTTAATTGCAATGACTGAAAATAAATAGATCGCGCATGCATTTAGCACCCGAGCTGATCGCATATCGATATCTAGATTCAAAATGTGCTAAAAGTGAATTTAAACTGAATGCCCTCACGCTAGATGGCGTGATTACATTCTCTAGCAAAAAGCGAAGTATTTCACACGGTCTTCGACCACTTAATTACTCGTCTAAAGAACAACTTTAACATGAAAGGAAATAAAGAAATTATTAGAAAACAATCCGACGGGACGCAGGGGTTACCGGCGGGGTGCAGGGGTGCGGAAGGAAAGGGGGGCCTAATTAGGAAGGGGGCGAAGGTAATGAGCCGCGATCGCCGCGCCGATACAACTAAGGCTATTTACGTGGTGGTCGCCCTGAAAATTGCGAGGTTTTGTTTTAAAAGCGGTTACCGTTTGAGTTTTGCGATTAAGGAGTTTAATTAGACAGTGTTGTTTACAACCTCATTACGGTAGGTAGCGGGGAGAATAGCCTCGGATATCGGCCGATAATTTACTAAGTTGAAAAATGAGTTGGCCAGAGATTCTGGTGCAGATTGCGAACAATCGCTCTATGAATAAACAGGCCGGCATTCTTACTCGCCCAGTTCGAATAAACAATCGCTTATAGTCATTATGGTCCTTAGAGCGATAAATATTGTTATATTAGTGCCATTAGTTATGGTAATTTGGATTATATATTTATTGCGCTGGATGCAAGTGGCCGCCCGCAGCTTCGTCTGCGTGTTTGGCTGGCATTGTAATTTGTTATCGAAGTGTCTTGTGCATATCTCAAATAATGTTTAGATAAATGGGACAACACAATTGTTACAAATAAGAATGCAAGTACTAGTTTTTGAAATGGATGATTTTAAACAAAATATTTTGCTCCAGTATATGTATATATATATGTATGTATCCAGTATATATATTATATCCAGTATATACTATTTAAAAAATGAAAAATATACTTAATCCATAAATACTTTTTTAATTCAAAATAGCAAAAAGGAGTTTTATTTCTGATTAATCGTATGATTATTATAGTACGATACGTATTATCGTGAACCGAAAAGACGCGAACAGTCGCGAACAGTTGCGAACAGTCGCGCACAGTCGCGAAAGCTGCGCTCTGCGATTGTCAACACGCTTGCCCAGCAATTACAGGCAAAATTCCCCCTTTCTTGAGTAGGCCTGTGTCCAGCAATAGACATCTGATGACTGGTATGGTATAATGATGATGAACCGTAATGAAGTATTGAAATGGTTGTAGAATTCAACCCAGAAAAAAAACGTTGATACATTGTAATTTACGGTCTAATTTAAATACATATACGAGCACCCATGGACTTTCATGTACCCTTTCAACAAAAATTAATTAAACGAGACATCAATGGAATATAAACCAGAAACAATAGCGACCAACCAACAATCAGACGTCACATCTTTTTCTTTTAATCAACCACGATTTCTCGTCACTGATACGTCGTAAAGCAAACAATACAATACATAGATTTGAGAACATTTTACGTTCAACCAAAAATTCAGTTCCGAAAAACCGAACACGCATCGCGCACGCACATACACTTTCTATATTTCATTATAGCTCCAATTAGCCCGCATTCGGCTAAGGCCGGCGACGAACGGACGCGCGCGCACAAAACATTTTTTAAGCCACGATAGACGTCCCGCAACATCATTAACGTATCGGGACGCCGCAGTTATTCGCTAATGTGACAACAACAGAGGAACCCGCCTCAAATGAGGCACCATCTTTTCGGGTTAGGCTGACGGTGCACAGCGTGCAAGGATTCAATTTATTCGTAGCGAAAGCATATATGTATTATAAATGAAAGCACAATATTATGATCACAAATTACTTCAAATAGAACGTACGTTACAGTTCAAACTGTATAATAAAAATCGCAAATAAATCAACGATTTTTGAACTAAATGTTGCGTATGTAGAGTTCACAATAGATTGAACAAATTTCACATATTTGCCTGTTTTCCATAATATACTACTCACTAAATAAAGACGTTATATTATTTATATCTTTGTCATTTTTGAGATCTTGCCGCACAGTGAGCGGAAATGTCGAGTAAAAAATGTAGGACTTATCTATTAACCACTGCTGTTAAACATATTTCAAAATCTTTAAAATAAATGTTCGTTTACAAGTGACCTGATTAAACCATGGACGTCCAGTTATATTTTATCGGAACATAAAAATTGTTATTTGGCCGGTATCCAGATTTCGTAGTTCATACCGCTAGTTACAAGATTGTAATTAATTAGCAGACGAACGAGTTCTTATTTTTGGTGTTCCAATGAACCGCAGCGACGCGGCTTCATTAAATATATTGAAGGGAAATATCGTAAATTGTTTAGTTCTACACTGTTGATGACGTTATAGCTGAAACTCGTTTTATCATAGACGAAGGTTATCAATGTTTTCAAAATAAAAGGAAATTTTGATAAACGTCTGATAATATAATTATTATACAAAAACTCAAACGGAGCCGACAGATGGTATATTCATACAAAATAACGAAATTTAAATGCACAGCAGTTATGCTTTGTGATTTTGTTCTTCAAAACGAGCTTCGAAATCGTTACAAAAATGATTTATTTAATTTAGCTGTCCCGGTTGTTAGAACGTTGTTCTATCATATAAATGAGACAAAATAATAAATTTACTTTAAAAAATATTGAAAATAAATTATATAAATAAGTGATGAAAGTGTGGAAATTTAGGGTTGCGGTTGGATAACACCATTTACCACTTAGGGGTATGAAAAAATACGTATATAACATTTTATAAGCGGTTAAGCCGTTTCGGAGGAGAATGGTAACTAACACTGTGACACTATAATAAAGATACATAGATAATAAAGGAACAAGCAACAGGGAAGTAACAACACAACTCCTAGCTATCGATATAATAAAATATGTCAATGAGATCAGGCTCGCCCAGTGTATCCCTTTGCCTGGGGGTGTATTCTAATCGCGTGTTAGCGTGTCCCGTTTTTGCGCTAACGAACAGGTTGCGTTAAGGCGACGTCGGCTGGGAATTTCGCCTCATTAAAAGTTGCGACCTGCGGAGGAGGCAATTTGGGCCCGCGACTTCTACTTATTAACGACCTGACTTTACACTATCACCGTCTTCGGCCGACCCTTATCCCTTTGCAGGGTTGTTTTGAAATTTTAAATGAGGCCCGCCGATTAGTGGAAATGTTGGTTCCCGGTCGGTTGGTAGTGGAAATGTGCAACATATTATTTATGATTCTAGATTGTTGAATTTTGGTTAGTTTTTAGTAATTTTATTGTTATGGCGCCTGTACAATTGTGCACAAGTTGTGCTCCTGAATTTTTGACCATCATTAAGGTAGGAAAATTATTTAATATCACTTAGTTTTTTTATACATATTATTTTATTCTTAATTTAAATATGAGTATATTAAATCGATGAGAATGGATTTGAATATCTATTCCATGGTGATTCATTTCTTAAACATCATATCAATTAAATTCGGATATAAAAGCAATGTACGTTGCTACTAATAATACTAATCGCCAATTATGTATGTGTTTGTTAATACAAATCAAGAATTATTTATATTACAGAATTTAATTCGCTTTTAAGTCAAGATTTTAACCTGCTATATTTTTTAACAATATATTTATAAACACTAATAAACATAAATAAAGTCATAATTATAATAAATAAATTTCCACAACATCTAATACATTGACCTGACTCTGTGGTAACTCTGTGTTATCTTATATATTGACCTGACTCTGTGTCACATTACCAAGTAATTTCACTGCCTCTCTCACTTTTTAAACCAGAATACAGCAATGCTGAGAACTGTAATTCGGCGGTAGAAAAAGGTGAGTTATCAATGCAGGTGACCATTGTATTAGGACCTCATGTAGATTTACTTTCCATATTATTATTTTACTTGTTTTTACTTTCAATGTACGTCTACATTAAAACACCATACGTACAAACTGTGTTTAATTACATAGACGACAATATGTACAAAAGTGTGTTTAATTACATAGTTTCCTAACTCCTCACCTTAGTATATAGGTATGTAATATATTTTGGTGCTAACTCGTAAATTCACCTGTGTATATGTATTTGTTCTATTATTATTAGCAGCGCCCCCACCTGCCCTCTCGAATTAGTAAACAAACGTTTACGAGCGGTTTTACGACGCTCGCGATATTTCGGTCTGGCTCGTCTTTTACGACATAATGAATTTGTTGATGAACTAGACATTAGAAAGTTTCGGAACACACGCCTGGTCAATGGTGCGGGCGGTACTGTTGGGTTTAAGATGTGCTACCAGGTTTAAAGTCGTTAACTTGAACTTTTTTTTAAGAAAAAGAGCGAAAACTTTTGTTGATTAGAAAGGAAAGCTCAATAAGTTCTCCACTCTAATACTTGATAAACACTGACTTTGCACTAAGCTGTAGGCACTAGGCGCACGAGCATCTGCAAAATACTGGCATTATGGAGCTTATAATAGTGATGTAAAAAATACATAAGAAATATAATTAGAAATAATACAAACTAAAAAACTTAAAATAAATATTCAATTGAACACAAAATACTGTTTAATATTTATCTCTGAACAATAGACAATTCGCCACTGCTCGATCTGTCAGTATTATAAATAAATTAGAATGGCGGCTATCAAAGTCACATGTTTTATATAATTTAACTAATATTTTGTCCTCGTTTTTGGTTAATTTGATATAATACGCCTTTGTAATGTCACCATATCACCCATCTGTCCACTACTGGAAGTAGGCCTCCCTAAAAGAGGGGGAATTTTGCCCATATTTTGCCGCACTTGGCAAGCATGTTGACAATCGCAGAGCGTAGCTTTCGTGACGGGGATGTTGCTGCCCATTCCCGTTCAGTGCATTTAAACTACACTGTTTCGGATGAATATATTCGCCATCCTGTACCTTGTCGCCTCTTACAACACCTGGTACAGTGGGAGGTACTATTATTCTCTGCCGGTATCCCACGAAGTTATTAATGTAAACCTTTGTAACGTGAACAATATTAATGAAAAAATATAATGACAAATATCATATTGCCAATGTAAATATGATTATGCAAGTCTATCACTAAAAAGGCCTAGGACTAAAACATTCGGCGGCTGGAATCATGATGATGACTACTTCTAAATATTTCTGTTTGGTCAGGGAATAAGGCGCGGTATTCAAGTTGATATCTACAATGTACCATTGTTATCCCTTTTTTTTATTAGAAAACCGATTTTAACATGTATTAAAGATTATGGTTCCTGCGATTATTGTTTGTTATATCCTTACCCGTGATTCTACGCTAACCTCACCAAAAGAAAACGGATCACCAACTTATAAAAAACGTGTGTACGACAAGGTTATTTAAATTCATCAACTGCATGCATACATGATACACGTCATAGACAACAATCCAATTCTTCCATACAGACTCAGAAACCCGCGTAAATTTCAATTAAGCCCGCCAATACGTTTGGTACATACAGCTTCAGATTAACCTATGCCAATCTATGAAAATAGCACAACCAATTTTGAACGTAATTCCAACCAATTAAAGATCAATATTTATTGCGTATCAGTTACGTATTGTTTTTTCCGTGCATAATTCTGATATGCTATATGCATATGTGAAGATTTCTTATTGGCTGTAAGTTACTACCTTGAAATGATTATAATTACTAAAATAAAAGCACAATCGTAAAGCGGGGCTCGAGCCTGCAACCTTTCTCATTCCGGGAGTCTGCATTACCATTGGACTACCTTGGAATTTTTTCATAGTGTTTCTTTTGTGCTGTGAAGTCAACGCCATATCATCCATGTGTTAGGTTTTTTAATTACTTACAAACACTCGAATTCTATATTTTACAATGCATTCTATAAAATTATTTTAAATAAGTATTGGCAACTACAGAATTGAGTAATGCCGACGGATTGGATAGGTCGGTCTGTAGCTGAGTGTACAAGGATGAAATCGTATCAATTAAGGGGAAGCACTCGCGAACTCGGCAGCTTAGTTATAGGTCTGATCTTAATTAACCTTATGTGTTAACCCCACGATAACTTGCCGCGTACTTATTAATACGGAGCTATGCTTGATGTTAATATATGCTTAACTTAGAGTCGGCTTGATTACGCATAATATTAACCGGGTAATTGTGATGTAATGGGTTAATAGAATTTTGAACGTTTGTGCCGTTCGGATTAATTTTGTTATTGGTCTGTGATATTGAATGTTAGGTGCTATTATTTAGTGTTATTGCGAGACGCTAGTTTATGCGTCGAAAGGTAACTTAAGTTTAAAGTCGCGGATTATTTTTTTTTAATCTGGGATCCTTCAGTTGTATACTTTATTTTAACGGTAATGGTTTTTAAAGATATTTTAACAGCTATTTTTTTTTTCTTAACGCTATTTAGTTCAGCTTTACAAAGTACTAGCTGTGCCCGCGACTTCGTCCGCGTGGAATAGTTTTTTTTTTTGGGAATCATACTTCTTCACCTTATATAAAATTTGAATGTCATGTTTATTTATATCGAATATATGGCCTGAAAAATAAGTTTCAAGTTTCTAACTCTAAAAATACCGATACTTCCATACAACTTTTCATCACCGTTTTCGACCCTTTACAACCCTTATTTCTAAAGATTGTCTGTGCCAAAATTCATCAAAATCAGTCAAGAGGTTTAAGCGGGAAAGCGTAACAGACAGACAGTTACTTTTATATTTATAATATTAGTAAGGATATAGATAGATAGTATATTTATTAAATATACGTCTCGTGTTAGAAAAAAAATACCACATGCATTTATAAAATTTTAAAATCTCAATTACTTATTTATTTATCTGTGGATATAATATGCGTTTCACTACAACCCAAGTCTTTTATCCTAAAAAATAAAGATAAACACAACCACTTTTCATAACGGATGAGAACATGGTAAGATAGTAGTACTAGTTGAGTTTTCTTTTTCGCAACACGTCGAACAAGCCATAAATTTTATTACATCTTTAGGGACCTTAGAATCTAAAATCCGTCTTGTTTTCCAGGTCATAAATTGTTGGAAGCCGGAATGAGATAGAGAAGTTCAGGGACCGCATTGTTCAGCTAGTGAGTGTTTGGTGCAGACGGTTCACAAACGTCATAACTACTATGTTATCTTCATATATAAAAAAATGTGTCGCGGTGTTTGTCCGGGATGATAATTTAAACTATTGAACCTATTTTTACAAATATATGCTGTGTACAGTTTGATCTAACTTGTGAGATAGGATAGTTCATATCTTAATGTATCGTCGCAGCATTTTAGTTAAGACATGACAAAGTTGGTCAAGTAAGCTAGTTATTTATAGTCGAACGCTGTCATCGTCACTCCGTGTTAGTTACTATTTTTAATATTGCTTTGTTAGCGCCATCGCCAGTAGAGGTTCCACTGACATCAACAATTAAGTGTTACTCCTAATTAGATCATTAGGGTTATCTGTTTTCTCATTAAAACAGCAGGTTTTTGGGTTGCCGAATTATTATTTATTTGTCTAGAAAATTATCTATTTGTACCTAAAAGTGCCTGTGATAAGTCTATGTTAGATAAAGATGATTTTGAGTATGTATTCATACATTGAATAGGTCATTTAACAACAACAATCGAAATAAACCTCAGAAGAAATTTTACAGAAAGCTTATGTTAGAAATAATTGAGGCTATTTTTATTATAAGAAAAAAAACAAACTAGTCCAAACTGAACAAAAAAGCACTTATTATTACTGTTTCCATTAAGCCGTATATGTCAACGTGATATATATACAAAATAGATGTTAAAAATAATCTTGAATTCGCATAATGATTTTATATAATAACGACGATAACAGCGAATAGTCACATACAACAACAATACAGCGGCGGTAGTAAAATGAGTGGAAGTTTATTCAATTAACAGCAGCTTCATCACATCCCTCAACTTGGCTGCGGCAGTGGCTCGTACGAGACCCATAATATGGCTTTAAGGGTAGCCCGGACGTTATGTGGTAGCATACTACCACATATTTCTCATTTAGTTATTTGCAGACACATTATAACAGTGGCCAGACGTTTATTGTTTTGGTAGTGTTTCTATATTGTAGGCTAAAGGTTCCTATCTCGTGGGTTCCATCAGGATAAATAAGACAAATATTTACATAGATACATACATACATCACGCCTGTGTCCCATCGGGGTAGGCAGAGACTATGGATCTCCCCCTGTTACGATTTTGTTTCTTTCGCTTCCCTTACTCGCATTAGTCCTTACATATACGCTCGTTTATTCTTAGTTAACTTCTAAGATATGTTCGCCTAGGTCGTCCTATACCAACTCTTGTATTCACATCCGCTCTATAGTTGTGCAGTCATTCTACTACTTTCATCCATTTTTTCGACATCGATCTCTTATCACACTATTCTTTAATCTGTCTCTCAAACTCACACCATACATACTTCGAAGTGCTTTGACAAATAAATATTCAGAATAACTTTGTTTGGGTGTTGTAATTTAATTTTTATTTTTTTCCACCAGATCTAGAAACAAGCATACACTCCGCTTGATAGTAAGCGTCACTGCAGCCTATAGACGCTCGTAATATCACAAGGATATCATTAGCGCGTTGACTTGAAGACATTATGTCGCATTACCCAGTAATTAATTGCACTGCCGTTCTCACCCTTCAAACCGGAACACAACATAGTAAAAACTGCTATTTGGGCAGAAATAAGGGAGAGTGATGTACCAATGCAGACGAAATTTGTATGAGGACTACTTCATTGTAAGTATTATATTTGTGATTCATCTATTGTCTGATGTCCGTAACACAAGAACTTCGAGCGAATTATCTCGAAGAGATGGTTGAAGTCTCGGGTGAATTTATTACTATTATTTGTGTTGCCATACTGAAAAAGTAGAATAGTACCTCCCTCTGTATTAAGTGTCGTAATAGGCGACTAAGGTAACTGAACCGACAGATATATAAGTCTCCTCATCGCGTAAGTTGCGCTCTGCGATTGCCAGCACTCTTGCCCAGCACGGCAATTTTAGGCAACTTCCCCCTTTCTTGGGACAACATTAGGGCAACCAAACAAGATATTCACGGCACTTGTGATATCATACAACATTATTATCGTATAAGCTAGGTCATGCCTTAGTTAGGTCAATAAATCCTAATACAGAGATTTATCAGTGTCAGAACAAATATAAAACAAACTTTCAAAATCACCAGGTTTCATGCTGTAATAAAAAAACTAAAATATCATACGGATTAACAATATTAAAAAAGCAATTAATTTCTTGCAGTGATAAATAATATGATAATTCGTATTTTTTTATGCGAGACCAAGCTAAGATTACTTACGTATGGTCTATGTTAATTATAGCACTGATAGCCTTAAGGTATCATCATATCAGACGTGCGATATCCACTGGACGCAGGTTTTCCAATAGAACCGGTTGTTGGCTACCTGAACCAGCGCGATCCGGTTCAAGTCAGAACGTGTATCCACTTTATGAGTGGACTTGCTTCGTTGCGCTTTTCTTTAACATGACTAAGTGGATAAACAAACATACGGTCCTTGTGATGGATTATAATAATACGCAAGTATTACCACAAGGATATCACTAGCGCGTTTCCAACCTTGAGATTTAAAGGTATTGTAGCACATTACCCAGTAATTTCACTGCCTCTCTTACCCTTTAAACCAGAACAGCAATCTGAATACAGCTGTTTGACGATATAAATAGATAAGAGAGAAGTATCAATGCGGACGACCTCTCTATGAGGTGTACCTCTAAAAAGATCCCGGAGCGTCGTCTTCATTCAAGAAGCTTACGACCTTGATCCATTATTAGTTAACATTGAAAATCGTGGGGGCGTGTCTAATCCGAATCTCACACATACTCAGGTTATTTCGTAAGCAATACTTGTACTAAAGGCGTGATAGTCGCAAAATCCGTGTTAACCTAAGAGACAAGACATTTCACAAATGATTTCAAAATCGTTAAGACATTGCATAACTATATAAGTGGTTGTAAAATACATTCATACTCTCGTACATGTTTTATCCTCTCGTGCTTGTTAAATAAATGCGATTGTTAAATGTTTACGACGTTAATACATTGCATAAAGACATAAAACAAATAACTACATACACTTAAGTTACGCACATTTCTTAAACACATAAGTAAATGTTAACCAGTAAATATTTGTTAAGTGCATTAGCATGAACGAGCCATCCATAATGTTCAAATTCAATTAAAGGCAACGAAACGAAATAGCACAATGATATGAAAAAAGGGAACATTGATCAAAGATTTAATTTAATTATATACCTATAATATATATAGACATGTTATAAATACAAATATCTGTTTCGTACACGCGTGTTGGCACACGGACGAAGTCGCGCACAGTAAACTAGTCCGTATTAATATGGCCGTCATTATTTTTGGTGGTTCCCGCGAATTCGGCCAGCCGCTTACCTCAATGCATGCGGGGCCGGGGAGAGGGGTTCGCGGGGAGGGCAAAGGGGGGGGGGGCGATGCGATGTTAATTAATAACGTCTGTCTCACGCGCGCTAACGACGCCGCCACGAGTACATTATTTAGCCACCTGATTAGTTCAGCACCTAGCCCGCAGCACTAATTAGTGGGCCTCCAATTTGATTTCACTGCACTATGCCTAATTGGCAGTTAGTAATTGACGCCGCGTCAATGGACTCTTTTGCACTGTCAAAGAACTTTTTTCACCTTTGTTTGAAGTTTGTGACGATCGGTTAAAATTATTATTTCGTGTGTCACTGTGGATTTAATTGGTCTGAAAGTAATTGATGACGGCTCCGATGGCAGGACGGTAATGTACACGGCGTTGGCGTACGGCGGTCCGGTCGATTCCCAGTTGTGACAATTTTACAGCAGTTTTATTTACAGCTATATTGTTTGAATGTTTAGTACCAGTGTTTTGTGTTATTCAATGTTACTTCCACCATTAAAGATGTCTGAAGATATGATGCGATTAATTAGCTTATAGGCGAATGTATAAAATTGATTTATTGGAGAGGAATGGATATATTAATTAACTTTTTTCACATATTAGTGACGACACAATTAGTGTAAAAGGGTTAATCGATAAGGTTCAATTGATTGATCGATCTACGGATGAACTATTTCAAATAACATTAATTAAATCATCATATTTCTGTTTCACCGTACATTTATATAATTGGTGAGGATCCAATTTGATTTCACTGCAATGTCGCTAATTGGAAGTTTGTAATAGACGACTCTCAGCCACATCAATAGAGTGCCTTAGTTTGATGGTCCAAGTATTTCCGAGTTTTCATTTTAATCCATCCTTCGTTATAATACAGATGTTCCTTTCGCTCGATATTCTGATAATTATGGGTAAACATAAACAACACACAATATTTTTAAATTCAATGAAATTAAAAGTTACAAATTGGTAAACGATCAATTTATTAGAGAATCTCAATATAATTAGTTCCCAAAAATGTCCTAACCACATGTATAGAGTCCGACTAGAGGAAGACCACACTGTCTTTTCTAACTGAAAAAAAATGCTTCGAAATAATAATCAAAAGAGACTAGAACATACTTCGAGAATGTTTCACTTGTGTGTCAATGAGAGAGGTATCAACTTATATTTAGAGAGACAATACACCTGGTTACCGGTGCGGGCGGTCGAACAATTTTTTTCGAAATAATGTTTACATTTACGAGTGAACGACTAATAAAATATGGAATCGCCTGATTCAAGCTTGACGGGCTGGCGACCGTGTCAACAGAACCCAACCAGTTTTATTTCTATTCTATTATTAAAACGTTTAATTTAGGGCAACAGTTTTACACACAAAACGATCAAAACCCAATCTCCCGGTGCCGAATAGAAAACCTATTCGAAATTGATATGGGCGGAGTGCAACGCCGCGTCGCGCCTATGCAGCCTCGTAAACGGCAGTCGCGCGTGTGAAAACAGCCTATCGCACAAGCAGAATGTGGACTCTACGCCGTCACCGGTGAAGCCAAATTGGTATGTTCGATGCACGCAGTGAGACGTGTTACATAGAAGGACGAATTTCGTTAATAAATAAACGCAGTGCCGGCCGTTCGGCTGGCTCGGAAAATAGGAAAAAACGCGCAGGCGAAAATTTGGCGCAAGTATGACAGGGTAGGCTTCGACGGTGTGTCGTACACAAATCATTATTCGATACCGACCGCTGTCAAAGGAATTTTTAATAATGTTTACCGGCCGAGATTTGGTTATTCGCAGCTCGCACTTGCCGTGACGAATGGTGTCGCTTGTGATATATCCAGTGCAACATTCCGATCTGATTTCTATGGACAACTGTTAAATCCTTCTTTTACGTATTCCGTTTGGTTTCATTTGTAACTGTCAAAATGCTATGATTTTCACGTGAATGTGTCACTTCCGGGATTTGCTCGCGCCGGTCCGTTTCGATTTATTTTTGTGCTGTAATATAAATACTATCATAAAGGAACAACTTTGTTGGATTACAACTCATGATTCAGTTTTATTTTTTCAAAATTCAGCCTGCACAACGTAATTCTAAAACTAATGGACTTTATCTATAATCTACAAATAAGTCAATATATGTCAACTATAGTTAATATTGCAAGAATATAATTCCTTCTTCTTCATCTTCAATAATAGGATAACTATATGCATGCTTATATACTTTGTCAAAGGCAATAATCATTCATTTGAACTTCAACGGAGCTGCTTCCAAAGGCAAAGTGGCCCGGTGGACGCGATATTGTAAGGCAAGACCAACCAATTAAGAAGCACACCACCAATTTGAGGCGACAAAGACTACACAGCCGCAAGATTGGCTCTTCGTGTCGCAGGGATGGCAACAATACTTGTCGCGACAACGTTTTGCCGGCATGTTTCGACGTCCCAACAAATGTCACTGCAGGTTTCATTCAAAGTGTTTACGCCAGACACGAAGGGCGATAGATGGCGCCACCGTCGCAACGAAATGTTATTTGGCACGGTAAATATAATTTAATCCTTGCATAAATCACATCAAAAAATAGTAATTGCGTCTTAACTTTTCTTTGCTCTTACATATATAAATATTTAAAACTTCATTCTTAACACATACTATAAGTAATGATATGGTTACGTCATACTTACTAGGGCAGTTTAAAAAGTCAACAATCTGTCCATTCTGGGAATTAAAAATAACTCACCAGTTTCTGGGCGGGCCATCTACGCTTATTAAATTTAGGACAGAAAAACTAAATATTAACAAACTATATTAACTTAAAATAATTATTTAATTCTGGCTTTTTAAATTTATAATAATACATACATGTATTGATATACGTCATTTCTGCTGTCTATGACAGAAGGGAAA
Source organism: Heortia vitessoides (assembly GCA_020976665.1). Lineage (NCBI taxonomy): Eukaryota > Metazoa > Arthropoda > Insecta > Lepidoptera > Crambidae > Heortia > Heortia vitessoides. The sequence continues at coordinate 13,889,742 of JACJUM010003174.1, read as the reverse complement.
TCTTGGAATTGTGAATAAATAAAATGTACTTGATATTTTCTCGTCATATTTAAATTATGAAACAGATTTCGTCATATATAATAACTATCATTTGAAATTATTTTTGTTCTATTAGGATCAAATTATAATAAATTTTGTGACATGATGTATTTGAATGTACAATAAAAAACTTTAGTTTTAATTTATATTAAAGTACATAATTAAATTTCAGTCGAATTATTTTAGGCAGTAAGAAGAAAATATATATATATTTGAGAAATATTTATAATATAACTAAATATAACTATGTAGGTCTATGGTTACATTTTACAGGGATTTAGAAAAATCATCGCTAAACTTATGTTTGAATTACAAATATGCTACTGTCGCTTGTGACTTTGCTCGTGTGATATCATGGTGCTTCCAGAAAGTAAGTACCAGTGAAGCTAGCAATCCCGTATATAAATATTTACCATGTGGGTAAAACTCACATAGGTAGAGCTTTCAATCGGTAAAAGAAATTTGAATTTCGAGATACGTTACCATGGGAATGCTTAGTCTATGATCCTCTAGAAATATATTTTGTTATAGGAGTTTAGTGATTACAAACGATAAAACGAATATCAAATGTTTCTAATCAATAATAGTTTACCTACTGCGATCTACATCGCGTCTATAAGGATCTCTTTTCGAGTTAAAAATAGAGTCTGTCCCGACAATTCAAATTAGCCTCATGTCAAACAAAATCAATTGCACACAGACATACATACACATATAATACAGGTATGTATCAATAACTTTAACAGTTGTATTTGTCTATTGAACGTGGTCCAGCGGACTTGCTCTCCAAACACGTGATACGAAAATACTAAATCCCAAATGAAAGACCAGTGGCCGGTTCATATCGGGCTCAATCAATTCGCAGCTGCTCCGCAAATATGTGCGTCACAGTGATTTACGTGGCACCACAGTAGTGCTGCCCGAAGGCACACATCACGTCCTCCGCAGAAGCTGTTCCCTAATAAATAGGCATCGCTTCTAGTCTATTTCAATCAATATATCAAGACCTGAACGTATGCTGGCTGTTCTGAAATTTAAATTGATCTAAGCAATTGTAATTTTAAGGTATATAATTTAATTAAGTTCTTTAAGTATTGCAATTCCATGGAATAGACTCATCGACCACCATTAATTTGGTTATAAATAAACTATAACGTATTTGAATTGCAATACTGACTTGCTGCCTAAGTAAAAACAAATTAATAAGCTAACAAAAGTATCTTTGCAATTAGTGCGATAGTGTCTCTAATGTAATCTACTAACTCTGATATGGTGCATCGTGTCACTAAATTAGTTTCCGAGTTAGGGCCAAATTGTATGTGTTAAATATTTATTAGGTATACAAATGTTGTATACGAGATATGTATTATCAGATATTATTATATGTAGATACTTGCTAAGCAGTTCGATGTCTCGGTCAAGAAGTATTTTATTTTTTCTGTATGTAATTTATTGTGTACAATTAAGGGTATATTATTATTATTTTATCACCCACTAAATGTGAAATAAACACCATATTTACTAACATTCAGAGTTCACTAGTCATAATAAAACTATTCGGAAAGAAGATTAATATATTGAAGTCTCATACAAAGGTCGTCGTTGTTGGTAACTCACTCTCACCTTTTTCTACCGCCAAATAGAGCAGTGTTTACATTGCTGTGGTCCGGTTCAAGGGTGAAAAAGGCTGTAAAATTACTGGGTAATTTATTCACTCGATTGGAATTTATAAAATAGTACTTACTATTTGTATAAAATAGTAGTATATATCTAACTGCCCTATCTCATTTTCTTCGTTTATGTCCATCCAAATTGATCGCTCTGAGCGATAAGGCCGCCAATTTTATTATAATTCTCTCTTATGTAATTTTCTGTGTACAATAAAGAGTATATTATTATTATTTTTGAAATGTGCTAATGATATAGTTGAGTAGAGATGATAATAAGAGCGTCTAAAAGCCGCGGTGATACCTTCAATCACGCGAGCCGTACGACTCAAAACAATAACGTCAACAAAATATGTAAAATAAGTTAAATTAAACTCGTTTTAATGCCGATATTAAGTAGTTGTATTATGAGTCCCCGTCAATAGCCAACATATTAAGAACAATGGAAAACTGAGAGGCCATTAAGATATATGACCGGTCGCAATAATTGTTCCCTTCCGCGAGCCGACGCCGACGGCGGAAGTTAGTCTAATGTCGATCACGATAATTTCATTCAAGAACATTCTACTTGTATGTAGATCGTGTTATTAATTTGTTATAACACAGCACCGTTTTACTTCCTAATTAGTTAGAGTTAATTAACTTATAAATAAGGGCCAACAATTTAAAGAAACTTATAATTAGAAAAGCGATATAAATATATTTCAAAAAATAATTTGCATAAATATTTGAAAAGCTAAGCTCGAAAAGAACAAGAGGATTTGGATGACAGTAAATGTATTACCATAGTAAATATGACATAAGTAATTTTGCAGCTCGATTCGGAATCGAACGAAATCTATGTATTGATAATATTTGTTGTAGATAAAGGAAACATCAATTAATAGTAAGAACACTAGAATTATTGACTCCTTTGTATATAGCTCCTCGTTTCAGTAAAGTTACTACATAGAGACATGTTATTTTTGAATATAATTTAAGAAACTAAAAAGTCCTAGGTTTACATTATTACAAAATTTTATGTCTATGTCTTCAAAACGAGTTCTTCAAGCATAAAATTGTTGGACGAAACCATAGTTACAATCAATCAGTATCTCTACCAATTAGCATTACTAATCCAAATATTCAATAACTCCAATATTCCAGAGCCGGACTCGGTAATCGAGTTGCGACGAAGATTAAACCTTGTCTTCAGTCTCGTAAGCCATCCCGTCGGCGGGTCTTTAGTTTCGGAGACGCCGGTCAGACGGCCGGACGGACAAAGAGACAAACGAAATTAATCGAGGTCATGCGATGGCGTAATCCAATCGTGCCCTAGCTCGGTTTGGCGAAATCGAGGCAGCACTGAATTTGAACAGTAAACAAGTAATGTAAGTTAGTGTAGTTATTGAACTGGTTTTGTAAGATTTAATAAATTTGATTTCAACTAATCTGCAAACTTATTTATATTTATTTCATATACTATTTTTTTCATAGAATTATTTAGAAATATTTCATCCGGTTAATATTTTATAAATTAGCGTCTTTGGTTGTCTATCGGAAAAGGTCAGATCACGCTCTAGAAGGAAAGCAGTTACTACTGGTTTTAATAATTTTCCAGAATGTGTATAGCAATTTTAGAATACTACTTTTTGCTTGAATTATTTTGTGTTTGTTATTAGGAGACGTCCACTGTTGACGTTACTTGTAACTTTTCAAATGATGTTATAAGCAACCATAGGCTTGATTACTCGCAACTGAGTGATTGATTGTTTGCTTTTAGTTGCCATCTTCCATGTATCAAATACACAGCGTACTGTATGCAGGCTGTGGCGATTCGCTTACCGACTTACACACTCAGTGAGCAGGCGGTTAACAGCGAAATTACGCGTGCACATCGTCAGTCCTTTGTGGTTAATCTTAAGTACCACAGTGCGTCTATTACGGCACATGTGGTTATACTCTAATGCTCTAGTCGGTGAATAGCTTTGTTACACACAGTTTAAAACTTAGAACAATATTTATCTTGATTGAAGTAATTTAACATCCGTACTAATATTGTTACTATTCACGGTGGAACGGCCGAACAGTTCTGGATTTAGTTAAATTTGGCACAGAGATCTTTGATAGTCTAGAATAAAAAAAAAATTTTATGTAGAGAACATGTTTCCGTGGGATAAAACTGGCTCTTTATTTATCACTATAAAATCGCCATATGACCTCGCCGTCATAGTCGTGAGCGGAAAGCTAGTAAAATATAAAAGAAAGTACACAAAGCCTGTTTCCAGTAAATCTATTAATTATGCGATGTCGAAGTGTGTTTAAGGTTGGTCCGAACGAGCCGGTGGCCGGCGCCGGGCATTCGGTCGTCCAATTTGGCTGGTCGTTAAAGTGCAAAAGACGCGGAGTTTAATTGCGACCGCGCGCCCCTAATGAGGCCCTGTGCCTGGCCCGGACGATACTCGCAAATTGACGTTGTACGTAAATTGTCCCTCGACACAGAGTTTTAAAGACAATCGAAAATGGATGAAGACTTTTAAAGAAGACCTCTTACATATGTCGTCTGCATTGACACCTAACTCTCACATATTTCTACTGACAAATAGCAGTGTTCACATTTGCTGTGTTCCGGTTTGAAGGGTGAGAGAAGTAGAGAAATTACTGGGTAAAGTGATACTGTTTCTTCAGTTCAAAGGGTTGGTGCCCCGCTAGTGATATATTCGTGATGACACGAGCGTCTATGGGCTGCGGTCAGATTTACCATCAAGCAGACCGTATGCTTATTTGTTGACTTCGTTATATAATTATTTTTTGCGAATCAGTAACTCTATATAGAGGCTTGGGACGCTAGACTTTTTTTATTAACCACGTGATAGGAGTTGATCCCAATTTATTGTTTCATCGTTATTTTGTAACTGGCAACATCAGCATAGTCAATTAAGTTGCTTTGTTTCAATAGATATCGTTAACATACTCTCCATGCCTCTGCGTTTATAAAAATACAATTTAGTACACGGGCGGCAAATAACAAAATAATTATAAAAATGGACTAGAATAGAATATCAATAAAAGTAGATATCAGATCTACAAAAATAGACTTGAAGGTAAGATTACGTAACTTATACCTATAGTGTAACTAATTTATAATTAGCACTGCTATCTAGAAATTATTTACATCGTTATTTTAAAATATCCCCAGGAACATGCTTGAAAATAATTCTTTAAACTCAAATGTGTACCTAGTTACATAAACTTGCCCGTAACTTTAACTATTGCAAATCCGAAGTGCTAACAAGTGTTAGTGGCGGTAAGAAGTTGGCATTTTACAGGGCTCGTTAGCAAGAAGGGGCGAGGGGAGGGGCTGATTGCCGATTGAGCGGCAATTGCATGATTGACGGAGCCTGGCACTAACGAACTGCTTCAACCATAGGTGTCCCAGCCCATTTTAGACCTATTGGACATATCGTTTTACTTATATTGGAATGTGAGTTTGTTCGTTGGCATGATTTATCCTAAAATATCATCATCATCATATCAGCCATTGGAAGTCAATTGCTGGATATAGGCCTCTCTAAGAAAGTCGGAGTATTACCCATAATTCCCGCTAGGCAAGCGTGTCGTCAATCGCAGAGCGTAGCTTCCGCGATAGGGATGCTGCTACCCATCTCCGGCCTGTGCATTAGTACATCCACTAATTCGGGTGGACACACCGCCATCTTTCGGTTCTGGTAGATTAAAAAAATAATAGAAAATCGATTTTAAAATTACTAAAGTTTCTAGCCTATCGCAAAGAATACTCGCAGAAAGTTTCCATAACTAACTATTGAAAATGCGAGCTAACAAGTGTTGGCAAGAAGTTGGCATTTTACAGGACTCGTTAGCGGCGAGGAGGGCTGATTGCCGATTGAGCGGCAATTGCTTGATTGACGGAGCCGCGCTCTAACGAACCTGCTTCAACCGTACGGACGTGCCTCATATACAGGGGCAAAGTTTGGGGACATGTGGATTATTTTTGACTGCTATTAGTCTTATAGGACACTGACCTCATTAGCTTAAGACTATGGCTCCATTGTTTTTAATATCACCGGGATCGATTTTCGTTTTTTCAATTATTCTATCTAAATCTTGGTAAAGGTACTACTTACTTCATTTAGGTATAGGTAAACTGGTTCCAGCTTGTGCGTTGTTAGTAAATCTCAGTATAGATTAAACATGAGATTATTTATTGTACGAGCGAAAACAACAACACTTACGATCGTCAACATAATCTTTCTTGTATTATTCTAATCAATGTTTACGCTGTTCAGTGCTCTGATCGCATTGGTCTCACGTGTTTGGTAGTGAGAGCTATAATGAAGCGGGACTGGCCTGTTGTTCCGGGAACCCGGTTTTAAGAGCCCTGGATAGAGTGTTTGTGTTTCGCATAGCTCCACGGGTGCGTGTTTGTTAGGTTTAATGTTGACTTATCTATTAATAAAATACATCAAGATCCGTAAGAAAACTATATACATTGACATTGTTATACACAATTAAAATTGCAATAAAAGGTAAAATGTACTGTGGTTGGTTGGTACTAGTTTTCTAATAGAGGCAATGAGAAGAAAGAGTAAAGGCATAGGAACATTACTGATAAAGAAAAATGTGATCCGATACCTCCGTAAAAAGCTATGTCTCACTATAAATTCTACGTGATTCAAATATATCTTCACTGACAATAAATTATTATCAGCAAAATCAAATTATCATGCGGCATTTGCGGTTATTGAAGCATTTCATTCGATCTCAATTAGGAAATCAATCGGACACAATACAAAATAGTGCCATCGTTACCGTTTTCAATGGGACCATTTAAATATCGTAGCCGGGCTACGGACTACGACCCATTCCTGATTGCTGCTTCAATTCAAATAATTTGGTCGGCGACGGCTCCCCGGTTCCCGCAGGTATTCTGTTCATTTACTTGTAGACGAGACATTGTGCGACGCGCACCGCACGTGTAAACAAACCGACAGTATCAACGTCTTCATATAAACAATACGCATGCTATAAATCATTATAAAACTCGAATTAAGACAGCTTAATGTTTATACAACGCGTCCGCTTTCATGCACACATCTAACACGTCGACTAATTTCGTGCGTAGTAATCAGCAGCACGAAACATCATCAACGTCTTTGTGGCGCGAGCCCGCAATCCATCAAACCGGGACAAAGGCGTCGGATAAACGCGGCATTTGTTTGCGTGAGCGCGTTAATTTTGTTAAGGAGTCTCAATCAGGGAAGGCGTGTAAGTAAAGTCGGGCGGCCGCGGGATGGATTCGGGAGAATCAGCGCACCTGGAGGCGCGGGGGACTCGTTAGTTGTTGTTTGCCGAGTGACGCGGGTCAATCAGCAGAGACATGCACGGAACCGCACTTCTTCGCCCCCCTCGTCCGGACCGCCTCGCTCGTTAGCCGCGCCGTCTCTGTCAACTGTGAGACGGGCTTTATCGAATCTACGACGCACGAGCCGCGCCGTCGTGGCCCACTCTTCTCTAGTTTGGCTCAACCGCTGGTAAACAAGGGAAATCAGTGTAAAACGAATTTGTATGAATGGTAAATACGAATCTGTCGGGGCTCCTGTTGCAAATTGACGTGATGATTACGTAAACACCGTCGAGAAATCGGTATTGATAAGGCTGTGTTGACAGTTGATGTTGCCATTTTAAGTGATTGCTAAGTCGTGCTTATTTATAGGGCTTTTCATAATTTAATATGCTAACATAATACACGTATTTTTATTACATGATTAAGTCGAGAAACAATTATACTTTCCACATAATAAATCCAGAAGGATATCACTAGCGCAATAAACACTTTGGGATTTGAAGATAATTTTGACTGCCTCGCTCACCCTTGAATCCGGAACACAACAATGCGAACACTGCTGTTTGACGGTAGAAATAGGTGAGTGAGATACCAATATCGACCCTTACAGCTCTTTCTGTGGTGACACTAAAATGTGACTTATTTGACATCTTGTGACAAATGTTATAATTTTTTTTAGAGATAAAGGTTTAGTTATTTTTTTTGCAATGTACTAATTATTATTTAATATACACCGTCTATCCTAAACATGCAATGAATATGTCAGAAAGACAGTCAAACGATCAGTTGACATAAATGTAAGCTCCGTGCAATCAGCAAACTAGTGCAAGTCGCTGTGATTTGCTTATAAAAAGGTGGTCATACGAGCCCTGCGGGGTGGGTTAATTGTGCGGAATCCGGCAGTTTAGCTAATTAGCGAGGGGGACCAGCTGAAGCCCACGTGTCGGGGCCGGGCCGGGACGCGACAACCCTGGCTACACAACTATTGTCACCTTCCAAGCTATTTTTAACAAGCCATAGTAACGATGAGGTTGCTCTTTGTACGTGTTATATTATTTTATGCAAGACATTTGACACGGCAATTAACAAGGCTAGATAACGCAGTAACACTGTATTTAAAGTGATATGTACGAGTATATTGCTATCACCGCCAGACGAGTGAAAGGTGTATGAATCTAGGTTATTGTTACTCCGACTCGATAATCATTTGTGACTCTTTCTAAAGTGTTTATTTATTTATTTAGGTATAAGAAATTGTTGTTCTTTAACATGAAATGTAATAGCGTTATATATATTTTTTGGGTAGCATTAATAAATCGGAACCATTAAGATATCGTGGGGTATAAAGTCTTGACAGACCCGATGGCGCAGATGGAAGCTATCTTATCTATTACGCTAATAGTTGTGGGTTCGATCCCTACGCATGACAAACATTTATATCATGCTATTTGTGTTAGTTTCATGTTTGGGTTAAAATATTAATTCAAGTACAATTATATGTGTGATTCCTCTGTTATCTAATATTCGTAACACAAGTGCTTTAGCTCGGAGTTAGGTATGGGATGTGGTGTTTATATTATATTATAATATTTTTTTGTAACAGGTGTAGTAAAATTTAAATGTAGCGAAGTATCTAAAAAAGAACATGTCAAGTACACAAACAAAAACCCGCCGAACGACTTTGTACGACTGCTAAAGACAAGTCACTGATAATTTTTTATCAATTTGTCCACAAATTAAATAAATAATATCAATACTTGCAACATACTGTAAATAATACCAGTGTTAAAGTGACTAAACACGGGGGCATTATCCCCGATTTGCTTACAAATAGATGGTCACACGATCTCTGAGTTTGGATAATTAGTGAAGGGGCGCCCAGCAGCTGCGGCCCATGTGTCGCCCCGGGCCCAAGCCGCGGCAGCCCTGGCTACACGCATGTTCCATTGTGATTTTGCCCACCTTACAATGCTGGTTTTAATACGATCCGCAATACGCATTTCTTTAAACGTGAATTGAATCCGTCAAAGAAGCATTCAAGCGTTTTAAGTAAAGTACACAAAAAAGGTATAGAAACTATAAAATATGTGCAAAAGAAAAGCATTCTTTTTAATATTATGAAGTCAGCAAACAAGCACGGCATAACATCTTCCTTTTTGGAGAGACTTATGTCCACCAGTTGACTTACAAAAGCTGGTATGATGTTGATGATGATGAAACAAGCATACGAATCGCTTAAAGGTAAATGTGACGCTAGTGTCATCACGAGGATATCATTAGTGTGCCGCCAACCCTGCTTCCACGACTGTCAGTCCGTCCGTTTATCAAATCTTAGTTTAGTTTAACAAACATTGTAAAGAGAAAGCTGATGATATAATACAACGCTAGCCGCAAATTAATTTCACGCGGGCGAAACAGAAAACACAGCTAGTGTTCATTAATTAAGTGCTCAAGTAAAAGTTTGACGTTATATATCGTAATTATAAATTTAATTATTTCGAAGTAATGACAATTATATCTATAAATCCTAATTTTATAGTACCTTAAACTAATGCTATGCTATTAAATATCAATTAATTTTATGGGTTATATTGAGAACCTGATCAGAAAACCTCGTATAGGCCCCGAGGTAATAATTGGTTACGAGCGTTTCTTACGACTCCGCGACGGCCGAGTTCTATGGTCGGAATATGTTCAAATGAATTGCTAATTCACCTCCTATTATACACAACGTGGAACAGTTAATGGATATTCATAACTTCGCAAAGAGGTATAAAATTACCATAACCGTCGACATGTTCGTAAAGCAAAACTATTCCAACCCGCAGTTTGTGACATGATTAATCAAAACTTTTTCGGTAAAACCTTTGGTTAGCCATCACCTAATTTAATTCTTAGCGTTCGCTAACGAGACCAATTTAGCCGGTCTCAAGAGATGCCGTCGATCGACGACTCGTTGTGTGCAAACCTGAGTGCTTTTTGTTCCGTTCTCAGGTAGAAAATACAACGGTTCCGAGCATTTTCATAACAATGCGCCTGCGGCTTCTCGGTATACTTTTTTGGGCGTTCGATACGTTTGACAGGCAAGCTATTGTCATCGGAAGATGACGACTAAAAACTGTGCGTTTGCCTGATCAGTGGGAGAGATCGATCGGATATCGGATTTTAGAACACTAATTAGCTGAGCCTCGAGAGGCTTAGCCTAATCCAGGCTTACTGAATCTTTTTATAAACTACATTTTAATTTAATCAGAACGCAACTATACTAAAATAATTTATGTCGGTAATAGAGCCTTGTCTTAAGTAATTTTTTTTAGTAATAATCAGAATTCCATTCTGCTCAGCCAAAAGCCGTAAAATCTGTCAAGTCTATAGATCCTATATATATGTTACGGCACCCCAATTTCATAACCGAATACAATACTAGAGTTGATTAACTTACCTTGTGTAGTCGCTTTTACAAAGGATCATGCCTCCTTTGAAATAGAAGGAGCGCCCCATGTCTGCGAGTGCTTGGCCGCAGCACGTGCATTTCAGGCAGCCATGATGCCAGTATCTGTCAAGGGCGTGTAGAAGGAACCGCTCGACGATCTTCCCGCCACAGCCGGCGCACTCTTTGAGTGCTGGGTTGTTGTTGTTGTGTGGGTAGTCGTGGCCGTTGGCAGCAAATGCTGCCTCTGGAGAGGGCGGGTGCGGCGAGCTGAGGTCCGCGTACCCGTGGTAGTGCGGGTTCATGCTCAACGCGCTCGCTGCCAGCTTGACGTTTGGAGCGGGGACCGCTCGCACCGACCACCACGACTACACGCCCTGCGAACAAAAATACCTCTTATTATTTTGTCAAGAAAATAATTATGAGCCATTTAATTTATGATAGTATTTTTTTTTGGTAAAATTTTGCTTTCTACAATAACGCTGATTCGATTTAGAACTGTCCTAAAAATCGGATACTAAAATAATTATAAATTAAAAACTTGCTTGCTTTAAGTAAATAGATTAACGTAGTCAGTACCATGAACTTTTAAAATGAAAATACCGGAAACAACAGGAAGATTCACAGATTCATAGGCGGTTGACCCTTTGATTTTTTTTTCTCGGACAGAGGTACGGGATTCGGCATAGGCCTGCGGACCGCCGCGCTTATAAAATTTTCCAATTAGCAATTTCGTACAATTAGGAGGGCGGCGGGGTGCCCGTGAGGCGGGGTGGAGGGACGGGGGGTAGGGGTGCGGGCGAGCGGTGCGTCAACCCGATCCAATTAGCTCGCGGCCGGCGGAGCGGCGGGCCGCCGTCTGAGCGGCCCTGTCGCCATAAAACTTAATTAAACGTTTTAAAACAAGTATTCATTAAAGAATAATCAAGCTTATGTAGTCATAAATAACCGGATTGTCCCGCGCGGAACGGGTGCCGTAATTAAGACTGCACAGAGTTGATCAACGCACTGATTTGAAACTACCCTTCATTAAGAGCGCGAGGCGGGCGAAGCTTCCGCTGCGGTGCAGAAACTAATTAAGAATAACGGACGCTTTAAAAGCGTAATTAATTTAGATTGTAATTCTATTTCTCCGAGAGTAAAGTAGACAATTATTTCAGTAGCCCTTTCTTTTGGAACGATTTGCTCTGCTGAATGTAATTTGCTTAATTTCTGTGTCTGACATAATAAAAGGGGTTTGTAGTTTAGGCTAGATTAATTAATTGTAATGCCGAATGAGCGGGGAATGTTATAACTGTGCATCATTTGAAGCAATAAGACGACAACCATAGTTGATGGTAATCTGATATGAGGAAAGCAAAGCCTGACTAATAAAAGTCCAAAGCTTTCTAAGGAACCGGTAGCATTGCGTGCGCCCGTTGCGTGCGTGCTAATGAGCAGCGTCGCGTGCGCAGCCTAGTCTCGTATGCTGATAGTTGGGATATGCCCCCGGGAAGTCATCAGGAAATGGTTTCTTAGTTTAGTTTCATTTTAGCCGGTTGACGGTATTTAAATTTATTTTCTGGTTATTGTTAAATACATAAATTTTATATGTCCTTTGTTAATTGAAAGCTGCCATTTTTAGGCATAAACCTTTGTGACCTCAATGTGTTATCACATGCCATTTAATTTATTTCTTAAGGTTTATGAACACGCGATCTCTTTAAATAACACGACGGAAATAAAAAAAACAGCACAGTCTCTTTAAAACTGTCAGTGTATTGTATAACCCGTCTCAACTTTTAAATGTCACCAAAAGAATAATCACATTCATCCAGGTTATACAAACACGAACCAGAATGTATGCAATTTTGCTGTCGAGTTCAACTTATAACGAAAGGGCTATTCACACGTTCATAAGTTAACACCAACACTTCTAGCTCGCCACTAACTTTGTAACACAATGCAAAGTTGCCATCCATCACGAGACACTACAGAAGAACAAGAGTTAACAATATTAAAAAGAACACTGCCAGCTACTACCACATTACATAAAAAAAACTTTGGAAATCTTTTGAATTCTTGAACTTAGAACTCGGTGATCCTAGGTTTTTTAACCTCTTTGATGTGTTTGTGTTTAAGATCTTTATTCTCATACGAAAACGAAATTACATTTCATTTACAATTTATATAAATAGTTTTAATAAAAACATACAATTAGCCGGTAAACATTGATGTCCTTTCTATGTCTAATGATGAGAATGTTCAGTCATTGGAAACAATTTTTTATATATTTAAAACGGTTCCCAATATCTGAGCGTGAAGATTAAGTTAACAAGACCCATTAAAACCTTGCATAACACCCAATGCATACTTCAGGAATTGGATGTGATTTGAAACTAGTGAACTGAGTATCGTTTTCTTCCTAAGGTTAAAGTTAAAAGGTGAAAATAATAGGTAAACCACAACAGGTTACCTCTTCTTAGTTATTACAGGTGTGATGTGTTTGCCACCCCGCCACATTTATACTGGTTTCGTCACAAACATTGTTAGGTAATCATTTCTTATATATTACTACTACGCTTTAATAATACAAATGGTGCAATAATTATAGTTATCGTCGAATGCGTACCAACAACTGTAATTGCTTCGAAAATCGTTGAATGGAAGGAAATAGATCATCACGTAATTTTGAAACCCTACTTTACAATTCATTGTTCATAAATAAAAAATAATAATGTCAGCTTACGGGGCACGAAACGAAATTGTGCATAATTACTCAAACTTACGTCTGTTGGGCCTGGATTAAGTGTGGATGTGAAAAAGACCGTGTTGAGTTGTGATAAGGTTGGGAATCGGGCTGTTTGTTGTTTTGTGCGTGTTTAGGCTCGTGGGGGAGGCCTGGGAACCTAGCAGGTGTCGTTTTCATTATTCAAGGCCCATTGATTGGATACTTTGTTACCGTTTAAAAATCTTATTAGCAACCACCCGACAACAAAAATGGAGCTTCCCTATTTACCTGTTAAGTGATTTTTTTTCAATTACTACGATGAACTGCATATTTGAATGTAGTAAAAGTGGAAGTCATCTTGTTAGTATTTTATTTCCTTCTTCCTTTCAAGTATTTGTTAGCAATAAGCGGGATGATTTTACAAATTTTTACTGGACTGTGTTCTTTAAAACGCTTGTTTTTTGTACACAACAAAAGGTTTATTGACGACAATGTTTTGTATAAGGTTTATGTTACGCATCTTTGTGATTGGTTGGATCTTTTAGTTGTCTGAGAAATGTGAAATTTTCTGTGATGGAAAATTTTCAAGCTTTATACAGTAAAATTGTTTCATTACAAGAATACAACAGAACAACAGTGTTAAAATAACCAGAATCAATATTTTATTTCTTCAACAACGAATTAGTAAATTATTTTCCTCGATCGTGTAATAACCCGACTAATTGTAACTGATTAATGTTTTGTTTGAAATCCAATATAGGCAATGAAATATCTTGGCCAACCGATAGTGTTTTAGTTGATTTTATTTCTGGTGACTCTATACCACACAAAAAGTATTAATCTAAAATAGCCTCATCGGTCACTAGGTTTGAAGTACGGAGATAGCCTAAGATGAGACGGTAGATAACGTAATTAAGACGAAACCACCGACGAAATTAAACGCGAAAACGGAATAAGAATGTGCCTCTAATTAGGGGGGAGGACGTCGCGTCGTATCTCAGTACTATGATAGAGCGATGTTATTTTCTTACCCCTGTTATTTATTAACGTATCAAATAATCACACTTTACTAAAGTTCAGTTTAAAAAATCTTTTGCATTAATAAAACGTAGAGTAAGTTAGAGTGTATTGATCAATACCAGAGATCGGTCTATATTGGAAGTGTGTCTAGAAAAAATTTGCCAACATAGTATGTATTATAAAAAAACAAGACATCTATTTGATCCATGTTACTTCTAAACAGAGCTAAATACTCTTTATATCGTTATTAGGACTACCCGTGTATTATTGTGTATTATGTATTACATAATATTGCGTTGTTACGGATATGTATTTAGGTATTAAACTAATCATTTGGCCAAGTGATTCATATTGTTATATTGGTTTCAGGAATCGACTTAATTATTAGTTGTAAGATGACTTTTTTGATCCTTTGGGTCATCAGAGTCGTCTGTATTACTTAAATATAATCTTATATGCATAAAATCACTTCCTTCGGGATATATTAATGTTATTATTATCACTTATTTTATTGACAATTCCAAAGTGCTTGACCAAAGAGTAATGCCTACTTAAAGTATATTTGACTTTACTTTGACTATTTGCAGTAAGTGCTACACTATGTTAATTGTTTCTGTGACACAAATATTTCCTTATTATAGGATCAGTACAAGGTAAATAATGTTGACTCGTAATAGTTAAACCAAATTATTTAAAAAAATAAAATATTCAGGGTCTATCACCAATAGATAAATGAATCTCCTGTAAACTGATAATAATTCTATGTGAAATAAAATATTCGATTCAACACTGATTCATATCCAAATTTCGTCCACACATTCATATTTTTTAATCAATTTGACAGCATGCAACCGGCTAGATCGTCAACTAAAAAGTCCAAATTTCACTCTAGCAAATAACCGAGTGCGCCGGGCGCAAGCATAAAACCAATTCGTTTCCTCTCACATCCATACTAATTAAAAAACTGCGGACAAATTGGTGCCCACTCTTCGCCCACGGGAACATAAAATATCCATTCGGCCTGCCGCCATTGATTAATTTTATCCAATCGGTTGCGATTTTAACTTTTCCATCAGTTAATTGTCATGCTCCATTAGGTAACTCCATTGGTGTTAAACATTTTGCACTGAATGCTATTAATTACTTAATGGTTGTAAGTTTATACTGATTTCTGTGTTTGTGTTGGATTATATTTTTATTTAGCTATTGGTTAGCATGTGTTTCATCACTATCATCATCATGGCAGTGTCAAACGTCAACTGCCTCAAGGGGTATACCGTAACCTGTCGGTTTCGGTCCTCATCTGGACATAGGCCTCCCTAAGAAGGGGGAATTTTGTCCATAATTGCCGCGCTGTGCAAGCGTGTTGGCAATCGCAGAGCGCAGCTTTTGCGACAGGTATGCTGCTGCCCATCCCGCCCTGTGCACTTGAGCCGCACTTTTTTGGTTGGTTATACCGCCATCTGTCGGTGCTGACCTACCTTAGTCGCCTCTTTCGACACCTGGTACAGGGGAAGGTACTATTCTACTTTGCCCGTACCACACTGCTAAGTTGCGTTTAGGTCATTTAATAATATTCATGTAGCGTAATATTTATAGACAAACGTAATTACGTAGAAAGACTCCCATTCATCTCTAATTATTCCATGCCAGATAATTAAACCTTCTTCATATTTATATGGATATAATTAAACGCAAAGTTACGAAGAACTTAAATGTATATAAAACCACGTGAGACAAGATAGGAATCTTAATTTCATATATACAACGCAAACTATATGATAATTTAATAAAGGTTTATGTTTGAACAATGGCATAAAAGCTACAGCAAAAACACTAAGGTAATAAATTGTGTTGACGCGTTCACAAAGTATATATTTTTTATGTTTATTTGTACAAGTTATTCTTCAACGCAATTGCAATTGCTTGAGCCGTGTTTTGTTTTAGACCTTTTATAGTACAAGGTTTCGTCAAATTTTTCGTAGATATCATATCGTTATGGATTGCACGAACGTCGGTACCCGTTGGTACCTATCCCATTTCTCACAAACACATCACATGTTTGTAGTCACGGCCACTCTAACTATATGAAAGTTTATTTCTAAACAGAAAATTTTTCGATAACCGTCTACAAAAGCGGTGTTACGAGGCTAATATATAATATTATTTGCATATAATGACCGTTAATGGGCCCAGCGCATTATTCATAGGCGCGACCTCAAAATGGCCAACAGAACCGTTTGATCGACGTACTCGGGCAGTACGTTTGCCGGTTTTAAAATTGCTTGTGATGAGTAATGATGCTGGTACAGGAAAGCATATTAAAGACCTCTTAATGTCATTGTATCTTCCGACAATTAGTGTCTAATGTATGTATTTTTCTTAGTGATATATAAAAGCTAGTTTCTACTAGTTTTCAATAATAATTACATGCGCAATCAAAAGAATGACCTGTAAGGTATTTGTATTAATTTGCATGTAACTCGGATCGTTTGTTACAAAACGTAACACCAGTAATCCGCGCCGATAAACAAAGGAACAAATTACTTTAAAATACGTGAGAATGCTCATTAAAAAGGCATTATGTGAGAAAACTGTGTAGGCTATTTTATAAAAACGTATTCAAAATTCTGCATTCAATTTTGGTCACGGTCGAAGTCTCAGGGTACAATTATGTTACAGTTTTGTCACTATGTGTATGGGCTGTGTTATTTTGTTGTTTGACCATTTTTGTAACAAGTTTAAGTCTTGGCGAGGCTTATGTTCTAGTAGTGGACTTCGAATGGCTGGTGTGATGAAATAAATAATTATTTTAAACAACTGTACCCGAGACTTCGTCCGCGTGGAATAGTTTTTTTAGGTTCCATACCTCTTTACCTTAACTTATATAAACGAATGTCTTATTTATTTATATCGAATTAATGGCCTGAAAAATAAGTTTCAAGTGTCTAGCTCCAAAAATAGCGAAACTTTCATACAACTTTTCATCCCCCCTTTCGACCCCTCACAACCCAAGTTTGGAATTAAAAAATAGCCTATGCCCTTTTTCAGGGTCTAAAGATTGTCTGTGTCAAATTTCATCAAAATCGGTTTAGAGGTTTAAGCGGGAAAGCGTAACAGGCAGACAGACAGACAGAGTTACTTTCGCATTTTTAATATTAGTAGGTAAAAGTAGATAAATTAATTAAACAGTAACTTATAAATTATGACTCGACCAAAAATGAAGTCAGAATGTATACGTAACATCGATAGCATACATACATTTAGAGAAAAGAAAAAGCTTTAGTCGACTGGGAATACGAGGAAACATTACAAGAATCAACACGATGTCAGAGTAGACATTCCTACACATGTAGCGTGTAAGACAAGACACGATGTCTTATTTATTGTTTTTTTATTTATTGATGTTTTAATCGTTTACGCTTATAGAATTGCTGTCTCGATATTGATCTGTTTTTACTGGATTATATATTATTACATAGTTACACAGCATCTGCTATCAGCATATAAATATTTAGGAACATGATATATTTCTAATATTCTACTCTTTTACCGGATTTAAAACGCGGTTTATTTAAATTGTTACATTTTTTGTTCGACGTTTCGGTTTTCTTGCGGCAACCGTCTTCTATCCATTTTCATGCATTACATTTTATGATGTTTTAAAGTTCTATATGTTTGTCATTTATAACACTTTCCGTGACACGTTTTTACGTCACAAACGTACTTTTACTATAAATGCAGAACTGTGTTTGTATTTATTTTACGCTTAAGTCGTGAAATTAACCGTTGAACTAATTTTGATGAAATTTTTCTCTTAAGAATTACTACGGGACGCGACAGTAATTAGAGACGCGGAGAAATAGGCACGTGGTAATCTAGTTTAAACTAATATATACTATAAAGAAGAAATAATTGGTTGCTAGTTTTATTGGCACGATTGAACTCGAAATCTACTAGCCCAATTTTAATAATTACTTTATAATAAGACAGCTACTTCACCGAGTAACTATATTAAAAATATTACATATATCAAAAGTACCAAGAATAAACGAGTGTGTATGAAAGGACTAATGCGAGTAAGGGAAGCGAGAGAGGTATGGCAAGATCGTAAGACGTGGAGATCTATAGTCTCTACCTACCCCGATGGGACACAGGTGTGATATATATATATCGGAAAGTATCTCTGTATTCTTCCGACAACGGAACCTACGATTATGAAACAGCGAGGCCCTGCTAGTTATTTTTACACAGCTTCTTTTCTGCTACCTCTACAACCCCAGTACTACACAGTCTATAACCTAAACACACCCGGGATCGTATAACCACAGTGACAAACTGGTTACTGAAAGTACAGCATATTTCTCAAATAACTGTGTCCATGAACGCAAAAGTATCAGCCAGGTGCGTTGTAGGAAAAACAGCGATACCACAGCACAAGTGCAGACATTGTCTCCGGACAGATCGGCCGCTCTCACCGGCAATTAGAGGCGGCTGAGTGGGGGCCAGCGGGGAATTACGAATGGATAGACGCGGTGTTTTCAAACGAGGTGTATAGCACACTAACACGTTACCGCTTGCATAGAAAGACGGCTTCCTTAGGATCGCTTGTGTGCGGTCTTAACTTTTGGTGTTAATGAATTTTATAGTGACAATTATTTTAAATTTTATGTTCTTAACCATAAGATGGAAAACAAATTATTAACAACTCTAACAATTACTGTTTACGTCCGCGATTTTGCTTACGTAATTCTCCTTCCTGTGACAAGATGGTTATACAATATCCTATGTCATTGCTAATAATGTATTTTTCTATTTGTTTGAGTTTTTGAAATGAGTTCAGAGGGTTTCTAAATTTATTTGTTACAAACGTACAACAATACAAATCCTGTTTATATTTCTGTTTTAGGTAGCAGTCTCTTATTTTTTTCTTAAATGTAAATGTATAAAGTATGATTTAAAAAAGTGGTTTTTGATTTAAATCGTAACCGACAAACAAACAAACAATCGAATCCTTACACTTTCTTTCATGAATATAAGTATAATATAGATTAAAGTTATATAAATGTAATAATTAATTTCAATGTTCGATATATGATTTCACCAGTGTTTATAAGAAAAGGAGTGTTGTAAGTTCAAAAATTAATCTGCTACATTTAATTACGTTTCTGCAGAAACAATGTACACAATTAAACGCTAAAATACTAATGCGACTTTAATGTAGGTACTTTGGCACGGATAAAGACTGACCTCATACCGCGACGTGTTTTATTACCCCTTAATATTGTGTTGGACAACACTTTTTATAGTCCGTGAAGAAAGGAGACAGTTATTATTCGAATTCCAAGCGTTGATGATTTTAATTGTGTCGAAAGATGAAAATAGTATCCATTATGTTTAATGCGATATAGGTATACGTCTTGGGCTTCAGTTTAGAAGGAGACCTGCGGGATCATTGTCTAGATCGATACTAACTTATGCCTTTTCCATAGGGTTTATGTAACATGCAAAGTTTCATCAACAATCGTTCACCAGTTATATCGTGAAAATACTTTACCCAAACATAGATACATAGGCCTCCAAAAGGATGGAGAAATATGCCCATAATTGCCGCGCTGGACAAGTGTGGTGGCAATCACAGATCGAAGCTTCGAGACGGAACTGCTGCTGTTTATCCCCGCCCTAAGCTACACTATTTAGAGTAAATAAATGTAAATGTACCCATATCGTCGCATAAGTTCTAACACCGCGTATGTCAAAGTTGGCAACTTAATAGTTAAGTTCAATGATAACACGATGTTACATTTCTAACGCTGCAGTAAACGTTTTATACCGTGTATTGTTTAAACGAAATCTATTTTGCACCAACTAAATGCACAAGCAATCAGTTTTAAAGTGTTTTTATGAAACGTGAGCCAGTTTTTTCCCAATTGTATTAAGTGTCAACATTTTGACTTACGCGGTGTTAGAACTTAAACGACGATATGTCGGTTCCGGTACCTCAGTTGCCTCTAACGACACCTGGTACGAGAGGAGATACTATTCTACTCTGACGGTACATGGCCACATATACCGGAATATACATACTTTCACACTTATAATATTAGTATGGATTAATTATTAATATATTTATAATTTTCCTTAATCAGTGAGTGTTACAGGTAAATATATGTTTTCTAGTGATATCATTACTATGGGTGTAACTAAAAATAGTTTTGGATATTTATTTGCGTATCCAATATTTTATTTTATATTAATAATTTTATATTTTAGACCTAAGTAGCAAATTAATCTCACGATTTTTACCTGACAGTTGGTTATGTTGACTTGACTGTGTTTGGCTGCTAAAAATAAAATCCTACACGTTTACTTGGCGATTAAACCAAATCGAACTCAGGCCAACATTTTATAATAAAGCTGCAGGATTGAACAAAAGAAGGAACCAAAAGCACTTTGATTTTGAGTCTTATTTATTGAATTAGTTTAACCACTTGCTATAAGATGATAAAGATTGAAGTTATACAAAACCGGAATTACTTTAAATTTTCAGATTTTTTAAATGCGTTTCTTTACCTGCCATAAACAATCTTTTAATAACCATCAAGTGCCAGCGGACTAATATAAGTTATGCCTAATTCAATAAGAAATATGTTAAGAGGTTTTAAGATCCCGTAAGGTCATCGGGGTCATCTTTTTACCAGTACTGTATTTAGTGCCGTTTACGGGTCCAATCAAAAACTATATTACCAGTCTTAAGTTCATACGGAGGCTTAGTGAAGGGCAAAATACCTCATCCGCCGGTTCGCCGGTCGCTGCGACCGCGGTCAACCAAGCGGCGCGTCACGGCGCACTGCCCATAATTGTGCCTCGACCGACAAATATATTAAGTATTCGTGATAGAGGCGTATACTGTGTAATTTTCGAACGTTTCACCGCAAACACATGCCCCAGGCTCGGCCTAACTCGAGAAACCTTTGGTGGGTAGGTACAGGTCGGCCCTGGTACACTTGATTTAAAAGCCTCTCCTGATACGTGAGTTCGCTTGTAGTTTATAGTTTGGTACCAAGCTTATTTCATAGGCTTGTGTTGTACAACAGACCCTGTGTTTTATACGATCTTTCGGGGTAATGAGGCATCGGAAAATAATAGAACAAAGAGCTATTAAATAACATACAGAACGAACAGATTTGGTTAGAAAATATAAATCGTGAACTACTTGAATACGTAGGTGGGTGTATATATTAGAAATTACATAGAAAAATATAATTTAAGTTTTAATATAAAAATAATTAGTATTATTCTTATATACTTTGTAAGCCGTTTATTGCATAATAGCGATTTTGTTGGTTTAATAATTTAAAAATCAACAGATATCGTGTTAATTAATGTTTTTAATGGCTTATATTCATGACGTAATACCTTTAGGCTTCAGATTGGCAACGAGTTAGTTATATATACATTACTTTCTTTGCTTTAAATAAATGAAAATACAAATCGACAACAGGAAAAAGATAAGAAAACATATTAATGGATGAATATTGTGCACGCACGTACGAAAACAATTCTAATTTTTACAGTTGGTATTTAGTTCTTTTAAATTGCAGTTATGGAAACACCAACAGTTTGGCGTGAACAAAGATGTAGTACGTTTTTTACCCACAATCTAATGATTGCATTATCTTGTGTAATCTACACAATGGGTGCAATGATATCAACGTCTGCAAATTGCTAAACATTAATCAAAGTTATCACGTCCCTGATAATATTGTACTTACCAGCGACACGTGCTTGTCTCTTCAATGCTTTTACCAATATTTGTGTAATGCGAATAATAGAGGGTCCATAAAAATGATTCTTTAAAGCTAATTTACTTACATTGTGTAAATAAACACTAATTCTTCTTTCACAAATTTCGCGGGAATTTACTCAGGATGGCCATATGTAGAATATCCTACCCTTCGCCTAGTTTTAAACTATTTATTAGATACGTTTAGACGTTGTGAAAAAGTACCAAACAGATATAAGCATCCCCAAGAAAGGGGGACTTTGCGTATTGCAATTTCAGATGCAGACGAGAATACTGCAGCCCAATCCCGCTCTGTTGCATTTGAGCTACACTGCTTGGTGTAGATATACCGCCATCTGTCGGTTCCGGTACCTCAGTAACCTCGTGCGGAGCCTTAGCAAACCAGGTACCGGGGGAGGTTCTATTCTGTCGGTACCACACGGCTGACACATTTGCACAAATTAATATATATTATAAATGTAAAATTGTGTGTTTATATTTTAATCAACACGGCTGAATGCGTTAGTATAAGACTGGTGTACAATTGATTGTTATTCAGTTAATACTTAATTCCGGAAAATATTAGGTATTATTATATAGAATCTGTGGTATTAACATATAACAAGACACAGAAAATATATCCTTTAAATATCATGTATATCTTTAATTATATGTCCTGTGAACAATCATTCTCTAGTCTTTTTCACATTCCCACGTTAGATATACTTTCCATGGGAATTTAGTATCTCAGGGAATGGATTTTTACACCAATAGACATTTACATTATCGACATTTCTCTGTACTCATAATGCTAACTTTTCGGGTATTACAGACACCAAAAACATGCAAATAAAAAAGTATGAGATAAAATCATAGAGTCTTGATATGGAAGTATTATACTCTCAAGTTATGGAAACCAGAAACGCGTACATTTTCCACTTAGATACGACATTTGATATTGTTAGTGCTGGAATTGATCCCGTATTCTATCCAGCAGTCTTCACCTTACCAATCCACTTCACCTTACATATGTGCCGTTAAACTCCTAGAAGTGTCATGAAGGCGAACTTGTATACACTAGTATATAATCCAAAAGGTAAGAATATTAACCAAAACTAATCATAAAGAAGACCTTATACAATGGTCGCCTTCATTGGTACCTCACTCTTACCTATTTCTACAGCGCAAATAGCTGTATTCACATTGCTGTGTCCCGGTTTAAAGGGTGAGAAAGACAGCGTGACAGGCAATGTGACATAATATCTTCAAATCACAAGGTTGATATTGCGCTAGTGATATCCTTGTGATATCACCTGGTATAATAATAAAAAATCGTTCAATACAACAACAACCTATTTTATTAATCAACTATGAACTAAATTTGCCTAGTTTGAAAACAAGCATAGAAATCAGGTATACGCCAAAATGAACACAATTCCTTTGTTGCAGCGTGTTATTGTCAGTATGGGAAGTGTTGCCGCATCACTTTCCCGCCACTTTACGACGCATCGCGTATCGAATGCGCCCGCGCACTAGATAAGCACCATGTTAATTTATCGGACGAGGCACACACGTAAACCACTTTCTATCTGATACACCTTGTACCTCACTATCTAGGATATATCCACAAATCTCGTGTTGGACATGCAAAGGAATAGATTAGACAGCCTCATCTTTCTATTAAAACTACAATAAACCTTTCTCTTAAGACACTTTTAGGATTCCAAAAAATTGAATTAATCGATTTTGGTTTTTACTTAAGTCACTTTTGAAAAAATTTGCTACCGAAAAAAGTTCTGCGTGATCGCAAAGCTTAGACTTTTTCTCATTCAGCTGCACGACTTTGTAATTTTCTTTTGTAAACTTTTTTAAATGTTGCCATTCCTTAAATTGTGATAACAGTAAATCGTTGAACACTCCCGTTATTTCAGACGGGACATCAATTGAGCATTTCGGTTTGTGGCATCCGCTTTATAATAATGGGCGATTAATTACTTAGCCGCGAGCGTTGAGGAGGATATAAAAGGTTCAATTATAACAAATTTCAATCAAATAATACTCCTAATTAGCCGACATTGGTCGTTCTTTGTCGGTGCGCTAACAAATGAATCAATTGATGTTGTTAATGGGAGAGATGGCGGTCGGTCTCATTACACGCCAGCCCCGGCCGCAGTCACGACACCCATTCTGGGGTTAATAGATATCGCAACCATAAATCTTGTTTTAATATTTAAAACTCGATCGTTCATAATGCTAAATGGGGGGTTATTGGTCCGATGTTATTGATTACTTTATGTTTTAGAGGTAACGAGTTTTTACTATAGTGAATCAGCGGCTCTGTGATATCAGCGGATACGTCTCCCTAGGAGTTTTCCAATAGGTTTAATCATTAGGATTTCCTCATGATTTCCACGCTGGGCAAGTGTGGTGGTTTCGCATGGATATACCACTAACTGTTCTGGAAATTATTACAATGCATCATTGATATGTCACATGTCAGCTAAGGTACACTCACTTAAAGCTTTAACCAGCATATTATGCTAGTTGATCTCTATGGTAAATTTGATGAATTCCGACAACACACAATTCACACATACATTTACAAGTACAAATATCATCATATAAATAATTGTTCTGTATAGGATCGAATCCACGATCTTTGGCGCAAATATAGGATCACTACCATCAGCACCATCGGCCCGTAATACGTAGAGTACTTATAAAAAAGTTATAAAGAATATTTTCCTTTTGACACGTAAATGTTAGCTGACATGTCACATTTTGCAGTATCAATACGACGGAGAAGGTATTATAAAGTCGCCTGAACAAACGAGCAGAAAATATGTAATTGTTTATTTTAGGACAGCTCAGATTCATACCACATTGAGAACATGAAATCTACATTATTTTGTATAACTACATAACTAATATAACTAGCTGTGCCCGCGACTTTTTCCGCGTGGAAAACTGTGACTTTGGCCAGCTATTCTCTTTCAGACGACAAACTTTTACTGCTCTCAAAACGTATATTTTTCGGCCGTTTTTCCCGCATTTTTGATTGAAACTCCGCTACTATTAGTCGTCGAAAAAGACACAGGCAGGTTATCGACGATTGTCAGTTATATATTCATGACATGTTCCATAAGCCTTTACCATCAAGGAACTAACATCCACACATAAAACAATTCTCTAAGTTCATTCTTAAAATTAATGCGGTGGAAACAATTTATAAAACGGTCCAGGCTGTCGCAGAGAAATCCCCGGAACATTTCTTATGAAATAATCCAGCAAAATAGCCGGTCATATTTTAAAAACTCCCATCATCATTACGTTATGATGTCGATCGTTCTTTGATATTAATTTAATGACTCAAGGCTGAGTGTACCTTCAACGAATGGCCCAATCGAGATGTTAATCGAAATCGTGGCTCATTATGGGCTCATTAGCTATATCCCCAGGCTAAAATGTCATTTTGCCTACAAAACCTTTTGTTTTGAAACTAATTAAAGTACGCCAGTATTTTGTTTTTGAGTTACAACCTCCTTGGTATTGTTTCTCTAAATAATTGCTACACGTGTTGCTTAATTTGAAAAGTATTCTTCTGTTGTGTTTAATTAATTGGATGATGTTGTTTCTAGTTTGAATTTGAGAACCGAAAGAAACTGTGTCGTGCTACAAATACTGACAAAGGATATTTTATGGTCTTTAAAATTAGCTAAGAGGATTTATGATGGGTGCATTTTTACTTAATAGATATGAGACTCATAACAAAACTACTCTTTTAACGGCTTTAAAACGCGGTTTATTACTTAACAATTTTCGTACGAAGTTTCTCTCAAGATCTTGAGTAGTTTTATAATGAATAGTGAACGAGTAAATGTTAGAAATATACATATGATAGGTAACATTCTTACCTCACTACTAATATTATAAATGCGAACGTTTGTGAGCATGGATGTTTGATACTCTTTTAGAGGGGAATAACTGAACAGATCTGGAATGAAACTTGGCACATAGATTATTGATAGTCTGAAGTAACATATAGGCTACTTTCTGTCTCTAACTAAAAATGTATAAAGTTAAATAAGCCGCGTTTTAAAGCCGTTAGTATAGTTATTTTCTTATGTTACTGTAGGATAGATCTGGCTTTTTATCTTTCTTTATGTGTCAATTTAGATTTTAGGGAGAAACATAGATTTTTTCCCGTAAAAAAAATATCTTCAGAGGTGATATATAAGGTAAAGAAGTCGTAGACAGAAAACTAGTATAATATATATATATAGTCAGTTCAGAATTTTATTTTAGACCTTTTTTTCTTTCGGCTAATCTACAAAATCGCTGGACCTATTTTTGAGGGATTCACCTATAAGTCGGAAATGCTAAAAAGTAACTTGGGAATCTGTATTATCCATTTAGTTAAGAGTTCAACACAGTAAAAATAATCGCGAATTCAAAAAGGTACTTCCTTTTTTCGAATCAAACAATAAGGTATCAATGAAACCTACTTTTGTTTCAAATAAACCGTATTTAAGTAGATTTATTCTTATACATCACGTATAAAACTGTTGTTTACTCCGAATCAATACGACTCTCTATCTGCTAATTATACATTTTATCTCGCTAGTTTAAAATGTAACTTATTAATACCTTCACAAAGTAATAAAGCTTGATTTATGCCGATGTTATGTCCTGATGGATGTACGAGTAGTGACATTGACGGGCATAGAGGGATGCGCGGGCGCAGCGTCGGCAGGCGGTCCGGTCGGAATGTGGCGCGACACAGTTTTGTTCGATTCGTTTCAACTCTACTGCTGTCTATGCGAGTTGTGGAACTGGTCGATCCTATAATGTCTTAATCTTGGGCTATGAGATTAATTATGTCCCAAATAAGTGTCATATTTTATAGAAACTATTATTATTGCTCGCAAAATTTTCATAAAATCGTGTTTGGAATCATTTCAAATATTTAACAACCATGTAATCTATTATGCATTGCAAGTTGAAAATAGACCGCGTAAACATATTTTGTTTTTATTGCGTTTATTTTACATTTAAAAAACGCTTAACATAGGTAATTCCATTCATTAAAAAAAACCGTTTAAATCGTTCTCCCCGGTATGTATGTAAGTTTGTGCATCACGCTTCGTCGCCGTTTTGATGAGCGCATTAAAACTTTTATTATATCGTTAGACGGGATAATAAGTGACAGGCCGTTCCCATTGATGGACATCTGATTCAGTGACAGACAGACAGACAACCAGGTGGTCCCTACATAAATGTAAACCATTTTTTTATTTAGTGCATTTAAATCTCTCGCAACTCCCCAGATGCTTTTTTGACATGTGTCAATTGTAAAAAAAGGCATAAATTGTAAAATGTCGCTCTAAATTAAAGTTTGTGGGAATTAAATCTCTCACTGGTATTCGGATCTCATTAGACCGAAATAAAAACATTTGGGTTGCGTTTGTCTCTTTCTATTTCAATTTTATGAGCGAGCAAGAGTTCCTGCTTGCTCGTAAAAAGTCGTGTAGGCATTAGTCCAAGCGCACATGACCAATGAGATTTTCCGGTCACAAAGCACTCTAGAGCAATGCAAACATGGATGCAGTCATGTGGTACCTAGGGCAGCGTTGTAAATAGTTGTAATGAAGCGTTATTGTCCGTTAATAAAGCTAAATTGATTAGCGCCCGACTCTTGCGCAGGTAGGCTGCATTCCAGACCGCCGTCCCCCCCGGCCCCGCACCGTCCCGCTTGGAACACACGGAATGTGTCATAACGTTTAACCCTGGATCGTGAATTAATAAAAATTATGACGCAGGGGACCGAAGTGACGAGGGTCACTGTTACATATTTGTATAGTTAACATCGTCTATTGTTTGCCTCAATTAAATATAAATAGAATTCTAGCGTGAATGCATTGTACAGAATTCAAAACATTACCCGAGGATTTGGCTCTTTACCAGGAGTTCGACAGTAAAGCGGAGCTGAAATTACCTGTAACAGAAACAAAAGCGACATTATTTTGTGTTCGTCAGATAAATTTATTTTAACAATAGCAATATGTCAATCTAAGTCGCCAAATCTAAGAGATAAACACGTAAGCGCTGTACTATAAAAATTCTAAATCCCTTGCAGTTTAATAAATATTTTATGTAATAATTATATGAATTTTATTTTGTACAATAATAGGCAGTAGCGGTGTTTTTTAAGTTGTATATTATGTAATTAATATTTTCTTACAATAAATAAAGGCTTTAAACACAACGATGTAACTATGTTAGTTACATTAACCTTTACAATTAAAATGTAATGAACATGGTTACAGTTTCGTGTAAGATGTTTCGGCCATCCAGTGGCAACTGTCTACACGTTTGTAATGAAAACGTAGTTCCAAATTTAAATAAATCAAATCGACTACACGTACCATATTCAATTAACATCATTGGGTGTGGCCCAAGGGCTCAATGCAATAAAATTAAATCGCAAGCAGATTAAGTTTCATTTATTTAATCGTTCGGAAACAAGTATAACTGGTAGTTGGCCGATTTTTTCGTGCGTGCGCGTGCGCTCGCCGAGGGCGAGGTGAAAATGAGCGTAAAATTAATATCAGCCCAAGGATGCCATCAAAGTAGTCCGCCGTGTTATTTTTACACTATAAACTAAACACTAGTGGTACAGGCCCGGTATATTACTGCACAATATAAACATCACACGATATTTTATGGGAGAAGTGGCGTGAGGAAGCTGTCGTGTACAAAACTATTTTCAAGTACTCTATTTTTCCTATTCATTTTTGTAAGTTTAGTTCTTCTTATCATTTTGTTTCCTATAAAGAGTGAAAAACAAACTCTGAGTTACAATACCAGCAATACTTACACATTTTAAAGGGTATATACATGGTAAATTAAATTACCCACAAGAAAGTAAAAAAGCTATTTTAAACATAGAAAAATAATAAAACGTCCTTGCATCGATATTTACTTACGGGCGAGATAGTGACCATTTTATTGAGAGAGAGAGGGAGCTGCGTGGGCGCACGTATACGTATGCCTACAACCAATAAATTTAAGGCCGCTCATAAAAACACAACTAACATTTCCTATACTTTGATTCGGTTCACAGATCAAAGCGTAGGATATAAACTATCTAATCTTTCATCATACCATCGTAAGTTTGTGAATTTGTTAAATTTACCGTCTGGTCTCGAGGCGTCATATTTATCGTAGTCCGCTAACCAATTACTGGGTAATAAACTGGATTATAAAATACAAAGTCATAGCAACCTAATGAGAAGTGCGAAACTAACAGCTCATAGTAATGGATCGGTGACGCGTCGGTAGTTAATTGCGAATTATTAGTGGTAATGAGGTGCGATCGGATCGCAAACGGGCGACGAAGCACTCGGACTGTTTGCGTGAAGGCATCCCAGCCTCATGGTTTCATGAATGAACGGTCGGTTCCATTCAACCAGTTTGGTCGCGCACTGATTACTGCCTGCCTGCCCACTTTTAATCTTATCTACTACACGACTCCAAAACGCCACGTGAACGACGACAAAGTCCCGCCGGCCAACACGATTGGCCGCCCCACAAAAACGACCATTGCCTTCCTCTCTCCATTCACACCTTTTTATAATGTTTTTTCGTGAATGAAGTCGTGTTCGGGATAATTATTGAATTTCGACGATTCGTTACGAATATCGATGAGCCGGAAGCCTATCGGCGCGGTGATTGCGTCGGTCATCAAATTCCGACGTCCAGAAAGTAATTTTATGGTATTTAAGCTGAATTTTAGTTTGACTTCAGATTTTGTAAAATAGCATTTTTTGGACTTATTTCTATTTGAGTGACGTATAAACATAAAGCATATTGCAAAGTAATATTGACATTATTTTCCTTATCACTTCCTCCTGTCATGTAATTTTAAAATTTATAAATCGAAGCATGATTCCTCTAAGAAATAATTTCTTATTGCGTAGATGTGTCCGTACAAAACACAATGCGTTTAAAGAAAAAAATATATGTCTGAACTATTAACTAAATTCAATGCCAACAGATCAAATGGTGGCATTTTTAAAATATTGTTGCAATATCACCAATGCACCTCTTAGTTGGGAGGGGCTATGCAAACATGGTTGAATAATACTTTATTTATTGTGACTACAATAAAACATTTTAATAATTAATTAGTTACCGTTAAATATTACAACACCAGATGCTGCATAGCCGTGAATATAATAAGTATGAACTTCAACAATACGTGCTCAAATAGATCGAGCTATTTAATACGAATATGATCAACAAATAATTATGTTTTTATAAGACCATTATTTCTCGAAATGGCGAGTACATAATGATATTTTTTTTCAACATGACTTATGTTCATTTCGACTTTTAATGGTAGTCACAACAAACAAAGATGAGATGGTTATAATAGTTATCATAATAATGCGAACGCCGCAGTAATTACGACTTTGTACAACGGTAATACATTTCCAATGGCTGTAATTTGGTATGTAAGTACAAAGCGGCTAGCAACACCAGCGTTAGAATGGCATTATGAAACGAATCAGTGGCAATAATGCAGGGGGATCTAATTAAATTGCCAATAATAATGGCTCTCGGGCACCCCAAGTAGACCCCTCGACATTCATTATTCTAACTTACGGGGATAGGCCAGTATTCAATGAAAAAAACATTAAAATACATCCAATATGTAGGGGCGCAGTTGAAAGTTTATTTGATATTTCATTGGAGGTAATTGTTATTGTAATAACTGTATTAGTAAATACTTTTGTGAAACAATAATGTTTGGAATATAGATCAAATAATTCGGATTGTACAACTATTATTTATGTCTTGTAGTATTACTGTATGTATATAAGTATACATATTTAACATACATTAAAATAATACAAAGAATAAGGAAATATTAAATTGTATTTCAGAAAAGTTTATTGCTGAACCCGTTCAGTTATAACAACTTTTGTTTCAAAACCGTTTTCATTCGTTTCAATAAATGTAAATTTCAGACATAGATCCTACACGACGCATACTAAACAGCTTAATGTCTGGTCATAGTTGATAGGCAGCACGTAGGAAATTGTTATCGTAAACATCTGAAAATACACTTTTTCTAGAATTCTGTTTTTTTTTGTAACATATCATCACATTAAAATTATAGTTGCCTTTAAAGAAATAATTTTAAGAACTGGAAACGTTACCCGCTTTCGAACAATCTTCAGAGCACACTTTCATTTTGGCCACACTCGTTTTTTAAATGACTTCATGCAGTCCAAAAATGCAATATTATATTCACTAATACAAACATTTCGGTCTGATGTACTAAGAATGTATTTGACTTACGGTAGAGTTGGCACGTTTTCCAAAATATGTTTTATTGTATGTGGAATTGTAGGAAGAAAAATATTAATTGCGTTAAAAATACTTTCTACAGTTTAGATTACACTTTTTATCTAACTGTTTGAATGACAGTCAATAAAAATATTACTAAGGAACATTTAAATATAATATTCTGTAAGTAAAAGCAAACACTGTCTCTGAGTATTGGATCGATGAGAGCTAAAACATAACAGAGCGTCGACGCCAGTATTACGCCATCACATCTACAATGAGCTCATCCAAATACTTTCCTCACAAAAATGTCTAAGTGCAAAAGGTTACCAACAAAATTTTGTAGCGATACCGCAGCCATTACACCCCCATCGTGTCTGCTACTTTGTTGGAATGCAATCCGGGGCAATTGAAACACACCTTTATATTGTTATATATCTCCATTTCATTGCTCGCGAGGGATCCCCCCTCTTCCCTTCGCCCTTACCCCACGTCCATTAGTGTTTTGTGAATGATTTAAAAGCTCTTTCGGATAACTACTCCGTAAGTGAGTAATTTAAGACTTACTTCCCATTTTATCAGTGCTCCCTAAATTAGAGTGCGCATTAAAACATTAGGGTGTACCCAGCTCCGGGCAGCTGCTTGCGAAAATAACTCTTCGTACCATTAATGGATTATGAAATCATGGATTTATTTATCGCTTTTAAAAATGTGAGATTGCAGTGTAATTTATGAGGCGTTCGCCTTGACACTTTAAGAGTGGTGTGATTCTTATTTAAGTAATTTCGAGTGCATGGGTACCCTATTATCTAATTTTACAGGTAGCTTTATTTAATTAGTTTGGTAAAACATTGGTTAGGTTAAGTTCAGGATCTAAGTCAAATTTTTTCACCGCCTTGTCTGATCTTTTGTACTGCATCTGATGTTGAAATGGTCAAATTCATTACAACTTCGTTCTTTTTTGATATTACTACATTGTTAAAGAATCATACGACCCGCGTCATAGGTCACCGTACCTTATACGGCCTAATGCCATCTCAAGGATATCACAAGACTGTCGCCTAGTTTGTGACCTGAAGGTCATACATTATTTAGTATTTCACGTGAGAGTTGAAACCCAAGTCAGCAATTTTAGTTTGGCAATATAAATAGGTGAGAAGAGTGCGGAGAACCCATGCAAACTTTTTCTTCTCTTTTAACGGCTTTAAAACGCGATTTATTTAATTTTTTTACATATTTTGTATGACGTTTCGGTTACCTTGCGGCAACCTTTCTTATTATGAGTGGATACTTAAATCTTAAGTTACACTTTAAGAATTTTTAATGTCTGATCAACTAAAAATTTTATATCTTCTCGGAACTTAAGTTCCGACTGAACAATTGACACGCCAGTCGCATTTATTTATTGATGAAACAGTACGAATAAATGCTCATAAGAGCGAACCGGTTGTATAAGCAAAAAGGTAACCCAAACATTTGTACGAATCGTCATTAAAGAGTCGAAAATTATACCGGCGGGCACATAACGGAACGCGAATCCAAACATTCCAGCGCTGGCAACGGTGAAAGCGGAAGAAAATCCGTCATCTCCCGCTCGTAAACAATGCTCGCTGGCACGTAGGTGCATGCAAATGAGAGTTATGGTAATTTATCGGCGGGGATGGGGCGGTAATGATAAGATAACGCATTGTTACCAGCTAGGGACGGGATAACGCGGATCTGCGTTCGTTGCGAATACCATTGCGTTGAAACGACATCGGTAGAAGCCATGTCGAGGTTTATCAATCAAACGTTCTGCTAAAACCCAAACGATTATATTATTATTTAATTATGCATTCTGCTCTCATGAAGATTAAAATTAAATCGACCATTATATCGCTGCCATAAAAAATACAGTTAAGGATACGCTTCTAAAACAATCTACGGAAAAATAAACTTTGACCGGCACATCCCTAGCCGGCTCGGACGGAGATACGGCCGGTGGTCCAGACGCCGCGACGCACGCGCACGCTCCAAATCATTTTTATGTGAAAAATTACATCACTACAAGCTTTTACACTTAATGATATCTATTTATCTTTTTTTTTATAGTTACATCTGTCGAGCCGTTATTTGGTGTAGGTGGCCTCTATAAAATTTTCGATATATGCCTGTATCAATATAAATGACAATATTATTTGTATCTAAGTAATATTCTTAATACTATCTTATCAGTAGTACGCCTACTAAAAAACAAATGCCTTTCCCAAGATGTTATATTTAATTTTCAACATGTTTTTAATTAACAATATTTATAACGTAAAAGTACGTATTAACCCAGCATAATAAGTATGAAACATATAACGCAAATAAACTGCGTATGTACAATGGCAGGGCACAAGGAAAATGGCAACTTGTAAAATAATACATATTGGAAAATATAATATTTTCTACTCCGCTATTTATAATATAAGTAACAATTAATGGCTTTAAACTAATAATTCAGACTCCGAAAAACGCAGGTAACTAAATTGTCAAACAAAAAATAAAAATTAAATTAACTTATTTTAAACTGTCCAGAATTATATTATTAATATTGAAACGTACATATAAAACCATTTTATACTTACTAATACGATAGGGATAAAATCATGTCATGGGATCTAAATAATAACTGATGTAGTATTTAGCGACATTTACATCGGATAAAAATCTTTTCGCAAAGAATTACCTAGATAACTGTCATCACCTCTGCTAATGTCAATCGTTTTGTTGATCGCTATTACTTTATAATAAAAGTCATATTTGCTTGTAACACTTAACTCAAACAAGTGGCTCATGATTCTACAGTAGAGTAGATTGGGGTAAATTGACAGATAAAATAATTTATATAGTTAACGAGGCACCCAGCGGGGTTCCCGGTCCCATTAGCTTCCCCTACAGACACCGACACGCCGGTTAGTATTATTATTGTTATAGTACAATAAATCGATAGTTTATATTTATGTCGCTTTAGATATTTTCATTAAATTTGAATAAAACAAAATAAGATAAGCCGGATTGAACGATAAACCAAACGTAGTAGCAAATTCATAATCGTATTTCAATTTGTTTTAATATTCATTGAAAACTATCAATGATTAAAACTTTAAAACAACTTCAATGTTATCTTAGTTGCATGCATATTTACCACTTGCCTAATGACTACAATTTATTTTCTAAAAATAGGAGTTTTAATAAACTCAATGCGTAATTTGGTTTACCAGAATGGTCGTTTTATGTATATATTATACAGGAAACAATTGATAGACATGTAACGAAGCGTGCAAGTGCGCGGGCGCAGGTCAGTTCATTGTTCTGAGATGTGCCACCGAATACAAAGGTCGTCACGGAGTCATGGACAAAATAGTAGACGCTTACCTTACACACGTTCAAATTTAGAAATACTACCTGTTTAAAACTGTGGCTTTTTTATCATTTGCAAAAATAAAGACAAAAAAACGTAAACAGGAATTAGTTTTATCGATATTATATTATCAAAAGACAGTAGTATTTCAAATGAAGAACTATCTATTTAGAAATAAAAATGAACCGATATAATGTGTGCGTATCTAAATTTTTAATCGATTGATTTCTTTTTGCTGCATTTGAAATTATTTGTTTGATGTTGGAAAGTTTTAATGGTTGAAAATATATCAACAAAATTTATAAGGATACAATTATAATATGAACGAGTACGAAATCAGGATCCGCTAGTTTATAATAAAAAAAACTTTTGATCGCTTTAAAACGCGGTTTAATAATTTAAATATTCTTTTACGACATTTCAGTTACCTCCAACCGTTCGCAGGAATGACCAGTGGATAATAGTGAACGCATAAATGTTAGAAAATATGAAACAGGAATTTATAAGCTCACATGAACAACTCCGTACTACGAATCCCGTAACCGTTTGGGACTTATTGATAAAAATCTTTTCTTCTAATTGTCAAGTGGTCAGCGCCTATGTCACAAAAATCTATTCACAAGTCTATTTACAATACCTGTATCAGTCTAAGTACGGAGCCGAACGAGTACAAAATTTTCAGGCATAGGGACCCGCCTATTCTTTTGGTGGGAGTCTGTTTAGTCCAGCATTAAGACCATCCGAAAAAAAGATGCTGTACTAGCACAATACATCTCTCAGGGGAGATTGGTTAATTTAAAACGCATAACTGGTGAGTTGATATGGCTATTCATTTATGAAACTGACACTCACCGAGTGAAAAATGCGAATAATATTAAATTGAAATGCGATACAGCAAAAACGAACTATGAGAGAGCTTGAGGCGGCTCGTTATAAGTTCACACGTGTCGAAACAGTTTAACAACCGGCAAGATCTTAGACGACACTGACTACGTTAATTTGCTCGTGTTAAAAATTGAACCATTGCTGCGACTAACTTTAACAATCACCTAACTACGTACTGGTACGCATAGCACAAAAGCGAACGGTTAGTATATTTTAGTTTTTTAACTATCTTAAATTATTTTATTTTATATTCCTCTATAAGCTATAATATCGATTCATCGAATTATGGTGGACACCGTGGATCGAATGATATTGTTTCAGTCAAATTAATTAGAACTTTATTAATACTGCTAATTGTATTAATTGTATTATTGTATACATTTGAAAAAACAATAATAATGTGAATGTTATAGTAAAAAAATTGAAATAAAACTCTTTATAAGTCTAAAAGCACTCGTGTTTCTGTTAATCTATGCATGTTTTTTGTGATACCATTTATATCTTAGCTAAGATATACTAAGATTATTTGAGATGTCTTTTCCTATATTTATTTGTTTAAAAAAAAATGTAAAACATAAATAATGACTAGCAGATTTTTATAAATCTGTCTAGGGCAATTAGTAATAATTAGTTTAATATATCAACTTGGCAGCGAAAAGATCTATCGCATCGACCTTTCGCATCACCCCGCTTGAAAAAAAATATAATAATTGATTCCATCGACGCGAGCTCATTTCACTGATTGTATGGGACTCCAAATTGCGTATTTAACGTATGGGAAGAACCCTCGTGTGAGCCGTTGCCAATTTGGACAGCCCCTCCACCCAAGAGTGGGGCCTCCGATGTTTTTATTGCGACTCTATTATTGGAATAATGCGAAGCGGCAATATGGAGATTTTTATCGCGCAAAAATGTTTATTACTTAATCATCCGTTCTGTCTGTTTGGAAAGATTGATACCATCAATAATGCTTTTTCTTTAATGAGGTATATACGTTCATTCTATTTAAAAAGTTTGAACATAAGAAATGAGGTATTAACCATGGCAAAATCTGATATGGTTTCATGGAAGACCATTGTCGTACACGAAAACAACTTAATTTAGAAGATCTTTATTCTTTCTTACTTATAACGGAAGGCCAATGCAATTAAATTTATTTACTCAGGCCTTAAAATAAGCGGCGACTGTATGCTAAAATCAAATATTGGACAAGCAAAAACAGCACTTAGGCTGCATATGTTCCCTTAAACGTCTTGAACCAAATCTAAGTGGGACGCTTGCAAAACGTCGCGCAAAGGGCCACCATATCACCGAGCAAATATCCCGCCTCGGCAGATTAGATAAAGCGCGGAAAATCGACGACGTGGGAACATACAGTTATGATTTAAACGGTCTTTTAATTAACGGCCATGATATTTGCTAATACACATATGTATAAACCCACGTATTTCCCATCGGGAAGACAGAGACTATTGCCTTCCTGATATAATTTCCTTGCTTCCTAAACATTAATGTATTCTCTTCATACATGAGAGTCGGTTGAGTAGACTAGTTGGTAGATCTTTTCTGAAAATGTGTTCAATTCGATATTTGTCTTTCGAGGTCTACTTTTACCGACCGCTCCATTAACCTTAAGCCTTATAAATCACTTTCGTAATTCCACTTTCGTCCATCCGCTCCGAAACTACCTTAACGTTCCTGTGTCGATCTTAGCAATGATATCATCTTTCGCAAACTAATCGTCTGTTTCTTACTTACAATCTCGGCATACCTTACTTGCTTGCTTTACTCGCATTAGTACTTTCATAAACGTTCGCTTTGGGACTTGGTACTGGTACCTATATTGTTGGAACTTCTACCCATTCTCTTCCGCTCTATATATTTGTGCAGTCATTCTACTTTTATGCATCCTTTGTATATATCGTGTATTCTATATCTAATAAATTCGTAGACCGGAATCTGAGGTGTCAAGTCACAAGTCATCCATTTCATCGACTTAAACAAAGTAGTAGTAAAGTCGAGGATTATCCTCCGCGAGGGCAGCTAAATCAACAAGCGTTTAGCCTATCCCGAAATAGCAATTACCTGAACAAATGGATGCGCATAATTTGATCAGATCTGATGGATTTTGCAGGGTAACGCTTGCAAACGATACCGCGTCCGGCGGTATCTGCGCGGATCTAAATTTAGGGGGTAATCGCTTGTTTAATAATATATGACGCTGCGAGCACAATCTATTTACATTCCGACAGCACTGGTCCGATTTATCCACTGATATTGAGGCATTTGATATTTCTATGCGGCAATTGCATTTAGCAATATGAGTAATGTAATTTTGATTTACTTCGCGAGTAATGCGCATACGTTGGGTTTGTGCAACTAACTTTTACCAGTGAATGTTTTAGGTGTTTATTGTCAATGGGACGTGGGTATAGCCGGTCGTTAACTGGCGACCGATGGGGTATTGTTCAGGGCCAAGATAAGCCACAGCTCTCGGCCGTTTTCTGCTAGCTCGAGTTATCGCGTGTTTGTTAGTTAGATAATGAACAGGCTGTTTCATACAATTAGCCTTGAACACGATGCAAAAAAGTCACGTCTGTCGATCATGATATTCAATCCACCTGAACAAATAAGTCAACGTTACTCAAGTCGTGTTGACAACTCATATTGAATAAGTACTGTTTAAATTTTGAGCGCTATACTTATCCAATATAACATTATATTCAATAGTTTGTAGGCAACGTCTAAAATTAAAAAAATAGCACTAATTATTGTGGTGGGTATTAGGAGGTATATAGTAGATGCAGTTAATGAATGCTATTTTTTAAAAATAATTTATCTCGCAACAAGATGAGTCAGCTCAACCACAAACAACTCGTAATAATACTGATATTAGGGCTTATTATTATAAAATTAATAACAAGAGTGACTCAGATTGCGAAATAAATCAAATTACATCGCGCACCGTATGAACAATGAGGCAGAGTGAAGCGCTAAACGCCACAATTAAAGAAGACAATGATGTACAAAGGAAGAACTGGGAAGTTGGCGTCAGTCATCAATCAGGCGATCGCAACCCTTCATCGTCTTAGCCCGTTACACATAATTAATCACTGAATATAATTAAAATTCCCGATGACAAGGCGCGATCACCGCAATATTCATTAGAGAGTTTCGAAAAGAAAATCGACGACCTCGAGCTGGCTCCAAACGACATTTTTTCTAATCCTTCGGGGATATTGCTTATTATGCAAAACTGGAGCCTTAGGATGGCGCTGCTTTTTTGTCACTATTAAAATAACAAGATGATGTAATGTTTAGATTTTTTCGCCGTCCTAATTAATTTGTTTAGCGATGTATCGTCACCAATATATTCGCCTTAAATCATCCACGGAATCTAATTACGTCTCTATTCTAATATCTTATTAAGATTACAGAAACAAAACAGACAAATAAGAATATAAGTCGTGTACCTAATAAACGAATTTTATATTTAATACTAAATATATAGAAATAGCATATAAACATAAATCTATATGTATAAAAGGAGAAGCTGTCAGTCAATCAGCTTCACTTTTTACATTGTTCATACGGTATGGCCTAAAATATAAGGGATAAAACTTTAAACTTTGCACAGTGATTTTTTTATAACCTAGGCGAGCACTTAGAAAGGATTTTCTAAAATTCGTCGCCTAAAAAGGTAAAATGGGGCTGCAAAGTTAGTAAGAAACTTTGCTATTTTGGAAATTATTCGAATCAAATTTTGTATAAAGGTTCTCCATTGAAAGTTATGGAACACGAGTAAAATATTATTTCGAAAATAATCCCTTAAAGGAGTAAAATGGAGGTGCAAACATATTTTGAAAATTCTACAACTTAACGCGGGTGAAACCGTGGGGCGTAGCAGCGCACCGCGTAATATATATTTTTGTTAATTTTCATATCGCTTATCGGTTACAATAAATAATTGAAGTGACTCGAATAAGAACAACAGCTCCATTGTGAATCACGATTTTTGATATCTTAAACAGAGAGACGCTAACGTTTGCGTTCACTCATTTTCTTTATCTCCCATAAGTAATGTTATAATAAATTATTTTAGATAACACATTTGATTTGTTCCCTGAATAAGAAAACCACTCTCGTGGCCTTACGAAATAATCGAGATACCGTTAAAAGCAGTAATTTAAAATTACCCGGGTATCTTGTCTAGTACGTGAAAGACGCATTGTAAATGTATGAAGTGAGAAATGATGATACGGGCCGGGATATAGTGTTGTTATAAATTATGTTTGATTTAATGCAGACATGGAATGGGTGTTAGTAAGCCAAACATCGAAATTTAAAAAAGTCCATGTTTCTTACAAATGTAAATTACGTTTCTAACCGCTCATTGCTCTTCCCCTACTTCTGTTACATCGTAAGGGTTATGGTGGAGGCACCAGGATAATGTTTGAATTGAGGCGCCTCCGTCGCCTGCGTAGCGTAATTACCTAGTGAGTCAGCACTGCTTTGTTCCTGCATAGGATCCGCGAACAAACTTGTTTTAATTAATTTCGTGTCTCGAACAAGCCGCTCGATTGTTATCTACTTAGTTTCTGTTCGCCCCGGACGCCCGATAATGAAGCAACAAATTGCTCTAAAGACAAGTTATGATTTTGATATCCTGGCGTATGGCGAGGATTTCACCACATAAAGGTTATTGTTAAGTATAATACAGACTGTTTTATTAAATCTACAGGGTTTTAGATGACGAAAGTTAAAGTGACGATTTTAATACATTTTTGTGCGGCGAAATCTCTATTATAAAGTTATTCACTTATAAAAATGCGTTCACTACCCTTCTAATGTTACAAATGCATATTTTTTGTACCGATAACGTAGTTTCTGGTTATTTGGTCCACTGTCATACATAAACTACTGAATGGATTGTAATAAAGGTTCATAATAATATTGCTCATAAGTCACAATAAATTATAGGCTATAATTTATAAATATATGCACGCAGACGAAGTCACGGGTGGCCGCTAGTACATAATAAAACGACCCAGTTTTACGGCTGCAAAAAGTTTATTTAAACTTTTTACATACTAATTATCGGCGATTCGTTCTTGTTTCTCCTTGCGGCGGTAGTGTTAAATTTATATTGAAACTTTGAGAAGTAATTCTTTAAGTAGATATGTTAACGCGAAGTTTATTTAAATCCTGAAAAGCGTATATTGTTAAGAGTTAATCAATAAGTGCGTTTTCACACACACAGTACACTTCGTTTAGTGATATAATGTTATGTTTACGACAATAATAGATTAATACTTTTCATGTTTTTTTTACTACTGGCAGGGCACACAAAACCAAACCACGGGGACCACGAACGCGCAACATGCTCGTCAAGTGCGGCGTTTGATGTCCATCCACTAGGTAGACTGGTGATATGACTAGCACCGCAGAATCGTGCTGGAAGCAGGCCGATTATCAGCCGAATTGGTGGCTACTTGTGGAGGCCTACGTCCAGCAGTGGACGTCCTTCGTCAGCTAGTATGGTGATGACATTTTATAACTTTATATGCACAACAGTCGCAATAACTGTCTGGGTAATTAAACTATGAATTTGAGAAATGTCTATAAACATTGGAAAGGACACGCTGCAAAAACTAACTGCTATAATTCAATCGGAGCAAGTTTATCATCAGTAAAAAAATACGATACCATTAAGTTCATAAAATTATCATTGTGTTATTTAATATTCCCTCAAAAAGTACGTAGTGTTTATTGATTTGTCAAACATGGGGGTAATTATCCGTTTCATTATTAAAATTTAATTGTAGTCTATAAGCAGTGGCCGATTGAGTTATCGTCGGTTGTTAGGAGCGGGGTGTTGTTTGGCGCCGCAGTTGCCATGGCAACCGTTGAAATATGGGCCCGTCTTTAGCTGGCTTATGGCCGGCATTAGGTAAGGATAGCTATTAATTCCAACTTCTACAACAATACCACGTATGCGATCGCACAGTTTTATCGCTTAGATCCAGTTCTAAAGAATTGGTGCTATAAACAAAAGCCAAAGTTTAGCTTGGCATGAAATGGAATCGGCTTCTTTCTAAGGTAATTCGATACGAGGAATTTAAAAAGGTTGTATTACTGTCTAATATGAAGCTAATATAACTTTAGTGATTTAAGTGAATATCTGATAAAAGTTAGTGAGACTTATTGATGGAATTGTATTGTTATTAAATATACAATTTATAATTCAGTTCCTTTAATCAAATCGTATCGTATTATTTTAAATCAAAGAAACACTTTAAACCATATTCAGGCAACAACGAAATGA
This sequence comes from Heortia vitessoides, assembly GCA_020976665.1. Lineage (NCBI taxonomy): Eukaryota > Metazoa > Arthropoda > Insecta > Lepidoptera > Crambidae > Heortia > Heortia vitessoides. Next base: position 13,847,797 of record JACJUM010003174.1, on the reverse strand, counting down.
GTAACAACTTCTAATGTATTAGTGATTCATCACTTGGTTCCAATATTCATTTAATAGAAATATTAAAAAAGTTATCATTCGACCAAGCTCCAGTAAATACCTTCTCAAATGTATATAATATAATGGTTTATACAAATTTATTATACAAAAAGCAATTAGTATAAAAAGTAATTATTCTCACATTTAACTGCAAACAAACAATTTCCTGCAATGACTATCTCGAGACTACACAAAAACCTCTTGGGAATTTAATGTGATAAAAATAACTCACAATCATTCATCGTAACAGCTTCGATGGTGGCTAAGACAAGAGCTTTGTAACAACCCATATATGAGACAGCTCTCAAAACAATAATTAGTACCAATTACAACACAAAATTCCTACCACAATCAAACAGGATGACTAGTCGAAATTGAGTGGCCGCACGCAGAGAGAAATTAAGGAAACCGTCTGTCTCGCTCCGAGTCAAAGAATTTAAATATATCTGTCCTTCTCTCTCGTCGAATGGTCTTAAACCTTCAATCATTGACATCAAAAACTAGTATTAGGCCCGAGCGATTAGTGGTCACCAAATTGTGATATCATTTCGTTTGAATAAGTTATTAAAAAAAATAACATGTAATTTGCTTGATGCTAATTTTATTTGAATTAGGATTTTTATTAATTTAATATTTTGTACATTTAAATACTAGTTTAGTATTAGAGAAGAAATCCTAATGAATTCTCTACAAAATCCCATACCGAAATCATCACAAAAGATTAATTAAATCACGTCCCAGTAGTTGGTTTAAAAAAAGAATGTCAAGCAGTATTCATAAAGCGGAATGTTCTCCAATGAGTTTAAATTCTTTAAACAATCATTAGTTTCGGTGTCCGAGAGCGTCTCCCCACAGAACAAATAAACTGTGACGACTTTGTTTATTTTTGTATGGGAGTTGAATTGCTTCTTCCCAGAATTGGGTAGGTAACAACTGTAATCGTTCTGTAAATAAAGTTAGAAAAAATATTGGGCAAGCGACGCTAGTAGTGCATCTGAATTCCAAATGTTGGAACGTAACCTGTATAGAACTAACAAGTATGAACATGTGTATAGAATCTATTATTTCTTATATTTATTTTTATAAAACTATGATTAGATTTAGATGTTTTTTGATAAGCAAGGCTGAATACGTTAGATAACAATGTGATTCCACTTCGATTTAATAATCCGATAACACATTATGAGCTTTTATTCTCATTTATAGAACTGTTTAGATAATCTTCAAAGGTTGTATCGAACATGTCGCAATAAAAGCGATCTAATTTACATTTTTCATATCCAGCACAATTGAAGGAAAATTTTGAACAAGAAATTGTACATTGTTGTAGGAGTATGCAGAACGGCCGGCGCGAGAGGTTCGTTTCCGCCAAACGGATAAGTAGGCAGCTATAACCTGTAATCGGAACCGGTTTAGTCAATGTGGACTTACGGACTGGGGAGAGGGCATGGGCGATATCAAGCAGGTGTTCCACTATGGGCCTACTGCCTCAATGAGAATTCCAAGTCGAGCCTTAAATAGTCCGGCTGAGATTTAACTACCCTCGTTCAACGTTTTTGCAGCGATATCTATAAATACGTATCTAAAAAGGTCATTATCGTACAGAAAGGATAAAGTTCAGAAGTTTGCGAATGTCGGCAAAAGTCGTTTATAGCCGATGATTCCCCCATCAGGATCGAGAAGAGACAGTTTGAAGATGAGTTTAGGGTGGCGTGTTTATAACGCGTGTTTAATAATTTAGTAGACGCCGGCGATCCCTTACCGGGCCGGTGCTGAATAATGGATGCAACAATAATATGAGTAGTACACCTCGAGACGGTCGCTGTATATTCAATATCCAAAGAACCATGGACTTCCACAGCAAAACCGTGCTTAAATATTTTAAATTACATGACCAGAGCTTAATTTGCGAAATCTGAAATGTTAATATGCAGTATGTTAATGTCATTGATACTTCGGTAATCCTCTTATCTCAACAATCGACTCATTTGTGGTGTTTGAATATCCTCCAACAAATAAAAGGCTTTTGTAGGAGGAACATGGGAAAGTACACCTGTCGTACTCTGCATTTTAGAATAGCGTCTGGCTGGGGGTATAAATGTTTTTCATTTGTAATTTTGTACGTACAGACAAAATAATATCTTCATTTGGAATGAGCTTTATCGTTCATGGTTGGATGAGTTTGCTTAAGCAAGTAGAAAATTTAGTGGAACTGTTATCTCTTACACGATGTCAAAGGCTCGATACAGTTTATGATTATTATTTACTTTAGTATCTAATGTTATTTTTCCATTTAATAAATACGTCAAATATAGTCAGCTTAATTGGAATTGTAAGCACATATCACATATCATTAAAATAATACTAAAATATTTTCTGTAAATCGTTGCATTAATCTATAATGCAATCCAGACAAAGAAACAAAATCATTGCTCCATTATTTCAATTAGTTTATCCCTAAAAGCTTCCCAAGCTTAGCCAACAGCCCAACGCAATTGAAACTCTTTGAAAATTTTCAATTAAAACCATCTTTCCTAATCTCTCTTTACATAATTTCCAACCGTATATCGTGTTTGCATGAGGGTGCAGCAGAATGCGTTTAATTTGTTAATAAATCAGGCTGGGGTGGTACGGGTTCATTAGACAGATCGCCCAGGGCCTTCCGGGGTGCTGTGCCCACTCCATTCGACGTCCTTCTGTTGTTTGATGCATTTAATTTGGCAGGGCGATGGATGAAGGATGCACAGTTCATTTGTCTTTAACATTCTAGAATGCTATTGTTGACTAAGTCACATGGATTTCAGTTAAGACAATAAAAAAATACTGCTGCCTACATCTATAAGACCTAAGTGTGATGTCAATTCCATTTATTTATTTAATGTAACGTTTACTCTTAATTGTTGTTTCGCGTCATCAGGTATCCATCTCCTTTTCCCTTGTTGTTGCCAGTAAACTTCCATGAAAGCAGTTCTAAAGTCTTATTAAAATTTTAGCCAAATCTAAATGGGAATCTTATTTAAAATAAGTAATTAATTGACTCTCATAACTTGGGCTTATCGCTGGCATAAATTAAGGTAGGTATTCGCGCGGGCGCCTCGACCACGCACGCAGTGAAACTTTTAATTGCATTGAGCTCTATCACTGTCGTCGACGGAGAGTTGTGAACGAGAAGAGATTTTACTCTTCTTTCAACATATCGCCTTTCAAGTTTCTTTGGGACTGAAGTGATTCGATTAATTCAGTTTTAAGAAAGGTGTTTCCTGTCTTACATTTTCGTGTCCAATAAATGTCTCCTTTTTTTTAGAAGTCTTATTTTTGTTTCTGTTTAGCTAATACTTTATTTTAGTGGCATGATAAATATGATAATTCAATTATCCGGAACAATATATTCGCCTTCTCATTCCAATAATTAAATTCCTATGCAGCGTCCATGGGCTACACTAAACAAATGCCAACCCAAGAGTATTAAAAAGTCTCGAAAAAATATTTGGCGAGTCGGGGACAATACGAATGAATTAATTAGAATTTTTAAATTAAAATTGTCACCGTGTATCCGCTGCCAGGCCGGCATAAACATAATAAATACAATAGAGGACCGGACGAGAGGACTCATTAATTTAGATGATTGTACAATTATCTAAATATAAGCGGGAGAGACGCCCACCGGTGTGGGGGGGGGGGG
>JACJUM010003174.1:13813100-13843976 GCA_020976665.1 Heortia vitessoides | reverse complement strand
AATACAATAGAGGACCGGACGAGAGGACTCATTAATTTAGATGATTGTACAATTATCTAAATATAAGCGGGAGAGACCCCCACCGGTGGGGGGGGGGGGGGCACCAACCCGAAAAGGAGGGAGGGGAACGGGCACTCGTTTTTAATTAAACCGGCGATGAAATGAAGTGGTCCGTATAATATTGCTTAGACATGTTTTAAATTAATTTCAACCCGTCTTATTACGAATGATTTGATCTAATAAGTTATTAGAAGCTTCACGCCCCGATGTAGAAGTTTTCCAATAACACTTCAGCTTGATAAGGTGCTATCAAAATCTTGGCGTGGTTTGATTAGTATTCTATTATTTTGCTGTGAATGTCAAAAACTCTTCGAACGAGATTCTTAGATAAATGTATTTAAACGAAATTGTTACTTAAATTAAATATGCGTCAGTTGCTGCAAATTGGCTTTGAGATACTCCATTATAATTATCTCGAGCCCCAATGTGACGGAACCCAATGAGCAAGGGTTGTACTCCTCTCGCCTCTACTCTATTTGTTTTTCGTTAAAGCTTTAATTAAAAGTAGGTTTATTTTAAAGAAAATTGATGTTCAAAGTAAATAAATCCTTGATGGTTTAATTATCTCTTAGTAATTGAGTTTTACCTGGTGTTGAAGGAATAGCTTCTATATATTTATAAAGATATTAAAGCGCAACTTAAAAGTTGTCATTTGTTAGGTGACACTGGTATTAATTAATAAAAGATTAAATTTATACTTAATATATTATTATAAATAACTAGGTGCCAATTAATCGATGAATCAGTACCTATACTTAGATCCCAACAAAAGGATTCGTTTTAAACTGCGTTGTTTTCATATTTCCTTATTACTTTAAGTCTACATTCACGGTCGGCCTTTTCACAAGAAGTAATGAATGATACTTTTAAGACAATAACACTAATTATTATTTCAAGGATCTTAAACTACTATTTCGACACCGGTCAGAGTAAGATGACAAGTAGTCAGTATATAAACAAAGTTCTGTTAACGCACGTGGATTATTCTTCTCATTAATAATTTCTCTAAGGAATTCTAATACTCTAGGAAGTTCTCTTTAATATACCAGTTGTCAAAACATAACGCTATTTAGATGCCGAGCATCTGTTTACAAACATGCTGCAGTTCTGACCGACACCAAGGCTGCACATTCCACTGTCATATCTTAAATATACACCACACAATTCTTCCAAATTATTACCTAAAGGCTTTGTCCTTTGGGGTCCGTTAGCGGCGCGTCCAGGCTCGGTGAATCGTTGGGTCTCCGGACCGGCACGATGCACCAAACAAAAAAAACTCAACAATAACAAAAAAACACAACCAACGTATAAACTTAATAAACTACACGGCCGAGCGCAGTCTCTTAACCTTTCAGTTCGACAGGAGAAAAGACTGGACACACAAAACTTTCTTTGTAAAACTTTAAAACAAAAACTGTGTTAAGAACTTCGAAAAAAGTAGTAATGTTTACGGGGATCGACGACACTTCCCCAGGCGGCGATTCGGTCGCAACTGAGCCACGCGGTCGCGCGCGGGACGGGTGTGGGGTGCGGGGCACGCCAGGGCCCCTCTCGCCCCCCTCTTCTCCGCGGTATTATTTGATTAATTCGCCTCCCCTTGTATACTCGGTGAGTCGTTACGACGACATTAAGTTTTTAAATTTCTGTGAGCGGGCCGCAACCTTCACCTACTCTTAATACTTTTAATTGCATTAATTAAGATCGACGGCCGGCATCAAAGATTAGACGTTAATAAGCTAACGCTGAAGTATCCGTCCCGTTGTTGGTTCATTACGGCGGCTGCGGTACACTCGCAGGAAAAATCCCGGACCAAAATAATGAATATTACCTACCGAGAAACGTTAGTGCCGCTAATTGGAGTGCATTTGCATACTGAAATAAAATAAAGACGGAGTGAGTTATTTTGACGGAGTCAGATGGCGGCAAACGATATGATAAACGGAATCTTTTGTGCTCAAAATGGAGTCTTTAACATTTGTAGAAATAAAACAAAAGGGTGAACTTTTACTAATGAAAAGCCCCTTTCCAAATTGCTAATGTATACATTAGACATACTTTTTACAACGCTCTTAAAATTATTTGAGTTAGGTCACTCATTTTGTCTTGATATAAGTGAATTTGAAGAGGAAAAAGTCATGAAAGAGTTGTTTGTTTCCATTCTGGGCTAATTCAATAATCAATCTGCCATTACTATATAATACTGGCGGTGATCGATCATGGCTGCGCGCGCGCAGGTGGGCATCGCATAGTGGGGTGCGCACCCTGCATTATAAGACCATCCCTTTCTTGGAAATTTCATTTAATTTTAATTCATATATTTTCTGAGAATTTGTTTGTTGACTCAGACAGTTGCAGAAAGAAATTATCATTTTGTTTAACAATGATATCGAATACATTTTTAAGTACTTACTTATTCCAATCAATTGTAATTTTATTTTATTTTGTTAAGTGTCTCTTACTGTTCTAGTAAATAATACTAGACCATCAGTTGACGTACTCTTTTCGATAAAAAAAACATTACAAACGTCTATGATGATCCATCCTGGTTGTGTTGCCAGTCAAATGTACATAAACGACATTTTTTACTTCTTCCGAATAAGTAGGGGACCACTGGCATCGTATAGACTTTGCTAGTTGAATATAATATATAATGTATGTGTTTAATTAATATATTTGTAAGTAATGTATTCCTCTGTTGTCTGATATCCGCAACACAAGTTCATTAAACTTACTATAGAGTCAGGTCAACGTTAGAGATGTCGAATAACAAACTGAACAACCGAATAGAACCAAAAGCCATACAGCAAAGAGATCAATCTAAGTCTTACAAATTGCGGAATCACAGTAACACGGACTACCGTTACGAAAAAGCATTAAACCAGTGACATTTCTCTTGGTATAGGGATAATATTAGTTACGACCGGCGAGCCGCTTGGAAATTAATCTTTGTTTAAAGTTAATGGGCCTTATTAATCACGGGCATTATGTCTAGATGAATATAATGTGGTAATCGGTGACTCAGAAGATATCGAGCCTTCTATTACGAAAACAAATGCACCGTTACATAACTCGTTCTAATCTATACCATTACAAATTGTTGCACGGGATTCTATCCTTTAATGCGTTGTGATATGACACAAATTGGGTGTTAATGGTGGATTAGTCGAACAGGTGAATGTCGGTTATTATGTATTATACTTTTTTAATTGGATGTATGTGGAGTTATTAGTTTTGAATATCAAAAACGAGGTTGAGGTGCCCATCATGTTATTAAGCTTTATTTAATAGGTGGTATACAATTAGGCTATTGATCTGTCCGCTCTTCAATTTGGGTTTAATAAAGTCGGATATCTTTTGTATTTGTTTTGAGTCGTCTGAGACAGAATATAATATATCTGTTCGTCTTTCTTATTTGCCGAAACCAGTTTTTGTTGATCCCATGACGTAACCGATTAACCGTTTTCAATTATACTGTCGGGGACACTCGGAAATACGATCGGTTTTATTCTAAAAAATGATTGGGTTCTTCGAAGATGCATGCGTGGAAGATCTTAAGACAATCTTTTTTTAAATTTAATTAATCTGCGAAGAATTGGATTTCCTTACGGACCTCTTTATTGTTGGGAAATATTTTTTTTTGTAAAAACGATCCCTTGGCTGATCATAGAATCATCGAACCCTACAATTACTTTTGAAATGGATATTTTTTATAAATATTAAATTTTTTTTCTTCTACGGGGAAATAATGACTATGGAAAAGTTTATAATCTCTTCGTTTGTTTTGACTTTAAAATGTTATATCATTGTAATAGTTTTAATTTATCATTCAACAAAATCACATTCACACTCGCAAATCTCAGTCCGGTGACGAAACAAGGGTACAATTAAGGCGCTCGCACACTGCACCGGTGCAAGGGCGCGCGTCACAATGCCGCAAATGACGGCGTCCGCCACGCAAATGAAGAATATTGTCGCACGCCGTGAATGCTCCTTAATGACGCACCGGCCGCCGCTAGAGATGTCCTTTGCACGGCATTTGTGCGCGATTGTCAACTGTTTAATAATTCGAATCATTGTCCGTCGAATCCCATTCTTTATAGTTTCAGTCACTAATTGAATTGATTTTCCGTCTCGAACATGACTACATAGAGACCGGAAGATGCCTAAAAGTGGGAGATCCTTTAAAATTTCCGGAGTACTCACATCCAATAAAGCTTTTATATAATACCCATCAATGTAACATCTAGAACTGCTCGAATTATCTCGTCCAAAAGGAAAACAAATCTACGAGTACATCAACGCCTCATGGCGTACGTAGTAAGTACAACGAATCTCGCTCTGTCTTCTGTCTCTGTAGTCTTATGCACTAGGTGTTAGTGTCATTGCGATAACCCTTATTCGACAGGAGTCTCAAAGAACAAGTTGTATAGTTTTGTCGCGAGAGAACAATCGGATATGTACGAGTATGTATATGTACATCTATCTAGATCTATATACATCACGATACCGACACAAGACTATGAAATGATTAATAGACTTCTTATTTTAAAGTCTTAATTGATATTCTAATAATATTATTAATTTCTCAGAGTTATAGTTATCTGGATCTAGAAATCTCATCTAAAAGTCCTATGTTTTACATACCAGTGATGAAATTATATATAATATACAGTCATAAAGCGATATGTTATTTCAGGACTGTTTTCTGAAGGGTATTTTTTGTTATGGTACTCGGCTACCTATCAACCGATGCGGAACTAGCTAGATGTCTCAATTATTTGTATAATGAGTACGAAATTGCTATAGCATTTTTGTAGAGTTTGATCTAAAACAAATTGGTTAGTTCGCTTGTTACTAGATTGTTGAAGTATTGACAGAGATGGGTGACCTAAAATTGATCGCCTGAAGCTCTATCGTGTTTCTTCATCATTTTACCAGCCGTAAAACGACCACGGACATTGGCCTCTTCAAGAATTATTAAATTTGCCCATAGGCTTTGCATGGGGGAATGCTGCCATTGTTATATTGAAGCTACGCTGTTTCGGAATATACCGCCAACTGTCGTCTCCGTTACCTCAGTCGTATCTTACGACACCTAGTGCAAAGGAGAGGAACTATTATACTCTGCCAGTACTTCGATAGGCAGTAATGCTGTTGGTCTCAAATGTGCATTTTTTACAAATACATCAATCCCCATTAGGACGGCATGATCGGCCATTGAAAAATAGCTTACATTAATCAAACTAAAATTTAATTTATTAACATTGTCAAAAAAGTACTACATATTCCAAAACTCGCCTGCACCCTTCAAAACCTCGAAGAAAAGGCTTTTTTTACCATTAACCCGCAATCAAACAATCGCCAGTCTTGTATTCACGTAGCACAGACAGACTATTAAATAAGCATAGTGTTATTATACCCAATAAGGGAACAATTTTAAGTGCCCTCCGTGTTGGTACAAGTCGCGTCTCGAAAACGTCTGAAATTCCCCATCGACACAACAACGTAAACGACATTACACGGCGTCTTAAGCACCGATACAGAGAGATAACAGCATATTTTGCTTGTAAGTAAATAAAAACGCGTAATACGAGGGTTAAGGTGAGTCGTAAACAATTGAGATATTCGATTAATACCGGTTGCCCAATTAGCAATGCATTTTTCTGTATTGTTTATGTTTTTTTCTCTATTTGCTTCAATAAGGCAATTAAAGGATTAATTCTTATTACAAAAATAATTATATGACGCTTTAAATTTATAAGAAAAGGCCACATTAGACTTCAAATATAATATATACAAGAACTTATGAATTTGTGCCTGGAACTCTTTTAAGCCCAGTTCATTAGTTTTACTGTAAAGTTGAAGCGTTTGGTTGAATTTTCGAAAGACACAGGTTATGGGCGAAAAAAAATTATATGGATAATCGGCTAGTTTTTATTCTGGAGTAATATAACATATATATTATATATATAGATATTATGTATTATGCTATAGGTGACATAATAATCGTGTCGTTAGAGAACTGTGTCATTTAAAGGAGTTTAGTTAAAGTTAGTAAAATAGAGTATTTTATTTCCTTCACGCGTCCCAATAAAGCTTGACTCAATTTATATAGAGAAAAGAAATAACATATCTCACACATTGATTTGACTTCGAGATAAGTGAGAGAGCAATCACATATATATAGCATATTTAACACCTAGACACATAACAAAGGAACACAAGTACTAAGCATATGAAAGTCTGTTCTGGGTGGGGATCGAACCCGTGAATTATGAAGTCTTAAAAATAAAAATAAAACCATTTCCTCTTAATTTCAGACTCGTTTTATATTTTTATAAAAGTTTGCCGATCTGAATGTAAAATCTCTAAATACGTCTTTAGTAGTGACACTGAAACAAATTAACAAATTCATACAGGAATAAGACAAACGGATAGATTGAACAAACAATTGTTTAAAAACAGAGCAAAACGACGCTGTCACAATACTGATGAAATTTCTAGGTAATACATCAACGAGATTTAAACTGTTTCGGATAACGTAACAATTGCAATTCTACCCCGAAAGCAGGCGAACGAACGTGCTGTAAATATGATCGCACAGCTCTGTATTACGGTGGTTGTAAAAGCCGTACGAGACAGACGTTTATTATAATATACAATATGAGGGCACTAAATGTCGAAGACGGTGATGGCTGCCAGCGGGTCGGGCATTCGCTTAAAACATTTCGGCGTCAACTGAAATAGAGTAGGTTTCGTCCAACTATTCTCGCTTTTATTGTACCCTTTTTCCGAGAACTCCTATGTCGTATAGACGCTGCATTGGTCGGTTGGGAATCCTCACAATGCCTGAGGTGGTTTTATTTAATGAGATATTAATTAGCAAAATGTATGTGTAATATTGGTACCGTAAATTATATCACTCTCTCTATTTTTATTAGACCAGGTCGACAAAGAAACATACAGTCCTCGGGATAGTAAGCGTCACTGCTGCCTATAGACGCTCATAATATCACAAGGATGTCACTAACGTGTTGCCAAAATTGTGACTTGCGGATATTATGCCACATCACCAAGTAAATTCATTGCTCTCTTAGCCTTCAGACCGGAGCACAGCAATGCGACCATTACTATTTGGCGGTAGAAATAGGAGAGAGTAAGGTACCAATGCAGACGATCGACGAATAAAATAATATTGTCTATTTGGCACATATACATGTAGAGTAGAGTAGTATCTCCTTCTGTACCAGGGTTATAAGAGACAACTGTGGTAAGCCGGAACCGAAAAATAGCGGTATATCTATCCGAAACAGCGTAGCGCAAATGCATCAGCATGCTTTCATTAATTCCATATACAATGACCATCGCGACTGTCCAGCGCGGTAATTATGGGCAAAATACTTTTCTTGGCGAGGTTTATGACTAGCAGACGATGTTCTGCGGCTGCTATGATGATAATGATAAAGTTGTTTACAAAATGTCATACGTTACAGCAGCACCTAATCTACTAGTGTTTGAGATGTTGCCGTCTACCGGGACAAGTGCCAAATGTCCTGAAAGTACGTAACTTTCGGTTGCACGAACATTTTTCATATTTTAATTGACATTGGTCGTCTGTATTTCAAATAACGTTACGCAAATGTTATTTATGTTAGAGCTATTATTATGGGTCATTAACATTTGGTGTGCGGGTTTATTTATACGGACTAGTAGAGCTTGCTAAGAGTGAATTAAATCTCGTTAATGGATAATGTCTCTATAAAACCCCTGGATAATTATAATACTGAATACAAATAATTATGATACACTACGAAGATTAATTTAGATAAGATATATCAATAATGATATACCGACTCTATAAAAATCAATTATTGCGATGTTTCTATGATTTATATGGTTCTTATTTGATATTATTTACATTTTAGTATTAAAAAATGTAATGCCAATGGGCACAAAAATTTTTTTTTTTGTATACTCTGAAAAGACAATCTCTATGAAAACTTTAAATATACGAAAAATCACTTAGTTTTAACATATAATTAAAGCAACTGAAAATTTATAAGATATTTTCTATGCCGAAACTTACATTATACTGCTTCATATAAAATGCAATAAGCAAATATTCATCGCTCGCCAATCTATCAAAAGGCGGATCCATCGATAAATCTCAGATGAATAGCTGATGAGAGCAGGTTTCAATTGACCCTGCCTGACAATGAGGTGATGACACACGCACAAAACGGCTGACCCCCAACACCTAGCCCCTCGCAGCTGCCTGCGAACTTGTGACCCGCGGGCCACGACCCCATCGGCTGCAAGTAATTTTCCATTTACCAGTTATGACTGTACCGTACTATTAGCCTCATTAGTGGTGGGGAAGCGAGCTAGTCTTAGGCGTTCTCGCAGTCGCAGGCTCAACTACCAACGAGGACATGTATTGCTAAAATCAAATTTTTCCTTTTCTAGATCTTCTGGTCTGTGATTGTGTTAATGGGAGTCCAGGAGTGAATGACATTTTTCATCTAATATTGATCGAATTAATTTATTCTTGGAAATCCCTCAGCATTTTAGAAGACGTTCGATATCTTTAATGCATACGTTTATCCTCCTTAATGGTATCACTCAAATTGAAGTTGAAACTTATCGTATTGTCTTCCTAATCACCCATTAAGCTTTTCTGAGCTGTCGCTTAATATAACATAGAAAAGCAGTATCTATTGCACAGAATCAACGACTCATAAAGCTTCTTCGCTGTAATAGAGATTAATTATGATTATATAATATATAGTCAATTACTATATATTTTAATGGTCATGAAAATAGATAAACCTGATGTGCGCTGCTTGGAAACTTGCACATAAACGCAGACGAGTTGCGACATTAATTTAATATCTCAATAATAAATTACAACAGTCATGGCATTTTATTAGAACTTATGTGACGATTAATTAAAATTGCAAATTGAATATATTAATATATAGGATTTTTACAGCCCGAGGTACGTTTTAAAGCGCAAGTAAACGTTTTTTTAATTGTGGTTATTATTAATTTAATTGGACTTACAATTATGACCGTGCTTATAATTGTTTTGTTGTATGAAAGATGTGTTCTGCGTGTGATCAAATTAGATTGCTTCGCTTTTAATTTTAAATTTGCATACTTGCAAAGTACACATAAGTTTCTAAAGATACATTAGACGTAACTCGTAAACTAATTTGATTTTGCTCTCTATTCTCTGTTAATATTAATCATTTAAGTAATTTCAACAACCATTTTATAAATTACAGTCTCAGATAACTATTCTAATGACATGAGTCGAATGTTTTATCTCTAATAGAGTTTCTTTATGTCTTGTCGCATTTCTTTTGATAACAAAATCAATTAATCAGATAAAATTGTATTTAAAAGTGAGTTAGAGAGATTTATTTTTTTATAAAAAAAAATAAATGTTAAAATTTCGGTAATTTTTAGCGTAACACAAGGTAATTCCTTACTTTGGGCCAAAATAACATGTGCGATGGTGACTTAAATTAATTTACACGGGTTTTTTTATAGTCTGTTATGATTTCTACAATTATGTTGCAACCACGATATCACTAAACACAAAGAAAGACCTAGAACATTCGGGCAAAAAAGTTGACACTCGTCATTCTACGCAGGGTCAAGTGTACTCTTACAGTCGCAGGTAAGCAGTATCCAAAAATAAGTTACCGGTGGTCGGCAGTAATCCCGAGCAAGGTGAGATGGTATCGAGTGCGGGCCAGCATCGGTGGGGCGCATTACGTTCGATTGTAGGGCCCAACGCGCCCTAATTGCCGACATTGTGTCGGCATGCAGATGTGAATGGGCTTTGATTTGGGCCCGGGGCGCGGGGCCGGGGAGCAGGGGACAAATCGCTCGTTACGGCTGCAGGTAAACTTTCATTGAGCGTCGGAAGGCGTCGGACGTGAGAGGCGGCACAAAATACCCTCGTTATTTGCCGCCGAATCACTCTCTCATTGTGCTCGGGGAAACGGTAGACGCGGTCGCCGAATCACGAAAAAGACTTTAATGAGCCGTGAGAACGCTCCAAATGAACGATTGTGCGGGGTCTCCGTTTAATGAACGATTGATATTAAAGTGGCTTTGATTAACGCGGTTACGAGCCATTGTGACGGGATACTACCTCCACTGAATCTGGTAATGAGTCAGATCTTATGTTTTTTGCAATAAGCGCTGCTTCTGACTATATTCCCCGTGTAGAGCACTCAATCCACCCTCCCTTTGTTTATGAAGGAACATGGTCGATGAAGTATCTAATAGTCTGGTTTGTTTGTTTCGAAAAATTTCATCGGTTGCCAGGACCACCTGTTGCTTCGTGAGGGTGAGAGAAAAACTGAGTGCCGGGCGACCCCCCCCCCCGCCGTGTCCCACACCCCTCTGGTCCGAACTCGACACCATGCCAATTAAAATCTGACTCCTGGCGTTTTGTCATGTGGATGTTCTATGCATCAAAGCCAGCAGACATGCTAGATACTTTTGGTTAATTGGACTTGGTTAAAGAAAAGAAAAGTTTTTGCAGTCTGTTGTTTTAATTGATGGTGATTTATATATTTAAAATACTGATTTGTGAGACTATGAGTATGTTTAGTCTTCTGAGTAAGATATGATATAAAAGCTAAAAAGATTTCATCTATATTATACACTTTTAAAGAATTCCTGTACAAGCTGAGAAAAGACAGGTGGGCCTACGCCAGAGGCACAACGGCTCGCTCCCCACGCTTCCTGGCACAAACATTAAAATGTAAATTTTAAATTTAATTAACAGCAAAAATATAAACACCCTCATACTGGCGCATGGGTTATAAAACTAATAGGCGGCTATTAACGGTTCCGCCTATATATTAATTTTTTTTTTAAGAATTTTGTCTATTACCTATTCTTGGCTATGGTGAAGTGTTTTACCTGCTTCCTGACATGTGCCGTGACGTTCCCGCTGATAAAGGATAATTAAAAATGCTGTCTTTTTAAAAAGAAACATCGTTTTTAATTATTGAATGACTTTTTTTTAATTCTGGTATGTATAAATGTTTGTATGAGCAAATTGAAATGCCTAGCTAGCTCGCCTTTGTAGCTTAAGCCATTATACTTTTGTTTCTTGTGCTTGAGTTGATTTCTTATTTTTCTGTACAATCTATGTTTCTAAAATGAGTTGAAGTGAATAAAGATATATAACATATAATAATTTTTAAAATTACTCGGACAAATTATTATTTATTAATAAAATAACCTATATTACCATTAATGCACTGAGAATAGTACCCCGCCACCCCTTGTACTAGGTATCGTAAGAGGTGAACTATGTATCGGAACCGACAGATGGCAGTATATTCAATCGGAATAGCAAAGCTCAATTACAACAGATACTCTGCGCTTGTCACCGAGCCTGCCCAGCGTGACAAATATAGGCATAAATCCTTTATGTCCACCTGTGGATTAATTACGGCTGCATGGATGATGATGATATTTCTCCAACGCACTGGTTCATGATGTTGCATATCGTATTTCAGCACGACCCACTCGCCATATGCAACTCCTTTATACGCCACGGCACCGCAGCAAAACCATGAACTCAATACTCACCCATCTTCCTCGAATGAGCTCTTTGGTTCCATCTATATAATTAGCCTTATTTTATTTACAATTTTTAAGCCGTTCGCAGGCGTATTAACACGCCGTTGGTATTTCGAAATAAATTAAATTAAAACTATTGACTCACACAAATGGTAACTACAAATTACGGAAGACGCCGTGTTGCTAGTAATAAAAAATAGCCCTAGTGTGTACAGTGACTTAAGTGAAATTCTTAAAGATTTTTTCGTGTGTGTGTTGGCAATTGAAGAGCGTAGCTTCGCATAAGATATGCCACGCATCATTCTCTTGTTTTATATTTAAACTATATTTTTTTTATAGATATACTATCATTTGTCGGTTTCAATACCTCAGTGGTCTATTACGAAACCTAAAGCAGAGGAAGATAACTACTATTTTTCTCTGCAAGTGCTGTACGACACAATCTTGATATTAGCGTATTAATCCAAGTAACATTTTTGTACGAACATATTCCTAAATTAATGAGACATGAAATTCAGCGCCAGCCAAGGAAATTACCCCTAAAGGTGTTTTGTAAACGTTCGAGGTTATTAGTTAGAAACACATTAGGAACGTACGAGAAGTCGAAATAGCCGTATGATATTGTTCCAAATTTAAATTAAAACAAGTGTAGGTGTAGGTTAAACAAAGGCTCCCTGTTGTTAACAATAAGAATTTTGACAACGACCACGGCTCAGGTTGAGCGGTGGAGCGCGGGGACAAGTGTCAAATGTCACTTGCCTCGCTGCCATAGACTACTGTCTATTTTTTTAAACCCGCATTGCTGTTTAGGGGTCCCTATTGAGAATTTTAACCATATATAAATTACATCAAATTTAAAAAGCTCTTATTAATCAATAATCAGTCTGTGGACTGTATTGATACGGGGCGCATCAGAGAGCACTACGTGATTCAATGGCAGACAGTTTAATTTGTGTATTTTGATATTACAAAATCTTTATAAAAAGGAAATAATTGAAAAGATGATATTTTATATATAAGTGAACTTTAAATGTCGTTTCTTGTATTTTTAGGTACAATAAATATGTACAATAATTTAATAATATTTGTTATAAGCGTGGTAAATAAATAAATAAATTTCTTTATATTTTCAAAGAAACACTAGCTTTAATCTTTCTTAATAGTAAATGAAAAAATATTTCATAATATACATATTAGCATTGCTATATTATTAAAGATAATCCAAAAATCGAACCAGTTTAACTTCCATGGAACAACATGGATGAGACGAAGAGTGTAAAAAGAAATTAAGTGAGAAACACAACGTCCGTAGGTTGGCAAAAACTACATTCTTACATTTAATTGCGACAAATTATATAAGTCTATAACTCACACGACATTCAACTGTTTTTTATTTTATATTGAATCATGAAGAATACATGTTCCTAGAAGTTATCAATGGCACGAAATTAATTTCTTACACAACATATTCTTACAAATTCACACGACATCGCATATGTTGACCTGACTCCAAGATAAATCACTAAAATAAGTTTTAATACGGACATCGGACAACACAGGTATTATAAATATCACACTTATATGCATATAAATAAAATCAAGACCCAGAACAAATACAAATATTCATCATATAAATATATATCCTGGGTGGGGATCGAACGACCCGGCACCAGATAGGACCTACACACTAAACGTTAGTTTAATCAGCCATTTCTCACTACAGAGTCCAAATTCCGTCACCACAGTACACTCTTCACACGTCTCTCGTTTATGTTTATGAGCAGCGACAATGAACTTCTCAGTACCACACGTTTTAGAGACATTTTCTCAGGCTGTTTGCGACAGCACAAAATACAAGTTAACATAACCGGCTTTGGAGTATTCATAATGACTTAAGTATTTATTATTGCAGCGCATGACTACTTTAACGGAAAGGCAATTTGAGTAGTTACGTCCGTGTCTTATTTCTGTGCCCAGTCTTAGTATCTCCATACATTATATTAGCCACAAAAAATTCACACATAGACATAGGCCTCCCCAAGATTGCGGGATTGTGAACCCCCATTTTACTCTCTATTTTTGTAATAAATTTCGATGACCTCTCTGAAAAAGTTTCTAACTTTTATAGTTAATTCCCTGCGTTAATATGTCAGTCAGTTAGCTTCTTCTATTATATATATAGAAGTGGAAGTTACTTCGTCTGTCCGTTTTTTTAGTATTCCCAGCTCAACAGACGCTCTTGAAAGTTGGCGCGGATGGCTTGAACGTAGTGTGCGTTTGATCCGGAGAAAGTGAAGTATACGCGAACGAAGTCGGAGGCGGAATGCTAGTGCAATTTAACGTATTTCTTAATAATAAAAGACCGCCCAATGGTTGACTGCCAGCCAGATAATTACTATTGAACAATTTGTATTTTCCTAATAGGAAACTAATAATATCTACATGATAAACAAATTATCAAACTTAACATGATATTGTCATTATAATGATTATATTTAAAGATAAGCAATATTTAATCTCTTTAATATGTCCATAGATTAATCATAGTCTAAGAAGTGTACCTACATGTGGCGTGTAAGTATGGCTACAAGCGTAATATTTTTTGAAACTATTGCATTTTTAAAAATATATTTGTCAATAACTGTGTGCACTTTTTTAATAAAAACATCAATTCTCGGTGCATGTTTTTGTTAGATGTACATGTATGGGGTATATCTTGTTTGAGAAACATAATAAAATATATTAAAATTCACATAAGTCAACAAAAATATAATGTACCATCTCCATCACTCGAAAAAATGTAACCCCTCCATTCTGGAATGATCGGTAATTACAGTCCAAACTTTCAAAATAATGGTAATCAGTTACGAAAATCGCTTTGATTCAAGCATCAAAACTTGTCACATTACGTGCAATTGAGTCGGCAGCGAGACGTACGAAGATTGGCTCGCACGTGATTTCAATATTTCATCTCAAAGGGTGCGTCCACGGTGCGGTCTGGGGCTCACGCGTTCCACTCCTACAATTACGCGCTGTGTCATATTTACAGCCCAGGTAATTGCCATTCAATTACCAGGCTAGCCTGCTGGGCGGGAGAGCGAGAGGCCCGACGGCCGTCGATCTCGCCCTCCCGCTCGCTCACGCCGTGCAGCCGGCCAGCCATCAATCATCGAACACCCCCCGCCGGGCGCCCGTAGGGATGGGAAACGTCACAAAGCAAGTGTCTCGGTTCAACAATAGTCGATAAGTGGGCTAACGCCACGGTAAATTGATTTTGAACGGTGTAACATGTGGCTGGTTAGCATCTTCGATACAGCCGTGACTAAAGTCACAGTTTGAATAAAACAAAAGTTTATATTGTTCTGATTTATAATCTTCGCCAATATTTGGTACCTATTAAATTTATTTCAAGGTTAAATGCATATGATAAATTGCATCTTTTAAAACCTTTTCTTAAACTTTAGTCAATTTATTTATGCTTTTACTTGACTTTAACATTGGTTTGTGCTAATAGGTGTAAATATAGAATCAATCAATGATAATCAGAAGCATAGATTATATCAGATACATTCAATTATGCGATTCACCGTTGGACTAAGGCTTGTTACACAGCATATTAACCTTATCTTTATTGTAGCTACATGAATATGAATGAATCAAATTTGTGCAACAGGAAATAGTTTAGGCGGCAAGGCTTCGCTTGTGTGTCTATAAAAGATAAGACTTTATTTCTTAATTTATTACCTGTTATTAGGTTATATTTGTTTTCCATTTTAGAAGTGAATACACAAGACCTTGTCGATTAACACTATTACCATATACTTTATTACTCATAATTATAAAATATACAAATGAGTTACAACAAAATAAAAACTTCCTTTTAACATGAACAAACATGAGTTTCTTGATGACGCCATGACGCCAAGAGCGATTTCTTTAAGAAAACCTCTGAGAGATAGGATTGTTATGTATCTTTTAGAAAACGTTGATAATGAGATGTACTTGAAGCTATAAAATTCATAGTATAAATACATTGTATTGTTTAGGATACTTTTATCGATAGTTGCCAGCAGTCACCCTCCATCCCTGCGTCCTGTCACAGGTATGCAATCTTGCTCTATAGCCGGTATACCTTTGCCCTGTTGCACTTACATAGATTCCAGTCCGGGCAGGCATTTTGTGCCATATTTCGAATTGTGTGAAACCGTCCACCTACAACGGGCGAACTTCACTTTATTAGTCAAATTGTATTATGTTATACTGCGTCTTATGTAAGTCTCAAACTGAAACTTAAACTTAAAATATTCTTTACTCATGTAGGTCCACTACATGAACATTTTGAATCCCCAAAAAAAAACCATTAAAATTTTAGAAAAATTAAGTACTCATTTCTATTATACTCATAATACTGATGATTCTGATAACACCACGGGATCATAAATAAATAACATATACATTAGATATACTTTAAACTAGTCTGCCGGCACCAGACTGGCCTTAAATCTAAAAGGTAACTTTACTTTGATTTAACTTAATGTCAGAATGTTCACATTTTTATTAGCTTATTTTGAGATTACTTATAATTCTATACTCGTTGTTCCAGGTGGCGGCTTGAGAAATGTTATTTTTAAAATAAATAAGCCTAAATTACTCTCTATATTTATCGTTAATAAATATGAAGGTAAAAGTTAATATTATTTTTACTTTCATAATATTCGCATTTCTTGAATAATCAAGGAATAACCGATGTAGACGTTTTCAAAATATATATACCATGCATTATGTGTATCCATCGCAATACGCCTCCTCAGGCACCTCTCATTTCGCATAGTGAAAATGTAGGGCGTGAATAAGTATCATTAGGCGAGATTTTTGTAGGAAAAGCGAGGAGCAACGAGTTCAGGCGAGGCAATTAGCCGGTCGCAAATTAATCGCGAGATGATCCGCCGGCACACTTACACAGCTCATATTACTGGTTGCATTTAAGAAACTTAAAATAAGTTCCCGGGTAAAGCGTTTTTAATGGTCTTCTGTATCTACTTGTTAGAAGTATCGCTAATTGAGACTCAAGTTTTTACCTAGATCCCTACATAATATGGTTGTGCTAGTTATTTTAAATATCACAATGGGAAGTTGATGCATTAATTTGAATATAAACAGTTAGATACTGAAAGGACGTTTTAATTGACGGTAGTGATCCTATCTTGTGCGCCAAGAGTCGTGGGTTAGATTCCCACCCAGGGCAAGTATTTATACCTTCCGGGAGTATACCGCACTGGTGCAGTCGGGCTCACACAGTCCTCCTCAGAACTGCTTAACGATGGTCGATTAAAACGGTTTAGACAGGTCCATAGCTTTTAGGCCTTTGAGTGATTGTCTTTGGTCCAGAGTCGATCTCGCAAGCCCTGTGCGGCATCACATGGTAGGATATAAGTAAGGAAATAAATATATTTATGTCAAAATATAATTAAAAGAGCTATTGATATTGATTTGTTGCAAATGGGAATCATCACGTCAGCTAGTGGAAGTCCACTGCTGGATATAGGCCTCTCTAAAAAAGGAGGTTTGTTGCACATAATTGCCGCGCTGGGCAAGCGTATTGGCAAACACAGAGTGCAGCTTTCGTGATGGGTATGCTGCTACCCATTTCCACCCTGCACATTTGAGCTGCACTATTTCGGATGGATATACCGCCATCTGCCGGTTCAGGTATCACAGCCTCTTACGACACCTGGTGCAGTGGGAGGTACTATTCTACTCTGCCTGTACCTAACGGCATAGTGGGAATAGTCAGCATCAATACTATATACTGTTTCAACACGTTCAACACGTTCACTTTATCATGCAATGACACTTAAGTGACAATCTTTTAAGCTCTAGATCCCTACAATCAATTTATATTTGTGACTTTAAGGCAAATGTATTATTTCATTTAAGGCTAACTGAGTAACTGAACTGACTGACGCAGAGCCTAAACTAAAAGGGATACATTGTTTTTGAGGTTCTTTTTTAAAATCATTTGTTTGTGTTCTAGTGGGGAAGAAAAGATTTTTGTAATATCATCCCCTGAGGGGGTAAAATGGGAAAGCAAAGTTAGTATGAAACGTCGCCGTTTTTTAAAGTACTTCTAATGAAGTTCATTGAAAGTCATGAAACAAGCGTAGAATATTTTTTTGAAAATCGGTTAAAGGTGGATGAAAAGTTAGTATGAAAGTTCTACTAGTCATAAATATAGATAAGAATACTTTAAAAAAATACACGTCTCAGGTGTCAGGCGGGACTCCTGCAACCTTTCCCTTTCCGGGACTACCGCGACCTTAGGGGACGTAGAATTTTTGCTAGTGTGCCTTTTTAGGCAGAGAAATAGGTCACTGGTAAAGTTGCTATATCGAGAATGTAAAGTGTAAAATTTGTATTCAATGAGATAGATATTAAAAGCCTGCTCGTTTTATGTCAAACTTCTATTACGTCGATGTAATTCGTGACGTTCTAAGTCGATAGATCTTGTGAAATATGAATGAATATTTATCAATTTTAGACGTAAATATAATGTTTTCAATATTTTTAATTATTGCAAAGCTTTAGAATACCTTAAAGAATTCACAAAATTATTATATATCAACTGATCCTTAAAAAGCCTGTTAATATTCGTTGCTATTTAAAATAAACTTGACATGGACTTTGTTGTAATATTATTGAATAAACAAAATAAAAATCTGTTAACAGATGTTCGAGTCGTATTACAAAATATTGACTAACAAGTCGAAGGCCAATATTGAAATTCATCGTTTACTTATGTTGATTATAGTTAATATATTTCAATTTGTTTTAACTCAAGTTTTTAAATCATTGGAGATAAAATTTACATGATGTCTAAAAGTACTTTAACGACTAAAGAGGCTGATGTTTTTGTTATCTGTTGACAGAATTGTATGACAGTTTATATAAATAAATTATACACCAGTTAAATAAAAAAAAACTTTATGTATTTAATGAGTTAGGCTGATAATAAACCTACTTTTTTAAAAGCTTTCACACGCAGTTTATTTATTTTTTACATTTTCTGTTTATACATTAAAGATAATAACATCGCGATTTAAAGCCATTATAAATTCGTCGTTTTACTATAGTAGAGAATGAGTAAATGTTAGAAAGTAATATAGCCTTTTATCCATAAATTATAGTTTTGCAATGTTATTTTTTTATAGTTTTTGTAGTAACGTAATATAGTATAACACAAAAAAGTTATATCTATATTTATTTATTTGTAAATTAAAAAATTTCATCAGAGAATTCATTGTCCAACAATTTCTCTTCCTGCACACTTCACAAACCACTTTCCAGTAAATCTTCTATACCCCAATAATACATATGTCAATATGTTCACAAAATTCATTATAATTTTAAACCGTGCGCAAAGCAACGTTTGTTCAACAGAAGTCGGTTGCAAAGAGCTGGCGAACGCGCGCCGATTTTCTGTTCTGGGATTCAATAATAATAATAACAATATATTTATTCGAAATCAACATTACAATTTTCCTCTTATTTTCAAAATCACACGTTATAGATATAAATGTTCAACTAAAAAGAGGTATACGTTGACAGCTGCGGTAGTATTAACTGAAATACAGCTGTCAGCGTCCTCCAATCAAGGCACATAACAAAATTGAAGCGCATACAAAATAAAAGAAAATAAAAACAATACAAGAACAATAATAAAACAGTTTACTAGAATCAAGCAAAAATTAAAATTAAAATGAAACATTAAAGACAATATTAATATTGGTATTACCACATATGCAAGCGTTGTCAATATAACACAACTTATTACTTAATTCAATACTATCAAATCCATAGTGACACAGTCCGTATAGCATCATAATTTGGAGCGAGATACGTCGTGATTTCAGAGACAAGAGATTGTTTTATTTTCTGACTTGATCATAGAGTAAGGCTTGCAATATTGGAACTGTAAGGTGCGAAGAAACTTACGATGAACCTTTTCCAATGCATCATCGAGTTTCTTATAATGTGAATCTCAAATAGCATAGGCATGTTCTACTTGAGGACGAATTAAAGTTTTGTATAAATCGAGAAACGTAGTGTGTTAGAGAACTCAGAGGAGAATCTTAACACAAACATTTTAGTACTTTGTTGATTATAGTACCTAGTCATATGTTCGTCTAAGAAAAACTTGCTGTCAAATGTAACCCTAGGATCCCGTAGTGCTTTCAAATTGTTTAATGGTTGATTACATAGGTAGTAGTCAAATTTAATAACATTTCTGTTTATTGTAAAATTTGTTGTTATATTTAAACTTAATTTATTGTTTGTGCAGTATGCAGAAAATTTATTAAGATCTAGTTGTAGTTCTATGCAAAGGGCCAATAGGCTTTTGAGATATTTTGAGGTCAAAAATAAAAAGTTAATATGTTAAAAAACAATTCTGGATGTCAATGCTGAAGACCATAAAAAGTGGGCCTAATATTGAGCCTGGTCCCTGCGGTACACTTTATGTCACCTGGAGTACGTCAGAAACGTATCCATTCAAATCAACTTTCTGAGTTCCATGTTAGAAACAAACCATTGCAGTAAATTGCCTCTTATACCGTTATACACCATTTTTTTTAAAAAAAGAAGCCAATGGTCTAGATAGCATCTGTCATGTACGAATAATAAACTGACGTTTCAGTTTCAGTTCATTCTGTAACACTTACGCAAAGCAGTTTAAGTTTTATTTAACAAGCCTAAAGTCTGAATTCCATAAATAATTTATAACTATATAATAAATGACTAATTTTATCGATACAGTACAAGTTGCTCATGAGTTTCATAAAAAAGAAACTTTATTCGAATATTTTCACAAATAGCGAAGTTTCATACTAATTTTGCAGCCCCGGTTTACTCCTTAGGGGGTGAGTTCTTAAAAATCACAGGGAACCCCTGTGAAAAATGTTCAAGTTTCTAACCTTATAGTTTAGGCCAGAGATGATATGTCAGCTTCTATTTTTATACATATAGACGAAGACGACAAACAAGCATACGGTCATGCGTAATAATAATAGTTACTGCAACCTATAGACACTCGTATTATGACAGGGATATCATTGGCGCGTTGCCAACCTTGTGGATTAACTTCACTACCTCTCTCACACTTAAAACAGAAACACAGCAATGCAAACACTGCTTTTTACTGGTACCTGGGTACACTGGTAGAAATGCCTCTAGTTAACATTCTAGTAACAGACAGATTTCATATTACATAAGGTCTTATCAGTACCCTTTGGGTATGAAAACCTAGGAACCTTTCACTCGGTCTGCAGCATTTGCTCTCTACCGAAAACGAGTATATCAATTAATAGGAATGTGATTAATTAGAGGAAACCGGTACCTCCAGTTCTGCTCGCTCATTAGACTAGGCCTGCGCTTTTCCTAGAACACACGACACTGGAAACGAGTATTTAACACTAAACGGGCCATGGCTTTGCCTTGCATGCTTAAATAACTTTCTACTTCCACATGAATACTCTTAACTAGGAAAGGTGCGTTGTGGGTGAAGTCACAATTTTTGGAATTTACATCTCACACAATATAGTATCATATTTTTTATATTATGAAGTAAGAAAACAAATTTTCGACTTCTGACCGCAGTCTATAGACACTCGCGTCACTGTGAACTGAAGATACAATGTCACATTTACCCAGTAATTTCTCTGCCTCTCCTACCCATCAAACCGGAACACAGCAATGCGAGCACTGCTATTTGGCGGTAGAAATATGTGAGAGTGACCTTACTTTTAAATTTGTGTATCACTTGTGTAAACTTCAGACATTTTTCTTTAGTGAATGTGATGTGATAATCTTTATACATAGAAATGTCATGTCGCGATTTTTGTACGGAAAAAACTTCAAAATCACATCACTTAATACGTACAGTTTAATGCATTTGAGATATAAGATAGTAATATCTCAATTTATAGTCGCAATATTTTTTTCTTAGTAAACATATAAACATAGTAGACAAAGTCTGGCAGGTTAGCTAATACAATATATTTTTTAAATTATAAATATGAAGCACAAAATTATATAGTACAAATAGAGCTGATAAAAAAAATATTTGCCGCTTTTAGATGAATATTTAGAAATAATAATGACCTGTTTTTTATTAGCATGTATTTATAATTCGGGTTAACGAAAAATTGTTTCTAATATCATGCCCCAAGGATTTCTTACGAACCGGATACATTTAAACTAAATAAAATGAGCACTTTAAAGAAATTATGCCACGGTCGCATGTTCCACGAAGAACGATTTGCTTGCATGGGCTTGTAAACAATTTAAAAACTGTAACCATGTATTTGTGGCATGTTTTATTTACGTCAACTTCGGAGCAGCGAGTTTAAACGTGGGAACCGCAATAATGTGCAGTTGGTTTTTTGACATAAAGCATTACTACAAAATCTATAAATGCCACGTGGAATATTACTTCATTACAAGCAGTAATAAGATTCTGTCTCATTAGGTCCAGCTAATATTTTATTTATGATAGAAAAGCTTGTTTTTAGGAACATTCACGTATCCGGAGGTATTAGAACAGGCCGTAAGCCGTGGGGTACCGGCAATGTAGAATAATACCTGTGTTAGGTGGCGTTAGAAATGATTGGAGTACTGGAACCGACAGATGGCGTTATATCTATCTGAAATAGCATAGCTATAATGTAACTGGGCGGGGATGGGCAGCAGCATTCCCGTCGCAAAGCTACAGTCTACTATGGTACCGTAGACTGTAGCCTCGCGACGGGATCGCCTGGAAATTATGGGCAATTGTTTCCATTTATTGAGGTACATGATGATGTTGTTGATTGGAACAGTCAGAAGGTGGAAGTGCGGATATCTATTTGAAACATATTAGGATAACCGTAAACTATAAACTAAATAGACGGAAATGGGCAGCAGAATCTCTGCTGCAAAGCTTCGCGGTGGGCTTGGAGTCATGACTTATGGCCTTACAATAGTTTTAAGAAGTCTTCAGGAAAAATGTTTCCCTTATAATCTCAAATGAATACCGAACTAGTAATCAGACAGAGGCAGTAAATGGTGTGAAGTGTTATTGTTAGCGAACATTATTATTCTAAAATTTAGAAATAGTTATTTTCTTTAGGATGACTTTATTCTAGAAAATATTCCTCGCGATATACAAGGTGAGCTAATGTAGATAAAACAAAAATATATAAAACACTCTTTATCAATACAATACTAATGGTGCAAATACAAACAGTCGCTATGGAAAATTGGAGCCTTACTAAGCAGAGCAAAACCTGTATTTTAAATAACCAGACCTTGTCTTTCTAAGATGAAAAACTGAAAAAAAATGGAAATCCTTACTATAATATTATAAATGTGAAAGTAACTCTGTCTGTCTGTCTCTCTTACGCTTTCCCGCTTAAACCTCTTAACCGATTCTGATGAAATTTGGCACAGACAATCTTTAGACCCTGAGAAAGGACATAGCTTATTTTTTATTCGAAATAAGGGTTGTAAGATGTCGAAAAGAGGGATGAAAAATTGTGAAGTATCGCTATTTTTAGAGCTAGAAACTTGAAACTTATTTTTCAGGCCATTCATTCGGTATAAATAAACATGACATTCAAAGTTTATATAAGTTAAGCTAAGGACGTATGTTTCCCAAAAAAAATATTCCACGCGGACGAAGTCGCGGGCACAGCTAGTATTACATATAGATATTATGTACATGAAAATATTAAAACGTAAGATCTAAGGAATCTAAGGAATGATGAGAAAATCGATAATGAAGAGGTAGTTAATTGCAATTTCTGTTGAAACCGGCTGGTATTTACCGAGTGTGGTCACGCCCTAACGGATCGCTGCCACGACCTCGGACGTTATTGACTCCCAATTAAACGCATTACTACTATCTATACCAGCTCATTATGGTAAGTAATGGCGTCGTAAGTGGTGTGAGCAGGCCATTCATTATTTACTGTCACAGATTGGAGCCTGGCTCGCCCATCAAACGGAACCATACTTGTCATAACCATCCCATTCCAAAATATACTTTATGTTGTTCATTTTAACTTCCACAATCACTTGCACCCAGTAATTAGCTATACGAAGTTTGAACCGTTAAGTTTCTTGTAAAGAGACAGTTATAATAAAAATGTTTAGCATTATTGAGTCACAGGCGACAGTTGTCATTCTTCTTTGTTTATTTGTGGGAATACACGGGTTATTTTAGTTTACAGTTTGAAATGCTTTATTTGGAAATGAGGAAGGAAGGAATGGAGGAAGCTTTGCATGTGGTCGTTACCGAGATTTTTATGTCAAACTAGCTAACAAAAGAGACGTTGTCCTGCATTACTATATACGTTTATCATTAAAAAAATATTGCTACTAATAACATGGGAAATAAACTATCCGATTTTTCAAGTTGGATTAAACTATTCAGTTAGCTATATTTTATTAAACTCAGCTTAGTAGTTTATGAGTGTTTCCCGAACAAACACCGTGATTTTTTTATATATATAAATATTATTGCACATTAATAATAATAATAAACTTTACTGTACACCTTAAAGTTACTGATCTTGTATGGTAGGCATCGGAATTAAAGGTGAAGCAAGCATTATAACGAGGCATAGATAGCAAATACAATGTATTGGCTGCGGCACCGATAGCATCAGATAGCGAGAAGCGCACGCGCTTCTTAACAACTTCATTAAATATACTGCGATCACCTACTTATAGCACTTGCTAATAATATAGTATTGAACACGTATTTCTTTCTGTTAAGCAACAGATGGCGCTGTAACTTTCTTCATATAAGATGCATTTTTCTGCTTATTTCCATTATACTAGCAGTGCCCGCGACTTCGTCTGCGTGGAATAGTGACATTAAGGGGTATGTTAGCCTTCCTTGATAAATGGACTATCCAACGATGAAATAATTTTTCAACTCGGACCAGCGGATTTGGATTAGCGGGTTCAAATAAACGAAAAAGCAAACTCTTCTAGTATCTAGCCGTGGAGTACCGGCAAAGTAGAATAGAACTTTCCTCTGCATCAGAAGTCGAAAGAGGCAACTAATGTAACGGAAACGGCAGATGGCGGTATATCCATTCGAAACGATGTAGCCCCAATGCAACAGGACGGGAATTGGCAGTACTATATTCGGCACTATTCCCCTATCTTGGGGGGGACTGGGTCCAGCAGTGGACGTTGAACGGCTGATATGATGATAATGGGAGAACTATATTCGCGCTTCACACCGCAGATCTCAGGGTTGCCAGACCAGAAATCTATACTAATTATGTAGACAAAATATTTGTATTTTTGTTTGTTACGAAACTACACAGCCGATTTTATAAATTCTTCCACAAATAAAAAGCTACTTTATACTAAATTATAATAGGCTTTATAATATTTTCAAATAAATAAATAATTAAGATCTCTTCGTAAGCAAGTAAACTTCGAAAAGCCCACGTAATATTTATTTATGTGATTATCAACACTCTACCAGTCATGTTACCTCAATTTATATCTAATACGTTTTGATGAACAAACAATATATTAATAGGTTAGTTACTATTTTCACTGATTACTTCATATCTCAGTACATAGCCAGGAAAATAAATTTAACGACATGTAAATAAAGTAGTTAGTTTTCCTTAAAGTGCTCATTGTTACAGTTTCCAGCCATTGTCTTTTTTATTTTCCTGAGTACTTTGTGTAATTATTATCAGGATTCCATTAACTTTAAGATTAAATTGAAAAATTGCAAAATTAATTTTCATTGCTTGATTAGTAAACGATAAAATAAACAATTGCTTGTAAAGCCTATTCATCAAACCCCTACACCTGTGTAGCTTTTAAAGTAAATAACAAAGTAGTAGAATAATTGAAGGAGTCTTCCAGAGTCTTACTATCTCAGTGATAAGAGCTTTAAATTTGGTTTTCAATGGTTGTGGGTTCGAATACTGCTATTATGTCACCAGATGTTTTTTTAGTATAATTTAAATTATTACTACAGTTTTCGACCCTTAATTACTTTGTACCCTTCAAGTTTGTGATACCCTTAATCTAATTCTGTTATTCTCAACAGACCTTATTATTTTGTTAGGCACTTTATATATTGGTACATAAATAAATAAACTAGTAAATGTGTTTGTGATGTCAAATCAATATTATTTATGAGTAAGTACATATAATATAGAAAGCGGGGGTACCGGCAAAGTATTCTTTTCATGTACTAAGCGGCATAAGGGGCGACTGAGGTACCGGAACCGACAGATGGCAGTATATCCATCCAAAACAGCGTAGCTAAAATGCATCAAGGTGGAGATGAGCAGCAGCATTCTCCTTTGCAATTGCCACCTCGTCCTCCCAACGAGGCAATAATAATTGGCAAAATTCCGCCTTTATTAGGGAAGTCTATGTCCGTACTAGACTTTCCAAGGCTGTTATGAGGAGTACACATACACATATAAATAGTACGTACTGTCTATTACCGATTGTCTGGGATCGATGTTGTCTAGATGTTCACTAGTAGACAGCTGATGTTATAATGAGTAACAAATTATAAAGGTTCTACACCAATAAAATTAGTAAAAGAGTGGTCTGAGTTTAACACTGGTCACGCGACAGTTGCGCAGAAATGAGCAAGTAATTTAATAACTCCAGCACCTTCAATAGTCCTATTATTTTAATAATACGACATAGAGTATACAGATGTTAACCCGTAAATCCGTTTAAATACAGAAATTATAGTAATATACACGTAAAACACTAAATAATGATTATCGTTTAAGTAAATAAATCGACTTCGTTATGTATGCAGCAGCCATTTTAAAGTTAGTGGAACAATATTATCTTCCAATTACATGCTAAGAAGGTACGCCATAAAACGTTGTAATTACAGCCACTATCTTTCTATCCATTGTTCGTATCTACAGTGCGTTGTCTACACTCTCAAGACACGTGGGATAGTCCTTAATAAAGTAACTAGCTAAAGAACTTGCAGTAGAACAGAATACTACCCATCTCTGTACCAGGTGATAAGGTATTTTGCAGGACAAGTTCCTCAGGCACCCCTTACGACACCAAATCTGTCATACAATTTGGATAGGTTGAGCATTATCCGCGTAGAAACGCTTTGCGCATTAGCAATATACTGATAAACACTAATTGGGTTTGGGCTTCCCAATAGTATTAATGATATAATTATAAGAATAATTAAATTCAATCAATATCTCATACAAAGACCCAGATATAAGTCGCTTGAAGCACTTTTGTGACATTACATATAAATACATATTTAACCTAGACACAACAAACAAATATTAGTCATTATAAATGTATGTTCTGGGTGGGGATAGAACTCACAACCCTTTGCGCATAAAAAAAGGAATACTACCGAACGTGCGACATTAGGACCGTCCTTGCAAGTACAATATTTATATAATTCTGGCAAGCATTACAAGCAAAATTGCTACAAGAATTTGAAAATCCCGTAGACACTCAGCTCTTGTAGGAAGTAAGATAAATCTAATGTATATTTATTTGTAAAATTCAATTTACTGTTAATATATAGACAAATTAACAACATATTTTCACAACATTTCATACTTTCCTGTGTCTACCACTTCCTGTTAGTCAAAATAATTATTTGGGACACTCATTGTTTGCAAACAGGACAGTTTCCTGAATCATAGTTTAGCTCGTGACATCCCATTCCATATTTAGTTTTCGTTACTTTGTAAGAGCTAACATTTACTCTGTATTTATATTATGTATTCACTCTTTTCTTCAACTTTAGTAGAACGTCTCAAATACATTAATTTGAAATCTCCGAGTGTTTCAAAAATAATTTTAATAGTATCTACACATCACAACTCGACGGACCCGATGGCGCAGATTATAGTGATCCTATCGTGTGCACTATAGATCGCCAACAAATATGTATATGATGATATTTGTGTTTTTTCTGAGTCTGGGTGTTAAATATATGTATATAAGTAGTATATTTGTTATTCCTCTGTTGTATTAATCGTCAGTTATACAAGTTGACTTACCACGGAGTCAGATCAATATATGAAATGTTGTGGGAATTAATTTATTAAACATCACCAAGACCAAACGACAACCACCTGACGCCAAGAGATAAGTAGATTGCTTGATTTCCGTGTTACGGATATCAGACAAGAATTTTAAATAAAGTATATAAATACACCCAGGCAAAGAACAAATGTTTTACATAAATGGGTGGGGATCAAACGCACGATCCTTGGCCCATAAGATAGGATTTCTGTAAATATTCTTGGTATAGAGTGTTTTGTTAGCCTTTTACTGTAGGGAGTCAAGAAAGTGCGTGGTATTGCCATTCCACGTGCACCTTCCTAGATTCGACCTGCATAACCAGATGGTTAGGAAGACCACGGGCTCATAAATTAAACTTTCGATCTTATACGCATAATCCCGTCATTTATCAAAAGCGGTGGACACCCTACTTTCGTGCGCTGTAACTTGTAGTTACCTCTATTCGTGCCTTATTAAAACGAACTTTATGATTGTTATTTATAAAAGCCAATATCGAATACGCCCAACGCAACATATTTAAATTAATATTGATGAATTATAATTGATCATTGTTATGGGTCCATTATCTTATTAAGTCATCTGCGTTCCTTTGTGTCGCTTTTTAATTTATTTTCAAATTTGATACATGATTTCTTACTAGAGCTATTATCATTCATTAATATGACAAGCTAGACGTTTGCTTTATCATTGAGGGTATTTTCTGATAGTTTAAGGCGTATTTCTCTCTAATACATACAGAGAGATACTCATATAACAAAATCGTCCAATAATACGTATTTTAGCTACGAGTATAAGACACAGAATGGTTTAAGTACTAATGCACAATAACATAAGAAGAAGGTAGGATATATCTTCTAGAATAAAGTATTATTTTATTTGTTTTGTATTCTAACATATTTGTTTGCTTTTTAGTAAACAATAAGTTATTATTATCATAATATTATTTGCTGCCATCCCTCCACAGGGATATACTAAGAAAGTAGAAATAGAATTTACCACAGTACCAGGTCTCGTAAGTGGTGATTAAGGACTCGAACCGACAGATGGCGGTGTAACTATCTGAAAAATTGTAGCTATGACGCAACAGGGTGGGGATGGGCAGGACTAATCCCGTCGAAGAGTACGCGGTGGGGAACCGGCAGAGTAGAATAGTGCCTCCCCCTGTATTAGAGTAGAACAGTACCTGTTTCTGTACCTATACCTGTACCGACAGATGGCGGTATAAATGGATAAAATCGTAACAGCGCGGGAATTATGGGCAAAAAATCACTTTCTTAAGTAGGTCTATGACCAGCAGTGGACATCCAATGGCTGATATGATGATGATTTCCGTCGAATGGTACGCTCTACGGTTGCCACCACGCCTGCTTAACGCCGCAATTATGGGAAATATTCCCTGTTTTTGGGAAACAGTCCAACAGTGGACGCTTTTATGATAATGGTGATTGTTCTACTGATTGAAATTAAACAAATACATTAGTCTAACAATACAACATAAAATTATGTATTAGGTTATTTATATAGCAAAGTCCCGTGGTTTCGTCCGCGTAGTTCCTGTTCTCGAGAGAATAGATAAAGTATAGCTTATGTTACTTTCTGATAATGTAGCTTTTTATTAGTAAAGTATATTTTTTATTAAGTTTAGTGTTTTATGAGTATATTCGTTACATTGGAACAAGAATGCAAACTTTACTACTATATATTCTATATTAGGTAGGAATATCAGATTTCGTGTTAATATAATATAGCCTATGTTATTGAGTGAATATGTTATTTTCTGATCGTAAGAGTTATTGAAATGAGACCAGTAGACTTCGAGTCAAATCATATAATAAAGATACAGAAATCAAATCTTTTCTTTTTATATTATTTGTTCAGGCATATATTTTTTTAACATTTACCGGCCCTACAACGCGGCTTACCTCACTTTTTAATATTTTTGTCTGACATGCCATCTTTTTTCATGCGGTAAACATCCTACAAAGGTTGCCTGCATATCTACCTCACACTCGCCTAATTTATACCGGTTAATAGCAGTATTCGCATTGCAGTGTTCCGGTTTGAAGGGTGAAAGTGACAGTGAAATTACTGGGTAAATGTGACATAGTATCTTCAGTTTACAGGGTCAGCAACTCTCTAGTGATATCCTTGTGATGACACTAGCGTCTATAGACACGTTTACTATCATCGGACCATACGCTTGTTTGCTGATTT
Source organism: Heortia vitessoides (assembly GCA_020976665.1). Taxonomy (NCBI): domain Eukaryota; kingdom Metazoa; phylum Arthropoda; class Insecta; order Lepidoptera; family Crambidae; genus Heortia; species Heortia vitessoides. Next base: position 13,813,976 of record JACJUM010003174.1, on the reverse strand, counting down.
CATAAAATAAAAATAAAATATTGTCTATCTTAAAAACGATTACCGTAAGTAACCCAAACATTGAACAATATGACAGATAATAATATTAAATGATAAATGATATAAATTTAGGACATAACGCAAGAAACAAATAAGACAATCTATTTATAAAAGAAGCTGGCTGACTAACTGACTGACATATCTACGCCGTTCCTAAACTATAAGGGTTAGAAATTCGGAATGTTTCACAGGTGTTCCTTTTATAGTATTTTTGAAAATTCACCCCCTAAAGGGGTAAAACGGAGGTGCAAAGTTACTATCAAAGTTCTACAACTTAAGGCAGGTCAAATCGCGGGCTGCTGCTAATCATATATATTATACATTAACACATAGCACAAAATATATATATGTAAATGTTTGTGCTGAAAGGTGATCGAACGCACAACCTTTGGCAAACAATACAGGAATACTACCGTATGCGTCATCGCTTCCGTTATACATGCAAAAAGGTTGTATGTGCATTATTCGTCGAAAACCCTTATATATATCCTTAAAATATCCCTACGAATATTTCAAGGACTCATCAAAAAGAATACAGCCCAAGGGCTATCAGAATTCTAATTATTATTCTATTTATATTATTATTACGCTATTCCTAAGGCCCTATCAGAATGTGTTATTCTTGTTTACCAACCTAGTTTAATAAAAGAAAATTTAAAGGGATCTTAAAACACTTGGAAATGCTAGTGAAAACAAAAAATATTGGAACTTTCACGTATATAATGTATAATTGAACAATGTGTCTGTCATCCATCTGTCTAGATAGATATATTGTTTTATATTCTGTGTTTGGTTGGAGTATTACTACGTTGTTTATTTTTGTTTTGTGTATCAAAT